>VBSM01000259.1:1055708-1074555 GCA_008086735.1 Cheirogaleus medius
GAGTGATCCTCCCGCCTTGGTCTCCCAGAGTGCTAGGATTACAGGCATGAGCCAACCATGCCCGGCCAATGTTATTGAATTTTAATTTCAGTGTCATTGCTAGTATATAGAAATACAATCACTTTTGTATCCTATAAACTTACTGAATTTACTTATTAATTATAGCAGTTTTTTGTAGATTACCTGGGATTTTCTATGTAGATCCTATATATCATCTACATATAGGAACAGTTTTATTTCTTCCTTTCCAATGGTATACCTTGTATTTCCTTTTCTTGACTTATCACACTGGCTGGAACTTTGAGTAGTATGTTGAATAGCAGTGGTGAAAGACATCCTTTCCTTGTTCCAGATCTTAGGGGAAAAACATCCAATCTTTGCTATTGAAATCTCAGCAAGATTTTTTTTTGTAGATATATACTAGATTATTCTTAAATTTAAATGGAAAGGAAAAGGAACTAGAATAGCTAAAACAATTTTGAATAAGAAGAACAAGCTGGGTGCAATGGTTTGTACCTGTAATCCCAGCACTTTGAGGGGCTGAAGCAGGAGGATTGCTTGAGCCCAGGAGTTCCAGGTTACTGTGAGCTATGATTGTGCCACTGAATTCCAGCCTGGGTGACAGAGTGAGATATTGTACAAAATAAATAAATAAATAAACAAACACACAAGTAAATAAATAAATAAAATAGGAGGAATCATTCTACCTGATTCCAAGGCATTATATAACTATACTAATCAAGATAGTGTGGTATTGGTGGAAGAATCAATGGAACAGAAAAGAGAATTCAGAAATAGACCCAAATAGGTATGGATAACTGATTTTGACAAAGATCAACAGAGGAAGGACAGTCTTTTCCACAAATGACAATGACATTGGAACAATTGGATATCCATAGGCAAAAAAATGTACCTTGACCTAACCTCATACCTCACACAAAATTTAACTCAAAATGGATTATAGATTTACATGTAAAATGTAAACCCATAAAACTTTCAGGGGATATGAGAGAAAATCTTCAGGAGCTAGACGTTGGTAAGAATTTCTTAGACATGACACTGAAAGCAAAATTCATAAAAGAAAAAATTAATAAATCAGACTTCATCAAAATTAAAATTTAAAAATTTTGCTCTGTTACGAAGATGAAAGGACAAGCTACAGGTTGGAAGAAAATATTTGTAGATCATATGGTTGACAAAAGATTCATATTTAGAATATATAAAGTACTCTCAAAATTCAACAGTGAAAAATTCAATTAGAAAATGAGCAAAAGATGAAGAGACATTCTACCAGAGAAGATACACTGATGGCAAATAAACACTGAGAAGATGTTCAACGTCACTAGACAATAGGGAAATGCAAATGAGGACCATGATGATATACCACTTCACACCTATTAGAACAGCTAAAATAGAAAAATAGTATAATACCAAATGTTAGTGAGGATGCAGAGAAACTTGATCACTTATACATTGCTGGTGGGAATGTGAAATGGTTTAGCCACTCCGGAAAATAGTTTGGTAGTTCCTTATAAAACTGAACATACACTTACCATATGAGCTAATAATCGCACTCCTGGGCATTTATCCCAGAGAAATGAAGACTGCTGTTTGCACAAAACTGTACATGATTGTTCATATTGATTTCCAGCCAAATACTGGAAACAGCCAAGATATTCCTCAGTAGGTGAGTGGTCAAGCAAACCGTGGTATTCCGCACAATGGAATGGGCTATTTTACAGGCAGCAACTCGGGTGGATCTCTAGGGAAATATGCTGAGTGAAAAAAAGTCATATACTGTATGATTCTATTTATATAACATTCTCAAAATGTCAAAATTATAAAGATTGTATTAGTTTCCTAGGGCTTCCATAACAAATTACCCTAAACTTGATGACTTAAAACAATAGAAATTTATTCTCTCACAGTTCTGGGGGCCATAGTCTGAAATCAAGATGCCGGCAGGATTGATTTCTTCTGAAGGCTCTGAGAGATAATTCATTTCATGCCTCTTTCCTGGCTTCTAGTGCCATCAATCCTTGGCATTCTTGGGCTTCTAGACACATCACGCCAATCTCTGCCTCCATCTTTACATTGCCTTGTCCTCTCTGTGTCTTCGGGTCTCACGTGTCGTTTTGCCTTTCTCTCGTAAGCATCCCTGTCATTGGATCCAGGGCTCACCTTAACTCCAAGGTGACTTCATCTTGAGATCCTCATAGCAGCTGCAAAGACCCTTTTTGCAAATGAGGTTATATTCCCAGGTTCTTGGGGTGACGAGGTGAACATATCTTTTTAGAGGCCACTACTCAACCCCCAACCCTCAACCCTCTATCTAGAGATAAAAAACAGATGAGGGTTACCAGGAGTTAGGGATGTTGGGGAGAGGGCAGGGTGTGTGTGATTATAATGGGATGGCTCTAGAGGGAGATCTCTGTGGTGTTGAACAGTTTTGTATCTTGACTGTGGTGGTTACATGAATCTACAAATGTGATAAGATTACATACATTGTACTAATGTCAATTTTCCTGGTTTTGATATTGTTCTATGGTTATGTAAGATGTCATCATTAGGAGAAACTATGAAGTGTACACCGGGACTTCTCCGTACTATCCTTGCAACTTCTGTGAAGATATAATTGTTTCAAAATAAAATGTTAAAAAACCCTACATGGCACATGCACAACACAGACATAAACAAATGTAATCAAAGTCAAAAACAATTGTCAAGGCCGGGCGTGGTGGCTCACGCCTGTAATCCTGTAATCCTAGCACTCTCGAGGTCAGGAGTTCAAGATCAGCCTAAGCAAAAGCGAGACCCCATCTCTACTAAAAATAGAAAGAAATTAGCTGAACAACTAAAAACATATAGAAAAAATTAGCCGGGCATGGTGGTGCATGCCTGTAGTCCCAGCTACTCGAGAGGCTGAGGCAGAAGGATCGCTTGAGCCCAGGAGTTTGAGGTTGCTGTGAGCTAGGCTGATGCCACGGCACTCTAGCCTGGGCAACGGAGTGAGACTCTGTCTCAAAAACAAACAAACAAACAAACAAACAAACAAAAAACAATTGTCAAACTGGCAGAAAGTATTTATTTATTTATTTATTTTGAGACAGGGTATTGCTGTCACCCAGGCTGGAGTGCAGTGGCATGATCACAGCTCACTGCAACCTTGAACTTCTGGGCTTAAGCCATCCTCTTGCCTCAGCCTCCCAAGTAGCAAGGATTCCAGTTGTGTGCCACCACACCTGGGTAATTTTTTAAAAAAAATATATTTTATAGAGACAGTATCTTGCTATGATGCCCAGCTGGTCTCAAACTCCTGGCCTCAAGTGATCCTCACCTGGATGAACTGGCATAAAATATTTCTAACTAATTTCACAAAGGAGTAATCTACCCATTGTAGATGAAGATGGGGGATGGTCTCAGAGAATGGCTGCCACCAGTTCTTTTCTTCCCTGTACCCCGTACCATGTTTCCCTCTCCCATCCAGAGGTGGAGTCTATTTCCTATTCTTTGAATCTTGGTTGGCCTTTTGACTTGCTACAAACAGTAGAATGCAGAAGTGATGTTCAACGACTTTAGAATCCAGGCCTTAAGAAGACTGACACTTCTGTTTCCTCCCTTTTGAAAGCCAGTTACCATGTTAGAAGGCTGACTTCCCTGAGACCACCCTTCTGGGAAGAAGCCCAAGTTATCCACATGAGGAGGAGCACTAAGGCACTGGACAAGTGAATGAAGTCTTCTTGGACTGTCTAGTTTGACCTAGCTGCTGGCTGAATGCAGTCACTGAGTAACTCCAGCTGGTAACAACTGGAGCAGAAGAACCGCCCAGCTGAGCCCATTCAACCCACAGAATCCTGAGGAATTTTGCTTTAAACCACAAGTTTTGAGGTAGTTTGTCACCCAGAAATGGATAATTTAAAGAGAGCTTTTACTTTCCTAAGAAAGAGACCAAGAACTCAATAGAAAAACAGACAAAGGAAAGATATAGTTCATAGAGAAAGAAATGCAAATGGTCCTTAAATATCAAGAGATGCTCAACCCAGTTGTAATAAGAGAAATGCAAATTATACTTCCCTTAGAAACTATTTCTTGCAAATCAGATTGGCAAAAATCCAAAATTTGAAAATATATGGTTGGTGTGGCTATGAGGAAATAGGTTTGGTTGTGGAGAATGCAAAATTTTACAACCCTTATGGAGAGCACTTTGGCATTGCTTATAAAAAGTAAAAATGTAGTTATCTTTTGACCTAGCAATCCTATCTCTGGGAATCTATTCTACAGATAGATATTCACAAGTATAAAATGACCTGTGAATGAGGTTATACACTAACTACAGCATTGTTTGTAATTGGCAAAAGCTTGGAAATAAGCCAAGGATCTGCCAGTGGGGGACTGATTGAATAAACATGCACAACTGTAAGAAGAAATGAGGATGTATTGTAGGGTATATTAAGTAAAAAAGGAAGATGCAGAATAGTATATAAATTATGTTGCCTTTCTGTAAGAAAATGGTGGAAAATAGGAATACATTTGCATTTCCTTGTATTTGCATGAAGATATACAGAAGAGATAAACAGAAAACTAACAAATGGTTATGTGTGTGAGGGGAAGGTGGGATGAAGTGGGAGTTTAGAATTCTCTGTGTATATTCTTATACCTACTTTGTACCTCATAATGCCATTTTGACTTTTGAACCACATAAATATACAGCATATTAACAGCCAATCTCAGATGGTAAAGGGAGAACAGAAATGGGCTATTGATGTGGATGGGATTTCTTTTAAGGATGCTGAAAATGTTCTAAAATTAGATGGTGGTGACAGTTGTACAATTCTGTGAATATTCTAAAGGCCACTAAATTGTACACTTTAAACTGGTGAATTTTATGGTATGTGAACTATATCTCAATGAGACTGTAAAAAAAGAAATAAGGCACTCATATACCCCAAAACTTTCAGGAATGAAAGAGAAGATATACTTCGTATACAGTAGGGATTAAAATGGTAGTAAAAAAATAATATGGGTAACATGATGCCCATAAATTCAAACCTTTTTGAAACATCTAGAAAATACAATTAAGCAAAATTGGCTCAAGGAGAAATAGAAAACCTGAATGAACAGTTCAATAATATTTAAAGAAATTAAATCATTAGCAAACAATCTTTCACAAAGAAAACAGACTGAGGAAAGTTTAAGAAATCTTTAAAGGAGAAGATTGTTTTGGTTTTATATAGAAAGTCTTCTGGAAAAAAAGAGGAAACACTGTCCAACTCATTTTATAATACCAAAAACCTAGACTCTAAAACTAGATGAGAAAATGAGGAGAAAAGTAAATTACAAGCCAATCTACTCATGAACATGAATGCATAAAACTTCTAAGTAAAATATTGGCCAACTCAACTTAAGCAGCACACACAACAATGTAACAGTTCATATCAAGGTTGGCATGTTCCAGGAACTAATGGTTGATTTAACCCTAGAAAGTCTACCTATGAGTTCATCACATTAATGGGCAGAAGGAGAAAATAGTAGCTGACATTCTTGATAGATGCAGAAATATAATTTGATAAAATTCAAAAGCTGCTCATGATTAAGAAAAAAATCAAACTCTTGGCAAACTAGGAATAAGAGAGGGTGAATACTAACAATCTATGGCAAACATTACATTGGAGGATGACATGCTAGACGTAGTTCTTAGCCAGCCAGGAATAAGGTTGGACGCCCAGTGGCTATTTCCGTCCAACATTGTCCCTGAGGTCCCAGACAGTGCAAAGGAGAAAAAGAAACTGTATGTATAAGAATCAGAAAAAGAAAACCAAACTGTAATTGTTGTCTAATGATACATTTATATAAATAGGAACTCCCCTAAATTTACAGATGACTAGAATTAATAAGGTAGCTTAGCAAGTTGTTTGAGATATGATAAATAAATAAAAATCAATTGCCTTTCTACGTTCAAAAAGAAAGAAAGAAAGAAAGAAAAAAATCAATTTACTAGAATAGCAAAAAATATGGGATGCCTAACAATAAAGCTGGCAAACACTTTACAAGGGACTTCTAAAGGTCACAGGTCCAACAGCCTCGGGTCCAACCCAGACGTGGCGACCGAGGTGAGGAGAGATGGAGCCTGAGCGGGCACTCCATGGCTTCTGCCATGGCTTTGCCCTTCATCAGCCTCCGGCACGGCGACACAATGTCTCGGGTTAGACAGGACAGCAACCGGAGGGCGCAGGCCGCTCCCCATGCAGCGCCGTCATCAAAGCTGGGCCACTCCATGCGGCCTTCCCTGAGGAGCAGCTGGCGGTGTTGATGCAGGCCGGGCCGTGGTGGCCACTGGCCCCCCCAGCAGGTGTCTCTGACCACACCTGGCCCTGCTCACAGAACAGGTGGGCACACCTGCTGTGCCTGCTGGGGTGGAGGACAATGACGGGGTCCGCAGCTGGCTCGGGATGCTTTAGCCTCACACTTCCGCACATATTTTTAAGATGAATTTTATTTTGCCAGTAGGTTATTTTATGGTTTGAATGTTTGTGTCCTCGCAAAATTCTTTTTTTTTTGAGGGAGGTTCTTGCTCTGGAGAGTAGAGTGCTGTGGCATGATCAGAGCTCATTGCAGCCTTGAACTCCTGGGCTCAAGTGACCCTCCTGCCTCAGCCTCCCGAGTAGCTGGGACTATAGGCGCACACCACCATGCCCGGCTAATTTTGTTTATTTTTTGTAGAGATGGGGTCTTGCCATGTTGCCCAGGCTGGTCTCAAACTCCTGGCTTCAAGCGATCCTCCTGCTTTAGCCTCCCAGAGTGCTGGGATTACAGGCATGAGCCACTGTGCCGGTCCCTGCCCCCTACACCCCCATCTGAATGTTGAAGCCTAATCATCAATGTGACTGTATTAGGAGGTGGGGCCTTTTGGGGGTGACTAGGGGAGGAGGGCAGAGCCCTTAGGAATGGGATTAGGTGCCATCTATGAACCAGGAAGTGGGCCCTCAACAGACTCCGAATTTGCCAGCACCTTGATTTCAGACTCTCTAGCTTCCAAAACCATGAGAAATGAATGTCTGCTGTTGGTAAGCCACCCAGGCTGTGGTGTCCTGCTATGGCAGCCTGGGTGGACCAAGTCAGCCAATACATCTATACTGTTAACAGAATGAAACTAAACCCCGGTGGCAGGTGGCAGAGGGACCCGGCGCATGAGTGGGAAGCAGTGTGAGCTGGAGGAGCACCCCCCACCGCAGACCCCCCAGCACCTGCCTGCCCAGCCCTCTGTCCTCTGGTGGTCCCCACCTGCTCCTGGGCTCCCCTCCCTCATCCCTGTGATTCTTTTCCTCAAAACCTGTGTCCTGGAGGAAACAGATCTCCCAGAGGAAACAAAGAACAAAGATGGCGCTTCCTTGACAGCCTCCCTACCCTGAGAAGACCACCTGAACCCTCAGGTCCTCACCCTCTATACCGGCTCTGCTCCCGGCCTGGCACGGCCAAGGGGTGGCCGGTCTTCCTGAGCAGAGGGGCGGTTCTCACGTCCCCGTCCCCAGGCCCACCCTCGACGTTGCCACTTTCCCTGAGATGGTGGGACAGGCAAGGGCAGCACAGGGCAGTCTGCATCGGGGCACGAGGGCTGCAGAGTGGAGGGTGCTGGTCTTCCCTGGTTGGAGGGGTACAGGAGGGCGCAGTCTTGGTCTGAGGCAGAGAGTTGTGGGGAGGGTTCTGGCCTCAGAGAGCAGCTCCCAAAGGCACGAGTGGAGGGCTTTTGGGGCCTGCACTTTAGACACGTCCAAAGCCACCCTGGTCAAGAGTGCAGGACTCAGGCCTCCACGGACAGGAGAGCCCTGCTGGGCATGCGGAGCAGTCCTGCCCTGCCAAGAGTGCTTTCCCATGGTGACCTTGGGGGAATGGGAGGGGGCCTTGGGGACTCCCTCCTGTGGGGGTGGCTCAGAGGCCAGGCTCCCAGGATAAGGGAGGCCAGGAGCCTTCCTACTCTCTCCAGGCTCCTGAATCCTGCTCAGGGACCCTGGCACCCTGGGCAGAGATGCTGGCTGGATGCCACCACGGCTTGGAGCTGAGTGGAGCAGGGCTGGAGGCGCTCGCTGCTCCCCGGCCTCCTGACCTCCTGAGGGCCAGACATTTCTGAATCATGTGCTGTGCAGATGCCAACTGGCCAATAGTGCATCCCAAATTGTCTGAGCAAAAACAGGGTTTGTTGTTACAGCAGCCTCAAATTGCAGGAGTGGGCAGCGGCCTTGATCGGGTGGCTGTGTCATCCCAAGAGCAGGGAGAGGGTTCGTCTCTCCAGGTGTTGATGGTTTAATGGCAAACCTCAGGGATTTGGATGTCCTTCCTCTCCAAAGCAAACCCCAACATAGAGTGTAGCATTTTTATTATGATTGGAATCTGTGGCTTACTACTGCTGCTAGCAAGAGTGGCTTAAATGTCAAGATATATTTTTCAGGTGCTTAAGACACCAAAGATCACAGCTGTTTGGAAGAGTGAATTTTAATTAGCAAAAGGATCCCATAAAAGCTCCCTAGCCCTGATGGAACAGCTCTGGCATGCTTTGTCCAGCCTTGGATGTTTGTTACAGACTCAGATGGCTGGCGATAGTGTCCAAAGGACCTCGGGGCTGCATTAGTGGGAACTGGTTTCAATTTTCAAACCTTATCTGTTAAGTCACTCATGCCAAATACCTCTGGAGGAAGAAGAGTGCTACACAAAGGCACTTTATGAGTAGCTGGTAGTGTAGGGCTGCCCCAGACCTTGTCCCGTACCCTGGCTCCTTAGCAGTTAGTTTACATGGTCTAGAAAGAGAGTGTTACTCCGTAAGAAGGCTAGGTGGGACTCGCATTTGGAAGGTGCCCCTTGCCAGTTCCCAGCTCACTTTCCCTCACTCCTGCTCCTACTTTGCCTCCTAGGCATTGCCAGAGAAAAACAAGGGCACCCCCATTTGATGCCAGCAGAGACTCGTGGCTCAGTGACAGTTGAGCTAACCTGCCCCAGAGCTGGGCACCAATAACTGAGGTCTTGACCTTTGATGAGCTCGTAGCCTCTGGACATGGAAGCAACAGGCTGCGGGGCATGGAGTGGCAGGCTGCCCAGTTACAGTGTGACTGAGGCAGGCAGTGAACACAGAACAAGTGGAGAGGCACTCGTGGAAGTGCTGGGCAGGCGGTGAGCTGGGTAAATGATAGATGGATTTTAGAAAATGAATAAGAATGTTTTTTTTTCAGAGACAGGGTCTTGCTCTGTCACCCAGGCTGGAGTGTAGTGGCGTCATCATAGCTCATTGCAACTTCAAATTCCTGGGCTCAAGTGATTCTCCTGCCTTGGCCTCCCAAAGTGCTGGGACTACAGGCGTGAGTCACTTCGCCAGGTCAAGAATTTAATAGGCAAAAAGGGGACATTCCTGGTTGGAGGTGGGGCCAGGTACAGCATGGGGCAGCCCTCCAATGCAGTCCTCAGTGCTCAGAGTTCACAGGAGGAAGTGACAATAGAACAATGTGACAGCAGGTAAAAACCAGAGGCAAGAGTCACCCAACCTGAAGAGAATGTGGGCTTTCCCGAGGGCTCCATAAGTACCTATGGATAATGGCAGGAAAAGTTAAATGGGTCATTGATATGGAGAAGTCAATGTTGATCAATAACTTTGAAAAGAGGGCGGTCCAGTGACAGACAATGAGGATTGGGATTTTTACTGGCTCCTTTGTATCTGGGAGAAAGGACCAACTCCAGGCCTAAGGAAGAAACGTGCAAGGGGAGCTTGGGAGCAGCTTGCTGTCCCGGAAAGCGTCACTGACGGCGGCGAGAGCCGCACTAGCAGGACTCAGGAGAAACAGGAAAGGCTCCTTTCGCCCCAGATGGGGTCAATTTGAGCATCAGTGGGAGTAACTGCCACAGATTAGCTGCAACAAACTCCTCAGACACGTTTGAACCTGTGAGTTTGTAAAAATACAAAACCAAAAAAATCCCAAAAGCCATATACCCAATTTGTGGCAGAATAAGGATGGCCACAAAGTTTTTGACAGTTTTTCCCTACAAAGGGGGGCCTTTGTCCCCTCCTCATCATGTGGGTGGCTCTGTGACTGCTTTGACCAGTGGAAACCACAAAGACAACACGTGTGTGGGTCCAGGCCTTAAGAAACCAGAGGCTTCCACTTTCTCTGTGGAGCCGTGCCCTGGGCTGCCCTGTGCGAAGTGCCGTCCTGAGGTCCCAGCGCCCAGCGGCCACAGACGGGCACTGTGTGTGGTGGTGCAGCTGCGTTCGCCCTTCCAGCCGGGCCCACCGCGAGGCTGGACATGCGGTGACACCTTCTTGGACCCCTGGACCCTCAGTCCGTGCCGTGAGCAGCAGCGAAATGCCGCTGCGCCCTGCCCTGACTCTTGACGCTCAGAACCAGGAGACGCAGACGGCGCCCAGCTGGGGCGGTGGCTGCGCAGCAGGCGACAGCCAGAATGCAGCGCTGCGCACACCCAGGGAGGCGGTAGGAAACCAGTTCGTTATTTCAAAACCTGATAAAATAAGGGAAAGAATCAAGCACTGAAAAAAAAAGAGGGGACATTACTTGCAGAAATAAAAAAAGTGTAAAGGAGTGCTATGGACAACTGCTTGCCGACAGATTAGATAGCCTGGGTGAAATGAACAGTCATAGGAGACAGACTTCCGACACTGACTCAAGAAGAAATAGAAAACCTGAGTAGACCTATAGCACATAAACAGATTGACACAAAAAGCACGGGCAATAGACTGCAATGACACCAGAAAAAAGGTAAAAATATCCCCATTATGCACATACATGCACGCATGAGCAGCAGTGAAAGGAAAAAAGTAGCTGAGTTGGACTTTGTCAGAATTAACCTTTGTGTTTTAAAGGACACCATTGAGAAAGTAAAGATAGTTGCATATCTGATAAGGGGCCTGTATCTAGAATATATAAAGGACTCTTACAACTCAATACAAAAAGACAAATAACCCAATTAAAAAATGGGCAAACGATCAGAACAGAAATTTCTTCAAAAAAGATATATGAATGGCTGACAAGCTCATAAAAAGATGCTCAAAATCATTAGCCACCATGGGAATGTGAGTCAAAACCACACCCAGTAGCATGGTTAAAATAAAAAAGCCGGATAACAAGAAGTGTTAGCAAGAATGTGGAGAAACTGGACCCCGCACACTGCTGGTGGCTGTTCTGGAAACAACCTGGCTGTTCCTCAGAAGGTTACATGCAGAGTTACCGGATGACCCAGCGGTGTCACTTCTGGGTATATACCCAACAAAAATAAAAAGCATATGTTCACAAAAACTTGTACATGAATATTCATAGCATCATTATTCATAGTAGCCAAAATGTGGAAACAGCTCCTAAATCCACAGGTGAACGAACACAATGTGCCATGTCCATGCAGTGGAATATCTTTGGCAACACAGAGGAACATGCTTGAACATACAAGAATCTCGAAAACATCATGCTGTGAAAGAAGCCAGTCGTAAAAGGCCAATTGTATGATACGTCCCTAGGAGGCAAATTTAAGGAGACAGAAAGTAGATTCCTGGCTGCCTAGGGCCAGGGGTTGGGGGTGGGGAAGGGAAGAGAGGGGAAGGTTAAGCGGGGTGGAGTTTTTCCAAGGGTAATGAAAATGTTCTAAAATTGTGGTGCATGTTGGTTGCATAACTCTGTGAATGTACTAAAAAACCATTGAATTATACACTTAAAACTGGTGAATTTTATGGTATGTGAATTGTATCTCAATAAAGTTGTTATTGAAAGACAAGAATTCACTAGACAAAGTGGAAGGGCATGCAGGCTGGGGAGCAGCGTGCTTGGGGGTGTGAGGACATGCATGTGGCGTGTTGGGGACTTGGTGTGGCTGGCAGCCTGCGGTTGGAGGGGGAACAGCAGACCACGACAGTGGACCAGACGAGAGTGCCCAGGCTGGGATGCTGGATTTTCTTTGGAATGTGCACAGGAGGGGGACAGGCAGCAGCCTCGCCCTTTGGAAAGGCAGCCAGAGCGTGTGTGTCGGGAACCAGGGCTGAGCTGGGAACGGGGCAGGGAGGAGGGAGTGGATTTGGGAGCTCTGTGGGGAGGCCCGATCAATGGGGGTTGAGGGGAGTCCCCTGGAGCCCCTGGGGAAGAGGGACATCCTGGAATGATAAAGGCCTCTGTCTCCTGCCCTTGCTGCCGCTAATTATGTAATCAGTGAGCCCACCACGGCCTAGCCCCCCAGGTGCTGGGGATGTGCACACAGAGCTGCACCCCACCCCAGCTCTGGGCAGGGGTGCGTGGGGACTGTCCTGAGCAGGCTGGGGCACCAGGGGCTCAGCTCTGGTGTGGCAAGAGGGATGGGGTAGGGGGCTGTGTGTTCCTAGAGAGGGGCTGCGTATTAATCCTTTCATAGATTTCTTATTGACTTTCTTTTCATTGGAAAAGACAATGGAAAACTCAAAGTGGAATTTGAAAACCAACCAACAAATAAAAAGCCTCCAAACCATCCTCCCTACCTTTCAACCACTGTTTTTCCTTTTCCTGTTGCTTTTGGGAGCTTTGGCTCGGAGTCCAGCAGCCTGGGTTTCAGGGCCTGATTCTGGGGCTGTGCTCCAGCTACCGAGGTGCTCAATGCCTCAGTGTCTTCCTCTGCACAGTGTGCTGCCCGGGCCGCGGTGAGCGCCGTGCGAGGTGACACACGCAGGCCAGGCAGCCCAGGCCTGGCGCAGAGTGGGCGGTGTGAGAGCCAGCCAGGGCCGTGCTTGCCCACGCATGTGGCCCTTTCCTGTAGTTGAAAGGATAATGTGGTCTCATTCTGAGCACTCTGCTTTCCCTTAACTGGGTATCACGTGCGGTTTTTTTTTTTTTTTTCCATATTGCTACTTAGTCTTTACATCATTTTAAGGCTGCGCCCGTTCAACTGTGCTGATATATAATCTTGTGTGGTCAGCTGAGGGTGTCTCTAAGCCCTGGGCCTCTCTGTGCACTGTCCTTGTTTTAGTCGGGACTCCTTGGTTGCAAGTGACAGAGATGACTGGAACTAGCAGAGGACGCCAGGGACGGAGTGGTCCTGTACCTCCTGCAGTAAGGGCTGTGCTCAGTGCCCTGCCGTATATGTGTGGGCCAATTTCATGGTATCCTCGCCAGAACTTTCTTATTCTTTGCTAATTTAGTGAATATAAAATGGGACTTCAGTGCTGCTTAACTTTAATAACAAGGGGTGAAATGTCTATGGATTTGTTTGGTTCGGGCTATTTTCCCTCGTAGTAATCAACTGTATTTATTTTTTAGCCCACTGCCCACGGGGCTACTTCTGGATGCTGCCAGGGGCTGGAGGAAGAGGCCCCGTCTCTGCCGCATGCCCAGGAGGGGCTGGGGAAGTGATAAGTGAAAATCTGTCCCAACTTCTGGAACCAACTCTAGGGACACACTCAGCTGCTGGAGTGCCGGCAGGACTCGGGGGCGTTTCAGGAGAATGGCTACGTTTCAGTGCTGCAGCCCTTGCTGGGGAAGGTCTTTGGAGGATAGTTTACAAAAAGCCTAGGAACTTTCTGAAAGGTGTTTGTGTAGGGGGAGGAGAAGGGGAAGGTAATTTGGGCTTTGCCTGAATCCAGTGCCTTTGCGTCTCTCTTTTGTGGGGTGTCGCTCAGCCGCCGCATCCATGATTATTTCCTTTGTTTGGACAGAGCCATGAGCAAGTGGCCCTGGGCATGGCAAGAGTATAAGTCAGTGGGTCCTACACTGGTTTATGTACTGTCTTATACAAGGCCAGAAGAGTCTTATACATTGGCCTACTCCAATAAAAAGCCTTTGAATTTCAGGAATTCCCGTTTTCTTCAGTTTTCTAAAATCTTTGCAAAGGGAGGATGATTTATAAGATGAATAAAAACTTTGATTAGCAGTTTTTTTCCTTATTAGATGTTGGGTTTCATCTCTGAGAATCTTCGTCTGTGTGTGGGCATGGGCCCCAGGACTTGGGCGTGTTTAGGTGTCGAGGACCCTTTTGGAAGGCGGTTTGGTGGGAAAAATAAATCCTCACCCTAACATGAAACTTTCTCTGCTCTGGTTTCTCTTATAAGTCAGATCGCGTTTGTTTTCTGTTTTCTAGAAATCCCTCAAAATATGTGGTCTGTCAAGAGCATATTCTTGTATCCCCATCTGGGGGATATTTATTCACTTGAAAATGACGTCTTCCGTGGCTATCTCTTAGCTATTTGGGGAGTGGGGCATGTGAGATAAATGGGGCCCACTGTTGTGAACTGGACGTCTCTGTTTGAATCATTTAGCTTTAAAATTTGATCCATCAGGACTTTGAGTAAAAGGAGCACAGCTGTGATCTGGCATTAATTATTATTATTCTTTTTAGTATATGAAAAGAGAGTCTTTTGTTTTCAGAATATTATGGGGGTGCACATGTTTTGGTTACATGAATTGCTTTTGTACAGTTTGAGTCAGAGTTATAAGTGTGCTCTTCACCCAGGTAGTGAGAATTGTACCTGTTAGGTGTGAATTCACCCATCTCCTTCCCCCCACCTGCTTGATTTCCATCAACTTTTACTTCCGTCTGTGCCCATGTGTGCTGAGCAGTTGGTGCCAATTTAGTGTCGAGTACATGCGGTGTGCGTTTCCATTCTTGTGATTCTTCACTTAGAAGAATGGTCTCCAGTTCCATCCAGGTTGTAACAAAAGATATTAATTCACCATTTTTTTGTGGCTGAGTAGAACTCCATGGTATCCATATACCACATTTTATTAATCCACTCAGGCATTGATGGACACTTGGGTTGTTTCCACATCTTTGCAATTGTCAATCAACTTTCTTGTTTTCTCAGTGCCCTTTTATTGAAAGACCTATGTGTGCCCACTGACTTCACAGTCCTCCCCACCACGCACTGCATCCCTGCTGCACTTGGGCCACTTCTGAACTCCCTTTTCTGCCCCTGGTGCCTCCCTCTTAGCAGCGGTGCCACAGGGTTTACCTTGTCTGGAGGGAGTGCCGGACCTGCTTTGTTACTTTTCCTTTTCAGAAATTTCCTCGATATAACTTTATTTTCATTTGGAGAGATTGATTTTTAAATCTCTTTCACTTCCCAGAACAGCAAAAACAATAAGAGGAAAAAATAGGACAAAATACTATCCTAAACCAAAAAAACCAAAAAATAAAAATCAACAATCCCCAAGAACAAAACCTCAAACCCAAACAAACCCCATTAGGGCTTGGATCAGGCTTGAACGGAGCTTGCAGTTAACACGGGAAGAACTGACGTCTGTGCTGGTTGCCCGGGCTGCTGCAGCTAACGGCCACAACCGCACACTTACGAGCAGGAACGTTTCTCCCCCAGTTCTGGAGGCAACAAGCCCAAATCCAGGTGTCGGCAGGCCACGCTCTTTCCGAAGGTGCTGGGGAGACCCTGTTCCTTTCCTTTCTCTTTGCTTCTGGTTTCGCCGGCAATCCTCGGGATTTCTCCACCTGGAGATGTGCTGCCCCACTCTGTGCCACCTGTGTCACTGCAAGGTGTGACAGTGACACCCCCTGGCATCTCTCCGTGTGTCTCCTGTCCTCTTACGAGGACAGCAGTCTGAATAAGGACCCACCCACTCCATTATGACTCATTTTAACTAATTTTGTCTGCAATGACCCTATTTCCAAATAAGGTCACATTTTGAAGTTTCAGGAAGTAAATGAATTTTGGGGGTACACTATCAGACCTAGTATGATATCTTTAACATTTATATTGATGTCATATTAAAAAATAAGATGTTTATTTATTCAAGTCTTCTTTTATGTCACTTAGTAGAATTTTATAATTTTTTTCATATATATCTCAATTTATTCCTAGGTTTTGTTTAAATTAAGACTTTGTTTTTAGAGCAGTTTTAGGTTCACAGCAATTCCTAGTTTTTACAAAATATTTTAAAATTCTTTCTGTGAATGATATAGTTTCTTTTGCTACATTATCAAGCTCATAATGTTTCTATTTCCTATAAGAAATTATAAGAAATCAATTTTGTTTTGAATATAAATTTTATAACTCACTGAATTGCCTTATTGTTTTTAATACATTTTCAGCCCATTCTTTTGAGTTTTGCAGATTTATACATATATCATTTACAAATAGTGATAGTATTGCCAGCTCTTTTGAATATTTAAGCTTCTTGTTTTGTTCCCATGTCTGATTGCGTGGTTTTACAGTTCTAGCACAGTGCGATGTGATGGTCACGATGGTGGCCATCCTCCTTTGTCCTGCCTTAATGACTTCTGCTTCAGGGGATTGGTGGACAGTGAGGTCAGGTGAATGTGTAGGAAGCTGTTGTGTGTTAAGCCAGACTCTGGCTAAAGGGAATCTTTTGACATCTTGAGCTTTTTGCATTACTTCTCATCTGGATGGTGACTGAGAACTGGGGAGGACAGCTTGGGTTTTCTGTGTGAGGCAGGCTACTCCTCTTGTTAGCCTGCCTCACAGGAGGTCCCTGGTAGGTAGGCACCTACGGGCCCCTTGGGAGCTGTTCCCGCAGCCCTGGCAGGCGGCCCAGGGGGACAGCTGCTTATGCCAGCTCTGCACCTGTGGTTCCCACTGTGGTATCAGACCTCACTTACCCTCCACCCCAGCCCACAGGGCTCAGGCTGATTCCAGGACTCCAGGTCTAGTGGGTCACTAAATCTCATTCCCTAGGAATGGCAACTGGGTCAGGGGGCACCTGATTCAAGCTGGACCCAGGAAACCTAACACTGGGACTCTTCTTAAGGGAAACTTTCTGCCTCATGAACTTGAGGTGGGGACAGAGCTGGCCTGAAGCTGCCGGAGCTGCACACGAGGAACAGCCCGTGGGAGGCTCAAGCCGGCAGTTGAGAGACCAAGTCTGACAGTAGCATTTGCTTGTCTGTACCCAGCCATGACTGCAGCTAATTCCAGACTTTTTAGTCACATCAGCCAATAAAGAACTTTTTTTGTTCAGTCATCTTGAGTTAGGTTTGACACTTTATACTAGAAAACACTTGAAAAATACACATCCTACGAATCTCCCTCCTAAGTCAAGTTTGGGAGGTTAGACTCAGAGCTATCCTCACCTGAAGTTCATAAATGGGCAGTCATGGGACATTTCATATGTGTTCACTTCAGTAATTTGTATTAAGCATCTCCTATGTACAAGTATTATTCAAGGCACTTGGGACACATCAGTCATCAAAACAGACAACAGGCCGGGTGTGGTGGCTCATGCCTGTAATCCTAGCACTTTGGGAGGCCAAGGCAGGAGGATTGCTTGAGCTCAGGAGTTTGAAACCAGCCTGAGCAAGAGTGAGACACCGTCTCTACTAAATATAGAAAGAAATTAATTGACCAACTAAAAATATATAGAAAAAATTAGCGGGGCATGGTGGCGTGTGACTGTAGTTCCAGCTACTCGGGAGGCTGAGGCAGGAGGATTGCTTGAGCCCAGGAGTTTGAGGTTGCTGTGAGCTAGGCTGATGCCCTGCACTCTAGCCCAGGCAACAGAGACTCTGTCTCAAAAAGAAAACAACAAAAAACAAAAAAACCAGACAACGATCCTGTCTCGTGCAGCTCACGCCCTAGTGGGGGAAGACAGGTAATGCACGATAAGCGAGCTCGGTCGTAGCGCCCTAGTGTGCTGGGATGTGGTCAGCGCTGTGGACGGAAGACAGCAAAGAGCAGGGCATGGGGACGGGAGGTATTTTCGGTATTAAAAGGAGCAGTCAGGTTAGGCATCATTGGCAAGGTAAGTCTTGAGCACGTCCCCCGGGGAGGATTTCCAGGCAGAAGGACGAGCTGCAGCCCAGTCCTGAGCTCAGAGAATGCGAGAGAGAGAATGCTGGCCAGTGTGGCTTGGGGGAAGTGAGCCAGGGACAGCGGCAGGGCTAAGGCCAGAGGGCCCAGGAGCAGGTGTTCTGAGGTCTCCTGGGCCACTAAAAGGATCTCAGCTTTTACCATGGGAGAAATGGGGGCCAAGGCAGGGCCGTGAGGAGAGGAGGAACGTGAACTAACCTAGGGTAGAGGGAAGCAACAGAAGCAGTTACGAGGCTATCACAGTCAGGGTGGGAGGTCAGGGAGGACCAGCCCCGGGTGGCAGCAGTGGAGGGGTGGGAAGAGGTGAGCAGAGAAGCTGCCAGTGGGCTGGATGGGGTGCGTGAAGGGAGAGGGGTTGAGGCAACTGGACGGAAGATGCTGCCGTCAACAAGTTGCCGAAGGCGGAGAGAAGAGCAGGGCAGATGTGGACGGAGCGGAAGTGTGGTCGCAGGCGTGCTTCATCGCAGCCGGTGGCCGGACATCCCAGGCGAGACATCAGGAGGCATGGGGTACATGGACTTGGGCTGAGGAGAGAGGTCTGTGCTGAGGGTGTGCACTGGGCATGGCAGGGCTACAGGTGGTGTGTAAAGCCCCTGCGTTGGAGACCTCAGTGGAAGCCAGTGCAGTTAGGAAAGAGAAGAGGGCCAAGGACCAAGCGCTGGGCACTGCGACAGTGAGACGCTGGGGAGATGAGAAAAATCAAGCCACTGATGTGGAAAAACCAAGGAGGAAGGAGAAATGTCACAGTGGGATGCCTTGTGAGACCAGGGAAGATGGTGAATACAAGAGGCGCGCACCATGGGCTGTGCTCTAAGCCACTGGACGGCAGGGGGACCAGGACGGAGAAAGCAGGAGCCACGATGAGAAGAGCTTTGGTAGGGTGGGGACACTGGCTGGAGTAACGGAGGGAGGTGGGAAAGCTGCTGCAAAAGACAGCAGGCAGAGGCAGGGCCAGGCGGGACAACGCAGCACAGAGGGCAAGTGTGCAGCAGTGGCTGGGCAGTGCCTTGAGGTGGTGACAGGATGTAGGACAAAGTGACCAAGTGGAAGGACAGAGCAATAAGTGTC
>VBSM01000259.1:1087311-1101826 GCA_008086735.1 Cheirogaleus medius
CAGCCCGTCCGCAGCCCTGTCCCGCCCAGTGCACCGCCCACAGCCCGTCCGCAGGTCGCGGCGCCGCCAGCTCGCACAGCCCAGACGCACATCTTCCTCGCAGCCCTCCTTGAGGGGTGGGTGGGGTGATGTGGGGCGCCCAGACGGTGAGTTCTGGGAGGCTGAGCCTGGGTGCCGTGTTCGCCACTGTAACCCCGTGTCTGGAGGAGCGCCTCAGACGGCAACAGCCCAGTAGATGTGCAGGGTGCCCTGCGGCCCGTGCCTCAGGCTCGTCTCTGGGGTCCAGCCTGGTGGAGACAAGTGCTGTGTCAGAGCCCCAGCAGCAGTGCTGGCCGACCCTCCCCGTGAAGGGACCTCCAAGCAGTGAGCCTCAGACCAGGACTTGGGCCTGGAGGTAGGACCTGGGAGCTCACGGGCACAGTGGTGGCACTTGTCCTGCCTGGGGACTCTCGCTGCTCCTGGAGGGGAGCTGCAGAGCCCGCCGTGGCAGCAGCAGCAGGGACCAGAGTGTACTGCAAAGTGGCTGCAGAGGGTGGCTGAAGCTCTGAGGGTACCTGCTTGCTCCCGGGGGCCAAGAGCAGGGGCTGAGCCGCTGCCTGAGCAGGGGCCCTGCCAACCTCTGCCGCTGCGCACGGTTCCAAAACCGTGGCTCCATATGCATGTCTGTGGAGAAAACTTTAAGCTCCATTCTCTTGAACTTTAAGTGCACAAGTAGCTCTTTCATATGCATTTCTGCTGTTATATAAACTGACACGTATATGGACAGGTTTTACACAGTGAGATTCCGAATGTTGAGCTGACGGAAAGGCGCACGCACCTTCGTTCTGCCTGGTGTCACGTGCGGGATTCTGCAGCGCCAGTTGGTGCGGGGCTGCCCTGCACTGGCACGAAGGGCTTTTTGTTTGTTATTTTGATGAATGCTCAGAACAGCCTCGCGAAGCAGATTGTATTTTTACTCCTGCTTTACAGATAAGGGGTTGGAGCCCCTTGGTTGCCAAGCACCACCTGGGCCTGGAGGCCTGGGGTGGGGCCCCTGCAGCCCCAGTCTGGGACTTCCCCGCGGAGCTTCCTGGAGACGTCTGAGTGCGCGTCCGGGACCTGGGTTCTCGCTGCAGCCTCCCCAGCCAGCTTCGCGCCACTTTGCTCTTCGTGTCGAAGTTCAAGCAGGCAGACAGACTCGATTAGATTTTGTCCTTTGCTTTGAATTATTCATGCTTGTCCTCTAATTTTCCCGGGAATAATTTAATAATGCACAGCAGCAGGAGGGCGACTGAGTGAGTGGCATCTGCGACGTGCCCACCCAGAACTGCCGAGGGGGCCGCTGGGCAGAGGCTGCCCCAAACCGTCCTTCCCATCTGCCTTGGACAGATTAGAGTTCCAGGAACCCCCTGCATCCTGGACCAGCCGGCCCACCCCCTGTGGCTGGGGTCCGCTCTGTCGTCGGGGCAGGGACTTGGCTGACAGTTGTCTGGGGCCCGAGTCCTGGGCGCCTCAGGCAGCTGCTCCTGTCCTGCTGGGTGGGGGGTTGAAGGCCCAGAGGCCCTGAGCCCAGGCACACACCCTCTGCGTCACCTGTCAGCCAAGTCCCTGCTGGAGAGCAGCCCCTTCCTTAGGAGGAGCACAGGGCCCGCCGAGGCCACTGGCCCGACAACAGAGCGGACCCCAGCCCTGGCTGCAGAGGGCGGGCCGGCTGGTCCAGGATGCGGGACCCAGCCCTCAGGCCCCACGAGGTGCTGCTCCTGGCCCTGCCGCCAGGCTTTGCATCCTCTCGGCCTGACCCTGCCTGGTGGTGGCTCCAGTGCACCTGGCTTGGGAGCAGGCTGAGGGCCAGGCCTGGGTTTGCTGCTTCTCTGTGGCCCCGAGAGGAAGCAGAGGGAGGCCCCGGGAGTGACCACGTGCGGCGGCGAGAGCAAAGCTGGTTTCTGCAGTGCTCCCTTTTGCCGGGACTGGTGTTGCAGTCTCTCCGTGGTCACCTCGTTGACTCTGCCACCCATGAGGTGGGTACTGCTACAGCTCTCACTCTACAGAAAGGGAAACTGAGGCACAAAGCAGTTAAAAGGCTCTCCTAGAGTCACGCAGCAGCATAGCCAGTCTGGAGTGTCTGATCTCAAAGCCCACTATGTTTGCCAAGAAGAGCAGTTTTCATTGCGATCTCACAAATTTTGATATTTTCATTATCACTTTTTAAGTTCAACATGTTTTATACTAACTTAAATTGTGATTGTTTTTCTTTGATACATGAGGTTTTTATGTGTGTATTTCTCAATTTTCAACCACTAGGCCTGGTCTCTTCCCTAGTGAAGCTGTCAAAGTGTCACCAGGGTGCCAGTTGTCTCCCTGGGAAGCAGCAAATGTATTTGTTTTCTATGCTGTGTAGTAAATTACCATAAATTTAGCAGCTCTCCACAACACCTGTTCATTAGCTCACAGATATGTAGGTCAGAAGTCTAGCACTCCGGGACTGGGTTCTTTGCTTAGAGAAGGCTGAAATTAAGGAGTTGTCCAGGATGCATTCTCATCTGCAGCTTGGGGTCCTCTTCTAAGTTCATTCAGATTGTTGGGAGGATTCGGTTCCTTGTGGTTGTAGGACTGCGGTCTCTGCTGCCTTGCAGGCTGCTGCCTTCCAGGGGCCATTCTCGGCTCCTAGAGGCTGTGGACATATCTGGGCATGTGACCCATCCATCTTCAAAGCCAGCAACAGAGGCTCTCCCTAGAACTGAATTGCTCTTACACTTTGAATCTCCTTTGCCAGGAAGAAAACTGTCCCTTTTAAGTGCTCACCTGATCAGGTCAGGCCCACCAAGGATAATCTTCCTAGCTTAAGGCTAACTGATGTGGAAGGTTAATTACACTTGCAGAATTATTTCAAAGATGCACCTACATTAGTATTCGAGGAATCTGGAGAAGGTGTGTGCACACTGGGGTGGGGACCTTATGCTGTCCTGGAATTCTGCCAGGTGCGTGGGTCCTGGACCTGCGTCCTCTCCCAGATCCTGGGTGGAGCTCCTCGTCGTCTTGTTAGCTTTCTGATGCATTCTAGCAGAGTTTTACATTTTTGGTCCAGTTTTTCTGCTTTTCCTCAGTGAGAAGATGGGGTCAAATGTCATACCTACCGTTACTGAAGACAGAACTTCCTCTGTTCCTGATTAAAACAACAACAGCAAAAACAACCTAAATTCTTAGGAATAAAAGGAAATTTCCTTAAGTGAATAGAGGGTGTTTGCCAGTTATCTAAAATAAATACCATATTGAATGGTAAACTATTAGATTCATTCCTGTTAAAAATCAGGATCAAGATAAGTTCAAGTTCTTTGTCACTGTTTCTAGGTGAAAACTGGAGTCTTGGCCATAAAAAATTTAAAATTACAAAGGAAGAAAAAAAAACCCTGTTGTTATTTGTAGATAGACATGATGTTCTAAGTAGAAAGTCTAGGAGATTCAGTCACCTGTCAAATTACTAGAGTTAGAGAGTTCAGCAAGATAACAAAATATAAGATCAGTATAAAATATCTATAGCATTTCTAGCCACAGAAATAACTAACTAAAAACAGAATAGAGACAAGATATCAATTGGGATAGCCACAGAATCTGGAAAATGCTGGAGAATGAATCTAATATGAAATGGGAGGGTCCAAGTGTTGGGAAGTGTAAAACTTTACTAGAGAATACAAAAGAAAATCTAAATTGATAGTAAGAAATGTCACCTTCAAGGATGGAAATATCCGATATTTTTTGAAGACTTCATTCTCCTCAAATTAATATAAATTCAGTAAAATCTCAATCAAAACCTAAGGAGGATTTTGCATGAAACTCATCAAACCGATCCTAAGATTCACATAGAAGCCGCACGGGCAGGAGCAGTGGGACATTCTGGAAGAGAACATCGGCGGTGCTGTCCCGGCTGTCCCTGCAACGCCGGCTCCTCAGAACCGGGCTCGTGTGTGTGGTGCGGAGCAGCTGATGGCCCCGGCAGCTGGCCAGGGCAGATCCATGCTTTTCCTGGAATTTGGTACAAGATAGAGGTGGCATTTCCCATCAGTGGGAAGAGGTTTTTTCTTTTCTTCTTCTTTTATTTTAAATACACGAGGTAAGATCAACTGGCTCTTTGTGTCAGTCAGGGCACACTAAGGAAAAGAGTATTGAAAGCGGGAAGAATTAAAGCAGGGAGCTAGTTCTACAGGACGTGGGAGAGTAAAGATGCCTCCAGGGCAGAGAGGCTGGAGGGCTCGAGGGGGCTGGGCCAGCTGGCAGGACGCTGGACTCAGCAGGCGGACCCCGGGCAGGGGGCTAGAGCCACTGAGCAGAGCGGGATGGGCAGGAACACCTGGCTCTCCTTTCTCCTTGCTCTCTGGTCTCCTGGTGGCACCTCCCATGGACCGAGCCCCGCTGGAAGCCAGCCACAGGGGCAGGGAAATTCAGCCTGTGGTGGCAGCTCCCCATGGCCAGGGCTGAGCAGGAGAAGGACCAGAGCAAACAGGCTGAGAGTGGTGAACCAGGCTCTCAGGTTACAAAAGAACTCACATCCCTGTCTCATGGCTTTCAGAAAATAAATTCCAAATTGATCGAAAGCCTATACATAAGAAACAAAAAAAGCCAGGTGTAAAGGAAATGTAAGAGGCTATAACCTTGGAGTGCAGAATGCCTTAAAGACCGTACAAATTAAAAATAAACCATAAAAGAAAGGATTGATACAATTTTTAGTATGAAACTGAAAATTCTCCTTATGACAAAAGATGCTATAAACAAGAAAAATGACAGACAAGGAGGAAATATTTGCAACCTATGAAAAAGACAAAGAATTAATATTAGAATATGTAAGCAGTTTTACAAGTCAACAATAAAAAGGCAAACCAACCCAAAAGAAAAACTGGCCATTCCAAGAAGAGAAAATTCAGGAATTCTAAGATGGGAAACTACAAATAGACAGTAAAAATGAAATGATGGCCAACATTGCTAATAATTGGGGAAATGCAAATTAAAACAATGTGACATACCATTGTATGTATGGTACAGTAATTATCATCATCAGCAAGGGCACATAATGGAGACTGAAACATGCCCCCATTATCCACACCCCTTTCTTCCACTGTAGTCAGAGCCCACATTTTTAGTGGGACACTCGGTCTCCCAGAGTAAAGGCTACATTTCAAAGTCTCCTTTGCAACTAGGGATGGATTTGTGACTAGGTTCAACAACATGTAATAAGTGTTACATAAGGGGCAATTTCTGGTGCATGTCCTTTGCTCCATCCTGCTTCCTAATACTGGGAATGCAGTCGTGATGGCTGGAACCACAGCATCAATCAGATAATCTGGGGAATGGAGGCCAGGCATGATGGAGCCACCAGGCCAGGTTCCTGGGGACACTGGGAAGCAGAGCTGCTTGGCAACCTCAGCCTGGCCACCCCTGGACTTTAACGTGAGTGAGGCCTACACTTCTATTTCGTTTGTGTTCAGTTCCTGTTACTCAGTGCCAAACTGTTCCCTAACCGGTGCAGGGCACAGAGGGACACAGGCACTGCTGTGGGCTGACCTGTGTCCTCCCCAGGTTCACAGGCTGAAGTCCCAACTCCAGTGCCCCAAAATGTGGGTCTGTTTGTAGATAGGGCCTTCAGAGAGGTAATTAACCGCTTCGGTACGAGCGTCAACTCCAGTCGACAGCCACAGATGAAGGCACACAGCCGAGCGTCGACTGTAGCCGACAGCCAAAAGCTTTTGCTTTTACAGCTTTTATCTCTGCAGTTGCAGTGTGTACGTTCAGCTAATAAGTTACTACGAATCTGTGACCTTTTAACAAGTCCTTAGTAGGAGTTATTACAATTATTTTCCTAAAGCTGCCTGTAAAGTCAAACAAGCTTTCAGTGCTTTAAAGCTTTCCTCATCACACAAGAGCAAAACGGACGCGTCGTCAATGCGCAGCACACACTGCCGTGCGGACTGTGAGTGCCGCTGTGGGCGAGGGTTCACGGCCGGTGAGCGCCGGACCCAAGTGGTCAAGGTAAGATCAGGTCATATGAGTGGGCTCCAATCCTACAGGACCGGTGCCCTTGCAAGAGGAAGTTAGGACACACACGGAGGGAGGGCTGCGTGAGGGCGCGGGGACAAGACACCATCGACAAGCTGAGGAAAGAGGCCTCAGAAGATCTTGGACTTCCAGTCCCCAGGACGTCAAGAAAATTAATTTCTGTGGTTTAAGCCGCTCAGTCTGTGGTATTGTCACGGTAGCCTGAGAACACTGACGCAGGCACTTTGGGGCCAATTGGGCTGTTCATTAAAATTAGAACTGCTCCTGCTCCTTGGTGCGGCAGCCTGCCGCTCTGCGTGTGGCGGAGCTTCCTGTGCACGCCTGGCACCCAGCAGGTGCTCAGGAGACTGCTGTCTGCATGTGGGGCTGTGTGGTTAAGCCTCTTTGCTGCAGCATCACCCACACAGGCATGAACATGTGGACACACGTCTGCAGGACAAGCTCCGTGCCTGCAGCGGGTCTCCTCTGTGGACGGGGCTGCGCTGTGGGCCACCCACCGGGCGCCAAGTGCTGCCTCGAGCCCACCTGTCCTCACTGGCTGTGGTTCTGCCGCCTCACCTGCCCTCTTACCCATCTTGGCGCATGGAATCTGCTCTCCTGTCTTCCCTCCAGCCCTTGGCAGACCCGACTCCGAGCTCCGGCCCAGAGAGGCCTTCCCGAGCACCTGTCTGGCCCAGCAGCTCCCGCTCAGCAATAGGGTGCTGTCTCCCGAGGGCTCACAGCAGGGTTGGGCCCGGGAGCAGCCAGATACCACAGCAGCTTGGGAGCATCCAGGGCCTCTGTGGCCGGATCCGTGGAGCCCGCTGACCATGCGCAGGGGCTTCCCAAGGGACCTTCAGAGCCCGGGTTTTCATCTACCCACGGCTCAGACCTTGAGGAGTCCGCGGCAAATCCTCACTGAGATCATGAACTCAAAGGGCAGGAGGAAGCATGGAGGTGGCTTCCTAGGCCTGGTCCTGAAATCATTTGGAAGGGGCAGTGTCCACAGATGGCCCTGCTAGCCAGGGCACATGACAAGGGCAGTGGATGGCCCTCCCAGTGTGGACAGCCTGTTCCTGTCACAGGTAGGGTGCTTGGACCATCTCTGCCACGCTTGCTTCAGTGGGGGGCTTAAATTACTCTTAGCAACTCATTTACACAGAGGAAACGGAAATGATCTCAAGTTCCCTGCTAGCCTCCAGGAAGAAGCATTAAGCAGAAGGCAACAAACAAACCCATGATTTCCTTCCCCCTTGAGCCTGGGCAAGTGAGTTGCTGGCTACTTTTGTCCAGGGGCGTTTTCTCTGGGCGGCCCCTGTCTACGCCCCAAAGCTCCTGGAGGCAGGAGGCAGGGCAAGCAACAGGACACTCAGGGTCCTACCCAGACTGGCCCCTGCCTTGTGTCACCCGGGCGCCCCACCCTCCCCAAGGCACTGGCAGATTCGGTGCCTGGTGAGGGCCGCTTCGTGATTCGCAGATGGTGCTTCTCACTGTGTCCTCACGTGGTGGAGGGAGTGGACAGTTTCGGGCCTCTCTGATAAGGGCACCATTCCCGCTCACGGGGGCTATGCCCCCACGACCCGACCCCTTCCAAAGGCTCCACCTCTGAACACCGTCACACTGGGGCTAGGTCACAGCACATGACTCTCAGGGGCACAAACAGGCCACAGCATGAGCATCGTGTGGTCAGGTGCCCGGGACAGACTGGCGCCCACAGGCCAGAGTCCCATGAAGCTGAGCGGGGGAGGAGAATAAACAGACACGAGAAAGGTCCTGTGTGCCCTTCCTGTGTGCCCATCACAGCCCTTGGCGGACAGCCACCGCCGTCGGCCTCCTGTGGGTCCACCCTCTGTGCAAATGCAGGCAGATGCGGCCACATGCTGTGCCTTTCCCTCCACCTTCCTCGTGTGCAAGGGAGCCACTACAGACTCTCACTTAGTAAGGTACCTGGAAACCTCTCCAGATTGATGCCTGCACACACCCTCATCCTTTTCATAAATAGCTGCTGCATCAGTCAGGGGCCCAGCAGAAAACAGATGGCTTGCTCAAACTGGGCAATTTGAGGAATGTTTTCTGGAGGGCCTCTTTACAAGGTGTGGGTAGGACACAGGGAAGTCACAAGCCTTGTCTGTATCATCCTAGGCCTGAGGAGCGAACACATCCACCCGGCAGGAATTGTGACTTTTGGTCCAGGGTGCAGCCTGCCCGAGGTGCTCCTGCAGGGAGGGGTGAATACTCCCTCCTCACTGGCTGAACCTGACCTGAAGTCAGAGGGCAAGGGGGCCATTGCCCTGGTCATACCACAGCCTCCAGGCGCCGCGAGCAGGGTGGATGGTCTGGAATGTGGACAGGCAAATGTGTAGGTAGACAGTGTGTTTCCAGATCCTTCTGTGCCACATGCATTTGTTTGAAAAATGAGTCCCCTGTGACTTCACTTAGGTTTCCAATCTATCGCTCCTACACAGGCAGGTGTACCCACAGGCTCCACTTCCAGAAGTGCATTGCTGAGTCAAAGGGTAAGTGCATGCACAACTTTGATAGTCATTTCCAAATTACCTCCCACCGGGGTGGTACCTCGACCCACATAGTTTCACCAGCGGAGGGTGCCGTCCAACTTGCATTTCTGCCAAGCGCATGGGGAGGAGCCCTTGCAGGGTTACTATGCGTTCCTCTTATGATTGGGTCAGACGCCTTTGCATGTGCTGAGGGCCATTTGAATTTCACTGTGTATTCATGTCCTTCTTCACTTTTTTCCTATTGAGTTATTGATCATTTTCTTATTAGTTGCTGAGAGCTTTTTATATATTAGAGATTTTATTGCTCTGACAGTGATCTGAGTTGCAAATATTTCTTCCCAGTTGGTCTTTTGATGTTGTTTATAGTGGCTTTTGCCCTGCAAAAGTTTCCAATTTTTGTGTCATCTATTAATCTTTTATGGTTGCTAAATTTAGAGTCATAGTTTGAGATGCCTTCCTCATTTCAAGTTAGTAAAGGAATTCACATGTATTTTCTTCCCATACTTTCATGGTTTCATTTATACATTTACATTTTGCTCCATTTGAAAATTATCCTGATGTGTAATGTGAAGTATGTATCTAACTTGGTCTTTTCCCAGAAGGCTGCCTATTTACCCCAACATCATTTATTTATTTATATTTCAAAATGTTAAGGGAGTACGAATGTTTTTGGTTACATGGATCATTTTGTAAGGCTTGAGTCATGGCTATACTTGTGTTCATCGCCCGAACAGTGTTCATGGTACCTGTGAGGTAGGTTTTTTGCCTCCCCGCTGCTTGATTTCCACTGAGTTTTACCCTCCTCTGTGTGCATGTGCCCATCGCTTAGTTCCAATGTAATGGGAGTGTTTGTTTTCCCATTCCGAACGTCATTTATTAGCAGGTTCGTCTTTGCCAAGGGAGACATGCCTTTGTCACTTACTGCCTTCTGTGTGGCCTCGGGCCTCTTTCTGCCCCGAGGGCCTGCCTGTGCCTCACGGCCAAGACGCCTGCCTAGAGGGTTCCTCCTGTTGCCTCTCCAGTGTTTTTCTTACTTTTAAATCCTGTATTTGAGAATCACAGATTGTTCAGGCATATGATTTCCCCTTTCCTCGTGTTCCTGGCTGTTCTTCCCTGCCCTCTGCCTCCAGGTGAACACCCCGGCAGAAGCTGCCTTTAATTGGCAAGTTTGCATTATTTTTGAGCTACTGTGTGTTCAGAATTGGATAAGGAAGAGGAAAATCACGCTTTGGAAGCCCGTATCCGCGGTGTCAGATGTGAGCTGCCCATGCCTTCCCCAGCCCTGCCCTTGCCCTTCCCCGCCCTCTCCTTGGCTGTCCTCAGGGCTGGGGCACTCAGGCAGCCTCTGTTGCCTCTGAAGCCTCTGCTTCCAGCCCTGTTGCTCCTCACACCCCTAGAAGCCCTTCTCCCAGAGGCCACTGTCCTTTATCCATGTAAGTATTAGACACCTACACGTCTCCCCTACTGTGGGGTCCCCAGGGCAGGCCCATGTCTCTGCCCAGGTGCAGCTAGAGGCCAGGCCTGAGACGCAGTCTCTGCTTGCAGGAACTCATCCTGCCTGTTGGACAGTCGCACAATTCACAGGCACCTGGCACTCAAGCCTTCCATCCCCTCCCCCACTGCAGCCCTCCCGCCTGCTGATCACTTGCTGCCCAGTCCTCTCAGCTGCATCTCGTGTGCGAGTCTCTCCCTTCATCTGTGTGGCACATCCCTGAACTGGCCACTCCTGAGTTGCTGCCATGCTTCTTCCTGCTGAGGACCCTCCTGGAGGCTGTCAGCATGATCTTCCTAGAAGACAGAGCTGTTGGTGCCACTTCCCTGACCAGTGCCCCCTCAAGGACTCCTGTAGCTGTCAGGATGACAGGTGCAGGATGTCAAATGCAGTGGTTGGCACCCTTGGCCCACCGTGGCCTGGCCTCAGTTTACTTCCCCAGCACCTGCACTGATGCCTTTCCCCAGCCCACCCCCAAGAAGTCCTCCTCCTTGCCCACTACCTGACCAGCAGCCCCTTGGCCTTCAGGTCTCAGGGTCTGGGAAGAGCCTCTAGACCCACTGGTCTGGGCTGGGGGCTGTGGGTGTCCAAGCACGAGCACAAGTGTGGCCTGTGAAGGCAGATCCATGCTGGTCACACTGACCCCAGGGCCTGGCACATAGCAGGACTGTATTCTTGCCTAAATTAACAAATTAATGTCCAGAAAGCAGGACAGCAGCCACTGATAGAGAAGTATAATGTTTTTCAGGAACATCCCTGAACCTGCCCCTTGGCATTGAAATGGTCTCTCTGTCTCTGAAGGGCTTAAGGAAGAGCGGGCAGCACGCCAGCCGCAGACAGCAGAAACAAGCCCAGCAAACGCTTCCATAATGCATGCGCCGCGCCGCTGCTCCCCGGAGACCCATGAAAGGGTGGATTATATTTTCAGCAGAAAGAAAAGAAATCTGTCATCTCCTCTAGTGCTGGGAGCCAAGGTCATCCCAACTGCAGAGTCACCTCTTTGATGACACCAGGGGCATCTCTCAGGTGCTGGGAGAGGCTGGGGCTGGGCTTGGAGTCTCAGAGGCCCAAGAGCCAGGCACTGCCCAGTGTCTCGGGGCCTCTCTAGGTTGGGAAGTTGCTCCCGGGGCAAGCTCCAGGGTGCCACTGCCTGGGCACCTCCAGAGGGTGTGCCTCCCTCTCACCGTGTGCAGCACATCTGACGAGGGGCACAGGGCAGGCCCCAGCCCATTCTGCCTCCTCCCACGGGATGCCCACCGCGCCCCTCCCCTGCCCAGCAGCACCTCTAGGGAACCGTGGTTTCCACTCCCTCCACTGGCTCTCTCCTGCTGCTGGGTCTCAGCTGCCCTTCCTGGGGACCATGCTCAGAATTCCACACATTGCGGGGAGTTGCCAAAACACAGGAGACCAGAGAGCACGGCCTGAGATAGCCAATGCTGGACAGTTACTGGATGCAGCCACACAATATTGGAATCCATTCTTAAAGTCCGGACATTACGGCCCCCCAAGTTCCCCCGTTAGTTCCCCTTCTTTCTTGTCCGACCTCTCCAGGGGCTTCACCCTTTTCCCCTCGCTGGCTCTGCTTCTCACAGAGCAGAATCTGCAGTGGGGGTTCCGCCTCCTCTTGCAGCGCAGGGGAAGCAGCTGCTGGTCTCAGACGGCCGGTTTCCCCAGGGGAGCCGACAGCAAGGGAAGGCACAAGCCCAGGCCTCCAGGCAGGCAGTCCTGGGCTCGGGCAGCTGGCGGATGGAGGTAGCTGTCCTTGGTGCACATGGTTCCAAGGGGCTTTTGGGCAGGGATGGAGTCTGATTTGTCCCTGGAGCCCCAAAGCCCTAACTGGAGAGTAGGGCCCAGCAAATTTGTTGACACGGGGTCCTTAGCTGGGGGCGACGGCCAACTCTTGGGCCCGAGGAGAAAAGCCAACAGCTGGTGCAGACAGCAGGGGTGCAGGCTCACAGACAGAACTATTGAACCAGGACCAAAGCGGCATGTGCCTCAAGCCAAGAGCCCCTGGAGGCTAGGAATGACTGCCTAGAGGGAAGGTCAGGGCAGGCTATTTGACCTTGACCTTAACCTTGAAGAAGGTTATATAAGGAGTATAACTTTATATGGATGTATAAGGAGTGACCTTCAGGCCTGAGCAAAGAGGGGGACACAGGAAGGTGCTGGGTGTGGACAGGTATACACACAGGCAACTTGGGTTAGAAACGAAATAAATAGATGAAAAAGGCTCAACCCAATTAGTAATCAAACAAATTAAAGCAATAATGGGATGCTTCTCCCGAAATATTTAGTATATAAAGATAAAATCACATTGCCTCTAGGTTTGGAAGGGAGTTGGAAGGCTGCCCCCTTGCCAGGGGCAAGAATATTTTAAGGCTGGGGCCATATGCATAAAAAGCTATGAAATGTGCATGTTTTAACCAGCAGGGCCACTTCTAGAATGTTATCCTAAGGATAGAATTAAAGCTGGGCCCCAAGATTTAGCTGTACTGATTTTCATCAAAGCGTTGTTCATGGCAATGAAAAATCTCAACGTTTAACGGTGAATCGGTTGAGTAAACTTTAGTCATTAAAAATCATGCAGTAAAAGAGCAGTTATTGACGTGAGAAAATGTTCCCAACGAGCTGTTAAGTGGGAAAAGCAGGCTATAGAACAGCGTGAACAAGACGAGCTAAGTTCTGCTCATTTGAACTCCGGTGAGCGGCAGGTGTGTGTGGTGGGCCGTCCTTGAGCCTGCCCTGCAGGAGGCAGGCGCTGGGGGTCCTGCCCCCAGGTGGCAGCGGCAGCCTTCTCCTCTCCAGGTGACTCTGGCTGGGGGGATCTTTCCTCCCGTTTTTGTTCTTTCACGTGGCCGCAGGCTTACACTGAGCCAGGCCCTGGCTCTTGGACTGTTCTGTAGCTCCGGAGAGCTGGTGCCTGGCCGTGCTTTGGGTTGGCTGCAGGATGTCGGGCACCAGGGAGGGGCAGGCCTGAGCCTCTGCCTTGAGCCCCAGCCCCTCGTGCCCAAGGGGAGCTGCACACACACCGCGCTCATAAAAGGGGGGTGCTTCCTTGTGCGCTCGCCGCTCACCCTGCCTGCCTTCCTGTAGCCTCCTCAGAAACTTCCTTCCAGGGTACCCAATCTCATTATGATTTTTACTTGTATTAATATTTTTGAATATGTACTTTTTGTTTTAAAGCTCAAAAACACAAAAAGGTATTATATAGTGAAAAATACGATTTCTAACCTGCCTTCTAGCCCATTAGAGACAATGTTATCAGTTTCTTATGTAGTCTTCCAGGGATGTTTTATTTTATGAACTTTATGATTACTATTCAGACAAATATTAATACATGCATATGATGCCTCCTGCCGGTTGCCTCCACATAAGGGGACTTGCATTGTGTATGCTCCTCTGTGTCTTGTTTTTCACTCGATGTGTCTTGGCTATAATTGCACATCAGTCTGTGAAGAGCATCTTTTTTATGGCTATGCAATATTTCACCATATGAAGTACCGTTATTTATTTAACAATGGATGTTTAGGTTGTTTCCCATCTTTTGCAATGAAGAAGATGCTGCACAAACAGCTGTGTGATGATAGCTGTAGGCTAAGATCCTAGAAGTAGGCAAAGCTCTGTATCCCCAAAATTTGGGTTGAAATCACCAAAGCACACTCCATGGAGGAGGTACCAATTGCACCCCCCAGGAGCGTATGCAGAGCCCATTTCTCCACTCCCCTGCCAACACGGTGAGTTCTCAAGCCTTTTCATATTTGAAAAATAGTTCAGATTTTTCACTTACCTTATTACTAATGGTATTGAGCATCTTTTAATATTCTTTTAAAAAATTGTGACATAGTGCATGCAAACTGAGACATACATGTGATATATTTTCACAGTAGAATGAAGAATGCTGAATTAAACTTTCTAAGATAACCAACAGGCAGATCAGGAATTAAAACATGCCCAGCATCTCAGAACCCCCCTGCTGTGTGTGCTCTCTCATGTCTTGATTCCCTCTTTTCCCATAGGCAGCCACTGCCTTTAACTCTGTGATGCTCCTATCTTTTAGCAGTCATTCTAGAAATCATACTACATCCTTAACTTAGCACAGTCTGTGGTTAATCAACACCCTCATCTTCCTCCTGGATGACACAAAGACCATAGGATACTTGCATGTCATTTACCCTTATCCCCAACTCATGTTATTTCTGTCATATATTTAAATTCTATCTCCTTCCTGTGACTTCCAGGGTCTACTTGCACATAGGAAATAAGCTCTTTGTCAGATGTATGAGTTGTAAATAGCTTCCCCAGTCTGTCTTTTTACATTTTTATTCTGGCCATAGAGGTTTTGCCATGCAGTTTTTCAAGATATATACGAATTAATGAAAAAAGACTAGCAGATTATACCCCAAATGAGAGCAGCCCTAACCATAATAAATAATGGAATTGTGGCTAATTTTTATGTTTGTTCTTTGCATTTTAAAAGTTGTGGTTGTTGCTGTTTTTTTTTTTT
>VBSM01000259.1:1113604-1129470 GCA_008086735.1 Cheirogaleus medius
AAAAAAAAAAAAGAAACTGACAAACCGTTTTCTGGACGCCCATACCATCTTACACTCTCCCCAATGACAGGCGAAAGATCCAGCTTCTCGGCGTTCTTGCTAGCATTTGCTATTTTTTCCTATAGCTGTTTTAATAGTTGCACCGTGATATCTCACTCTGGTTTAGTTTGTGTTTCCTGATGGCTAAGGACGTGGAACATTTTTCCACGTGCTGATTTACCATCTCTATCTTATCTTTGGTGAATTATCTGGTCATGTCTTTTGCCCACTTTGTAATTAAGTCATTTATTTTTTTTACTGTTGAGATTTTTATTATTGTAGTAAAAAATATATGAGAACCAATAAGCTTTCCTTTTTTCTCTTGATGTTTTTCGTAGTAATATAAATTGGTATGCACTCAGAAGTCTGTGTGGCATGCCATGTGGGGCTTAGTTAGGGCAACAGCCTCTGAGCATCAGGGTTTAAATACAATAAATATGTATTTCTTGCTCACACAAAGGCAGAAGTGGGTTGGGCTCTTCTTGGCAGCTTCTCCGAAGCAGTGAAGGTAGCCCTGCCTGCCCAGTCCCAGGCCTGTCAGCGGGACCACCTGGCCTCTGCGGGGCCCTGGGGAGGAAGGGAGAGAAGGGACGCACTGGGGCCAGTTCCAGAGTGGGGCACACCACGTCTTAGTGGCCACAACTTAGTCACCTGGTCCCAACCCAACTTCAGGGGAGCCTGGGAATGTGTCCTCTCTGGGTGTTCAGGAAGAGGTAGCAGACGGGGCGAGTGTCAGGCCTGTTTCTGTCACTGTAGGGGCATAAGGCAGCATGGCTGGGGAGCAGGCCTTGGCTCCGCGCCAGCCTGCCTGAGGGGCGCCCACTGCGTCTACGGCGACGCTGGGCCCTGGGGAGGACCGAGTAAAGAGTTGGGGCAGAGGATAATTAGTGTCACTCACAACCTCCCTTCCCTTCTGTTCGTTTGTTTCTTTTTTTTGCCACTGCACCCCAGTGAAGAGCCCTAGAAATGAAAGCATTTCTTCCTAAGAGCACATGGCGCAGTTGCCCGCACGTAGGGGTCAGCAGCGCTGGGGAGAGCCCTTCCTCACCCCATCTGGCGCTCGAGCCCACTTTGCAGACTGGTAGCACATCCTGTCAGCAAACATGCTTCATCTGCCTATGTGGTGTTTACTTTTTTTTTTTTAAGTAGAGTGCATTTTGATATAATTTACGTATAATAAAATGTATAGATTTCTAAGTGTGTAGTTCATTGAGTTAAAAAATACATACACACTGGTGTAACCACTACCTTAGTCAAGACAGAGGACATTGCCCCATCCAGAAAGCCCCGCACGCCTCTCCCCGAGGCCAGCCCTGCGCTGGTGGCTGCAGTCCAGCCCAGCTTCGCCTGTCCTGGGACTTCGTGTAAAGGGACCCTGGAGTGCTCGCGTGTGCCGGCCTCCTTCACTCAACACACGTCCATCATCTAAGTTGTGCATAGCTCATTGTTTCCTTTGATTGGTGACTTTTATCCCCGGGTGTGAATAGACCATAATTCATCTGTTTACTTGGTGATAGACATGTGGATGGTTTCCAGTTTTTGGCTATGATGAATAAATCTGGTATGAAAATTTGTGTGCAAGTCCTTTTATGAACATATAGTTTCATTTTTCTTGGTTAAATTCCCAGGGGCAGATTGCTAGGTCACAGGGAGAGCGTACGTTCAATTTCCTAAGAAATTGTTAAACTGCTTCTCAGAGTGGTCACGCCATTTTGCACCCTCCCCAGCATGGTGTGACAGTCCCAGTAGTGAGACATCCCTCCACGCTTGGGACCGTCAGTCTTTTAAATTTCAGCCATTCTCCTGGGTGTGTGGTGATAATTCATTGCTGTTTTGACTTGAATTCATTGAAGAACATGTTGAACATCTTTTCAAGTCCTTATTGATTATTTATGTATCTTCTTTCATGAAATGTCTGTGCAAATTTTTTGCCCATTTAAAAAAAATTGAGTTGCTTATTTCATTACTGAGTTGTGAGAGTTCTGCATATATTCTAGATGCAAGACCTTTGTAGGATAGATGTATCCCAGTTATTTTCTCCTCATCTTTGGCTTTCCTTTTCATTTTATTAATGATGTCTTTTGAAAAGCCAAAGTTTTAAATTTTTATAAATCAATATAAATTTTTAATTGATAATTAGTACTTTTTGTATTGTAAGAAATCTTTAATTATCCCCAAATCATGAAGATTTCCACTTAGGGGTTTTCTTCTAGAAGTTTTATAGTTTCATTTTTTAATTGACAGAACTCAAAATATAGCAGTAAGACAGTAAAATTTACTGTAATACAGGCCTACTGATGAGAAAAATGGAATTTTATTTATTGTGGGATAACATTTTCATTTAATTGGGGTTCAAAGTTATGTTTCTTATTATCAAAATCTGTTGCAAATGCTGACCAGTAATGATATTTTATATATTTCATCTTTGAAAAATGCTTTTTCATAGAGAGAGGAACTGATAAATACTGATACAACCCATAAGCACATGATTTTTTTTCCCATTTAATTTTTTTACTGAGATATAATTTACAAAACATAAACTCTTTTAAGGTGTATGTGTCAGCAGTTTAGTGTATTTACTATGCTGTACGCCATCATGGCTAGCTGATTGTGGGACCCTCCCATCCCCCGGACACAAACCCTGTACTTACTGGCAGCCAGTCCCAGTCCCCCTACTTATCACTGGCAGCTACTGGTCTACACTCTGTCTCTACAGAGTTGCCTATTCTGGACATTTCCTGTAAATGGAATCCTATGAAATGCGTCCTTTTATATTCGGCTTCTTCCCTTAGCACATTTGCAGAGTTTATCATGTTGCGGCATGTGAAAGTGTTTCATTCCTTTTTATGGCTGTGTAATATGCCATTGTATGGACAGATCATATATTGTTTATCCATTCGTCCATGGTGAACATTTGGATTCTTTCTACTTTTTGGCTCTTATGAATAATTCTTCTCTGAAATTTCCGTACAAGTTTCTGGGTGAACATAGGTTTTCAGTTTTCTTTGGTATATTCCTAGGAGTGGAATTGGTGGTTCATATGGTAATTACGTTTAACTGGGCAACCCCCCTTACCATTCTCCGCAGCGCCGCCCCTGTTCACATTCCCACCAGCAGTGCAGGGGGCTCCATTTCTCCATGTCCGCACCAACGAACTCCCTCTCGCTTTCTGTTTCCTTCTCTTTCTTTCTTTCTTTTTAAATTATAGCCATCTGAGTAGCTGTGAAATGGTGTCTAGTGGTTTTGATTTGGATTTTTCTAATGACTAATGATATTGGACATCTTTTAATATTCTTACTGGCCATTTGTATATCTTATAGTTTTAGCTTTTATGTTTATTCATTTAACTAATTTTTGGGTAAGGTAAGAATTGAAATTCATTTTTCTCCTATACAGATGTCCAGTTGATCTAGCACCATTTGTTAAAAAGATTATAATTTTCTGTGGTAGGAAAAATTCTAAGATGTGCCCTGGGGTAGGCAGAGTAATCACTGCACAAAAATGTCCACATCTTAATCCCTGGAAGCTTGAATATCATGCTACATAGCAAAGATGAATTAAGGTAGTGGATGGAATTAAGTTTGCTGATCAGCTGCCCTTCAGATGGGGATATTATCCTGGATTATCAGGGTGGATCCAGGATAATCGCAGAGGTCCTTAAGTGTGCAAGAGGGAGGCAGAAGAGAAGGTCAGAGTGACATAATGTGCTAAGAACTTGGCCTACTGTTGCCAGCTTTGAAAACAGAGGACGGGGCCATGAGCCAAGGAATGTAGGCAGTCTCTAGAAGCTTCAGCAGGCAAGGAAACAGATTCTCCCTATAGTCTCCAGAAAGGAATGCAACTCTGCTGACACCTTGATTTTAGGCCAGTGACACCCATTTGGACTTCTGGACTACAGAATTGTAATATACTAAATTTGTATTGTTTCAACCACTAAGTTTGTGGTAATTTGTTACAGCAGCCATAGAAAACGAATACAGTCCCCAATATCCCAGCCCTCTTGTGTACACACTCTCTGTTATCTCCTCCCCTTGAGTGTGGGTGGGATCTATGAATATGGGGCCATTACTCCTGTAATTTATATAGTGAAAGCGATTTTGCAGATGTAATCAAAGTCTTTAATCAGTTGACTTTGGCTTAATCAAAAGGAAAATTATCCTCTGTTGGCTTGACCTTGAAAGAGGTCAAAGAGGTTCAAAGGAGCAAGCTGCCCTGTTGTGGAGAGGGCCACAAGGCCACGAGCAGAGTGTGGGCTCTAGGGACTGAGGGCCTCAGTCCTACAACCAAGAGGAACCTGCTTGGAGGAGGAGTCCAAGTTCCACGTGGGAATGCAGCCTTGGCTTGCACCTTGATTTTAACCCTTTGAAACCCTTTGCAGAGAACCCAGGTGCACCACGCCAGGACTTGTGACCTAGCAAAATATGTGAAATATATAATTATATGTAAAATAATAAATCAGTGTTATTCTGAGATGCTAAATTTTTGCTAATTTGTTATGCAGAAATAGAAAAATAATGCGTGTCCCCACTGAATTGCCTTGGCACCTTCACTGGAAATCGACTGAGCACATCTGTTTGGGTCTATGTCTGGTCTCTGTTCTTTCCTGTTGATTTGTGTGTCTGTTCTTCTGCTAAAGTGACTATCGTTTGGATTACTGTAGCTTTATAGTGAGTCTTGAAAATCAGATACCGGAAGTTCTCCAACTTTGCTAGTCTTTTAAAAATTTATTTTGCTATTTTAGGTCCTGTGAATTTTCATACACATTTTAGAATCAGCTTCTGCTTTCTCTCTTAAAGCCAGCCACTATGTAAACAGTCTGGTGACTGAGACCACCGTGCTGTGGAGAGTCACGTGTAGGAGCACTGAGGTACCAGACATGTGACTAATGACTTCTTGGCCCTTCCAGCCTGGCCCAGCTGCCAGCTGAAAGCAGCAGCTGAGTCACCCCAGCCAACATCATTTGAAGGAGAAGAACCACCCAATTGAGGTCAGTTAACTTAGCAACAACAAAATAATTGTTATTTTCAGTTACTAAGTTTTGGGATTGGTTATGAGGCAACAGGACACTGAAAAATAGGGCTATTCATTTTTTCTATTTTTTCTTGTGTCACTTTTGGTAAATTGTGTTTTTTAAGGAACCTATCCATTCCATCTAAATTGTTGAGTTTATTGCCATAAAGTTGATTATAATATTTCATTATTTTTCTTTTAATATGTAGGATCTATAGTGATAGCTTCTCTTCCATTTAAGACATTTTGAGTAGATATACCAAAAATCATGTTATACATCATAAATACAAAGAATTTTTATTGTCAATTAAAAAAGATATTTTGTAATTTGTACTTTTTATTAATCAGCTTTACTGGGTCTTTTCAATTTCTGTTTTTGCTTTTGAGGCAGGATCTTGTTCTGTTGCCCAGGCTAGAGTGCAGTGGTGTGATCATACCTCACTACAACTTCCAACTCCTGGGGCTCAAACCGATCCTCCTGCCTCAGCCTCCTGAGTAGCTGGGACTATAGGCACGCACCACCATGCCTGGCTAACTTAAAAGTTTTTTTTTTAGAGACAGTGTCTCACTATGTTGCCCAGGCTGGTCTCAGACTGCTGGCCTCAAGTAATTCCCCTGCCTCAGTCTCCCAAAGTGCTAGGATTACAGACATGAGCCACTGTGCCTGGCTAGTTTTTTCAATTTCATTGATTTTTCAACATGCTATCTTTTGGCTTTGTTATTTTTCTCTCTTATTTGCTTTTTTTAATATTTCACTGATTTTTCCTCTTTATAATTTCTTTCCTTCTATTTACTGTGGATTTAATATATTCTTCCTTTTTAGATTGCTAATGTATAAATTTGAACTATTGATTTTTAATCTTTGCTTTTTTCCTTATTACAGGCATTTAGAGTTACGAATTTCCTTTTAAGCACTGCTTTAATTGCATTCCATAAAATTTGCATTTTTTGTTATCATTATCATTCAGTTAAAATATTTTCTTATTTCACTATTGATTTCTTCTTTTGTCACATGAGTTATTTAGAAGTATTTATTTTCTAAATATTTAGAGGGATTTCCTAGATGTCTTATTGTTACTGATTTTTAATTTAATTCCGTTGTGGTCAGGAAACAATGTAAGATTTTAATCTTTTAAAATTTATCAAGTCTTATTTTATGACCCAGAATATTTTGGTGAACATTCTATGAGCAATTGAAAATAATGTGTATTCTGAAATTGTACAGTGAGATATTCTACAAATGTCAATTAGATCAAGATTATTGATAGTGTTGTTCAAATCTTTTATATGCTTACTGATTTTTTTGTCTCCTTGTTCTACAAATTACTGAGATAGCGGTGTTAGACTCTCCAGTTATTATTGGGGAATTGTCTATTTCTCTCTCTCTGTTTTTGATTTCAGTTTTTGCTTTATGAGTTTTAAAACTCAGTTATTAGGTTCAAAGTTAGAACTTTTATGGCTTTCTATTGTGTTAACCATTTTGTCATTGTGAAATATCCCTCTTTATCTGTGGAGATACTCTTTGTCTTGGAGTCTACTTTGCCATATTTTAATATGACCACAATGGCTTTCTTATTTTTACCATTTTCATGATATATTTTTTCCATGCTTTTACTTTCAACTTATCTACATCTTTACATTTCATATTCTTGTAGTTTGGCATTGATTTTAAAAAATCAGTGATTTAAAAAAATTTTTAAATCAATTTAATTTAATTTTTTTCAATTTAATTAAATTTCAATTTAATTTTTTAAATCAGTGATTAAAAATCAATTCTGATATCACTGTCTTTGAACTATTAGTGTTTAGCTCATCTATACTAAATTATTGATATAGCTGGTTTTAAGTAACTCTAATACCCGATTATTTGTTTTGTGTTTGTCTCATCTGCTTTGTGTTCCTCTTCTTTTCTCATCTTTTTTTGGATTAATTGTGTACTTTATTCTTCCAAAAAATTTCTGCTATGAGCATTTTATATATTCCTCTTTTTTATTTTTATTTTTAGTAGCTATTTTAGGAATTATAATATGTGTTCTTATCACAGTCTATTTATGATTAATACCATTTCACTTCACATAGTACTACTCGCACTTCACAAATCTAAGAAACTAATAACATTTAACTTTATTCTCTGTCCTTTGTGCTACTGCCATAATTGTAATTATTTTCATATTATAAACCCCACCTTATAATGAATGCTGTTGCTTTCGCTATACATGGACATTTGTCTTTTAAGGAAATTAAGGAAAAAGCTAGTGTTTTAAATACACATGTTGACCTTTTTCAGTGGCTGCCATTCCTTCCCGTAGATCTGTTTCCCTCTGGAGTCATTTCCCAGCAGCCGACGAACAGTCTTTAGTATTGCTTATAGTGAAGGTCTGCTGGCAACCAATCCCTTCGAGTTTTGATAATCTGAGATGTCTTTGTTTCATCTTCATTTTTGAAGAATAGTTTTGATGAATATAAAATTCTTGGATTACAGTTTTCATTCTTTCTTAATTTCAACGTCCATCTGTAGTCATCCACTTACCATTTGCTAATGAGAAGACAGCCATCATTTGTGTCATTGTCCCCTGTGCTTATTTCATCATTTTGCACTGGCTGCTTTTAAAAGTTTTCTCTTTATTTTTGGTTTTCAGCAGTTTGACTATAATGTGCTTGTGGTTTTCATTGTGTTTATCCTGCTCGAGGGTTCATTTAGTTTCTTGGGTTGGCAAGTTGATATGTTTTACCACATTTGTGAAAATTTCAATCATTGTTTCTTCAAAATGTTTTTTCTTCCCATTCCATTTCTGCTTTTCTGCGAGACTTGAATTACACTTACGTTAGTCTGCTTAATAATGTCTCATCGGTTACTGAGATTCTATTCTGTTTATGTCTTAATATTATTTTTTATCTTTTTCTTTAGAGTAGAAATTTTTATGAATCTATCCTTAGTTTATTGGCTCTTTCTCCCGCCATCTTAAATTTGCTTATAAGCGAATCTAGTAAAATTTTGATTTCTGATGTTTTCTTTTCAGTTATAAAATTTCCATTTGTTTCTTTTTTGTTTGTTTGTTTTTTCTTATTTATTTATTATTTTTATTTCTTTTCATGTCACCAATAAAATGAAACAATTGCATCCATTTGTTTCTTTCACATAATTTCTATTTCTCTGCTGAAATTTTCCGTCTGTTCACTCATTAAGATCATATTTTTCTTTAAGTTCATAAACATAGATCTAATATGCTTTTTAAAACCCTCATCTGCTGATTCTAACATCTGGGTCATCTCAGGATCTGTTACTATCAACGGCTTTTTAAAAATTATGAGCTGTATTTCTTGCTTCGTTGCATGCCTAGTAATTTTTTATTATATGTTGGACATTGAGGATTATGTATTTTAAGGAATCTAGATTATGTTTTCTTCCTTTAAGAGTTTTGAGTTTTGTTCTGGCAGACAGTTAATTTCCTGGCAGCTCTCTATGGTCCTACCAAGGCTTGCTTTTAGGCTTTGCTAGGGCAGGGTTGTATTAGTTATCTATTGCTGTGTAACAAATTACCCCCTCAGAATAACTCCTTAAAACAACAACAAATTCATTATCACATCATTTTTGAGGAGCAGGAAACTGAGAGTGACTTAGCTTGATGGTTCTGGCTCAGAGTCTCCCAGAAGGTTGCGATCAAGCTGTCATTTAGTGGTGTCGTCACCTAAGGCTCACCCGTGGCTGCAGAATATGCTTGTACACTTACACGTGTGCTTGTTGGCTGGCCTCTGCTCAGGGCTGACTACGGGCCAGAGGCCTCTATTTGCCCTACTTGGGTTCTCCCCAGGGCGGACTATACAAGGGTATGAATGACAGCTGAGCATCACTGGGGCCACTGGGAGGCTGGGTACCAGCTCCCTCAGGGTCTAGGGTTGTACTTACTCTAGGGTAGGATTTCTTACCCTTGATACTACTGACATCTTGGGCTGGAAAATTCTTTGTGGTGGGGGGCTGTCTTGTGAGTGCAGGTGTTCAGCAGCATGCCTGGTCTCTACCCACTAGATGGCAGTAGCACTTGCCCTGATGACAGTGGAAAATGTCTCCAGACACTGCCACATGTCCTTTGGGGGAGGGGCAAAATCACCCCTACACCCAAATTGAGAACCACTTCTCTACGACATGGTCTTTATTCATGAGATGTGGGCTCTCTGGTGGCTTAGCTCAATGTCTCTTCACTCTAGTTGGGCCAGAACTCCAATGTCTCCTAGTGCAGCCCGACCTTTGGTATTTAATATCTCAGTCTGCTTCCAGCTGTGTATCTACTGCTCTTTGCTGCATCTTTCAACCCTTCCCTGCACATGCGCAGCCCAGCTGGCAGCCAAAATCTGCAGTCCGTCTCTACATAGTCCCCCCTCTCCGATAGCCAACTCCTTAAGTGTCAGGTGCTTCGTCAGCCAAACCCAAGCCTCGCCTCCTCAACACGGCACCTGTGCTCTCTCTGTGAGGTCTGCTGGGCACCCCCTTCCTTGCCGTGTTGGGCGATTGTCCTAGGTGAGGAGTCTCGTCTTGCGCAGGTCTCCCCTGACATGCTTCCTTCTCTCAGGATTGTGGACCTGATCTGGCTGCTGTCCAATGCCTGACAACACTTGTGGTATATGTTTTGCCCATTTTTATAGCTGTTCAAGTCAGAAGGCCAATGTAATGCCAATCATACCACTGTGGCTGGAGGCAGGCAACCCAGACAGAGTGCTGTTTTTTTTAAAAAAAAGAACCAATTTTTTTAAAAATCAGAAGATTTCATTCAAAAATCAATCTCTCTATTGCTCTTGAAAATCCTAGCTGTCAGCGTGGGGTTGCCGGTCCCTTCAGTGTCTGTCTGGATTGAGGGTGGCCATACGTCTTCACACTTATGCTGCCATTGTGTTCATTTCTGTGAATCCAATTCTCTGCACTCGCGTCTCTTACAAAATGACAAAGATATACTGAGTGGACAGTGTGATTTTTCTCACGCATGCTAAACTTCACTTGTTTTGTCACTGCATTTGAGTTGGTGACCCCTTCCCTTGAAATTTAGGGGCTTTGGGAGCAGATGAGATCCAGGGAGGGAAAACATGCTGATGTCGTCTGTCTTGTCCATAAATAAATTTTGGAGACTGTTTGATTGGAGGTGGCACCTCCCACAGATTCGCCAGGCTGGGCTTAACCACATGGCCACCAGCAGGCCATTAGGTGAACTGACTAGCTGAGGGGTTTGCGCCAATGTGGTTCTCTGAGCTCAGTCAGAAACTATCCACTCTTCCAGAGGGCTTCTGTGGTGGGAGACCCTTCAGCAGCAAGTTATTGAAAGCAAACTCGAAGAGGAGATAAACATTGCTTCACACATGCCAAAGCCATCATCTGAGTCACTGCCCACTCCACCCTGTCTGGGGTTCTCCATCCTAAAGGGGGATCACGTGGCTTGTCCCTGAGGTGCATCTCATACACAAAATCACAGAGTAACCATTATTAGGTGAGTAAAGGCAGGAGGGACCTCAAACTATATTTCAGTGGGACTTGCAAGCTCAAAGCACAGGGGACCAAGTAAATGACATCAGTAAATCAGGCTAGATGTCCAGCAGAAGGGAGTGCTGGGGACTGTGGCCATGGGAGAGCACATTCCCTGCTTAGGCAGTCTGTTTCCAAAAGTTTAAAACATGGAGCAGGTCGAACAAAGCCACACCGGGCTTTGCCTGCCAGCTGTCAGTGGCAGATTCTGGCTCAAGTTCTTGGTTAGTTAAGTGGAAGACACCGTTGTCAGTGTGCCCTTCTGGTATCAGTTCTCTGTTTGGGGATGAGCTCAGTGTGTAGGGGCTAGTTTCAGGAGCTTGGAACCTTTCCAGTGGATTTGGGGTGGGAGGGGTATGCCCCAGGACAAACAGCCCAAAGCCAGCCCAGGGGCTGGGCTTGATGGCTGCCCTGAGCTGCCCCTGACCGAGTGGCGCTGCCCCTCAGAGACGTGTCCCACAGCCTAGGGATGGCTCTGTTCCAAGAGCTCTCCCCCTAGTGGCAGTCGGCCGGTGCTCAGCGGGGCAGGGTGTGGGGGACGTGAAGGGAGCCCCGGGTCTGCCTGCAGTTTTTCTGGCACCAGCTTTACCCAGGCCCCCTCTGGCAGGCCTGTCCCACCCTCCCGCCTGGGGAGCACACCGAGCTGCAGTCCAAGGCCCTGCAGAGGTAAGGGTGGGGGCGGGCCGTGGCCTACCCGAGGCATGGGGCCAGGAGAGGAGCTTAGCCTGGGCACTGCCCCCTAGGCCACAGCAATCAGCCCCCACTGCCCCAAAGGCAGCCACCTCCCCCACAGCCAGCCAGAAATGCCTCCCTTCCTGCGGTCCTCGTATGATGTTCCACGTTCTCACGTCTGGCCCAGGCTGCTCTGCCATCGTCCGCACCTGACCGTTACCTTGCAGGGTCTGTTGGTTCCCTTAGATTTTTCTAAGTGTTCCTGAGAAAAATGGACACTCTTGGCTTTTAAATATTATATTTCTAAGAATGCTGATTTAGGCCGGACGTGGTGGCTCACACCTGTAGTCCTAGCACTCTCCGAGACTGAGATGGGCGGATCGTTTGAGCTCAGGAGTTTGAGACCAGCCTGAGCAAGAGTGAGACCCCGTTTCTACTAAGAAAATTAGAAAGAAATTATCTGGACAACTAAAAAAATATATAGAAAAAATTAGCCAAGCATGGTGGCTCATGCCTGTAGTCCCAGCTACTCAGGAGGCTGAGGCAGGAGGATCGCTTGAGCCCAGGAGTTGGAGGTTGCTGTGAGCTAGGCTGATGCCACAGCACTCTACCCAGGGTGACAGAGTGAGACTCTGCCTCAGAAAAAAAACCGTATATGCAGCAAATGTACTATAAAAATGTTAATATCCAAAAATACTGTAAAATTCTTTGTAGGAAAAAGGTTTTAATGAAAAGTAACCAAGAAATTGAAAAGAAAGTCACCATTTGCAACAGCAGAAACTTAAAAACCATCCTGAAGTCAGCCTAACAAATAATGCACAGGACCTCACCATAGAAAAATGGAACAGTCCAGTAAAGAGCAGTAGCAGAAGTTGCCACTAAATGAAAAGATACGCTGTGTGCACAGAGGAGATGTCTCAATGTTACCAGGCTCTCAACTCTTCCAGGTTCATCTGTTCATTAAATGCAATCCTGATCAAAATTCTAGCTGGAATTGTTGAGAGGGTCAATAAGCTCATTATGAAATTTATATGGAAGAATCAAGGTATAAGAAAAATGCTATGATCTGAATATTTGTGCACTCCCAAAATTCATGTTTCAACCTAGTCTCCAGTGTGATAGTATTAGAGGTGGGGCCTTTGGCAGGTAATTAGGTCAGGAGGGTGGAGCCCTTACGAATGGGATTAATACCCTTATGAAGGAGACCCCAGAGGGCTGCCAGCATCTTGATGCTGCACTTCGCAGCCTCCAGAACTGAGAGAAAGAAATTTCTGTTGTTTATGAGCCACCCAGTTTATGGTATTTTATTATAGCAGCTTGAACAGATTAAGACAAAGATCTAAGTCAATTTTGGAAAATGTCCAAGTAATAGCAGGGAGCAGGCAGGACAAGCTCTGAGCAGGTGTCCCAGCGCTGTCAAGGCTATGGTCCCGGCAACAGCGCAGGCCAGGACATGCGACTGTAGAACAGAGAGCTCAAAACAGCCCCGGTGTGTGTGGGAACTTGGTGTACAACAAAGGTGACACTGAAGAGGGTGGGGAGAGGCCAGGTTGTTCAGAGGAAGAGGCTGGAAAAGCTGGCTCACTTTGGAGCTGGACTTCAGGGTCACGTCAGTACCCAGGTGGCTTCTGGACGGATAAAAGGCCTACGGATGGAAGGGAGAGCTTGCAAGTCGGCAGAAGGATATGCAGGCTAACATTTTTGTGACCTGGAGCTGAGGAAAGACTTCTTAAACAAAACTCCCCACGTGCACATTAGGGGGGAAAGTGGATGGATCTGGCTAAATGCAAAGCAAGGCTGTCTGCCGAGTGGGAGCAGCACAGCCCGCGTCAACAGAGGGAAGGCCGGGAGATGTCTGTGCTGCTCGCAAGTGCTAAGGGAGGACTATGAGAATGTAGAAAGGTACCTGCCAGTCTGTGCAAGAGACACGTCACCCAACAGAACAAAGAGAAGGGAGAAGAGGCGGGATCTTCAGGAGGGGCTGCAGTGGCCAGCTAGTGTCTGAAGGGACTCAAACACACCAGCGGTCAAAGAAATGCAAGCGAAAGCGACAGTGAGATGAGTGGGATTTAGAGCCCAGCGCTGTGTGTGCAAGTCAGCAACACACGCTCAGTTCCACCCCGGCACTTCCCAGGGAAGCGTGTGTCGTTCAGGATGGGTCAGACTCGCTAGATACGCATCCACAGAAGGAGGGATGGGATGGGGGGTGCTAGGAGAGGAAAGAATTCAGCAGGAAAAAATAAGCCAGGGGCTTGCATGCATCTGTGTTAGCAGACGCTGTGATCTGTAGCAGAGGGACAAATAAATAAATGTTCAAACAATTTCCAGGTTTTAAAATAAGTTCACAAAAACAATTTCTTCCTGTATGGAGGAGCTGTTAAATAGGTGTAAATGGAAAGTTGGGTTTTAATCTAGGGAAAAAGAAACCTTGACCCCTATCAACCCCAGACATCATGAGGGATTCCTGATGATTTAAAAGGTCATTAAAAAATTAAAAGGATAAACAGTTGCGTGTTGTCTCAGTTCTGAAGGAAGGAGAGGACAGGCGGCAGGGGCATGTGGACACGGAGTGCAAAGTGCGCACTGCGGCGGGGCTGCCCCCTGCGGCAGGCGTTGCCGAGGTCGTGCTCTCCATTGCTCACGGCCACCGGCCACTATTTCAGCTTCACAGACGTGGTTCTTGGTGCTTAGTGAGGGAGGCAAAGGCCTCACCTGAGACCGTGGAGCAGCGTCTGGACGGCGCTGCATCCCACGCCTGTGCCTTGACCCAGCCACGTGGTCGCATCCAGGAAGGTGAAATACAGGTGGCGCCATAAGGAAAGGGGACACAGCAAGAGACAACGCAGCCATGGACGGAACTAACAAGCTCCATAAAGATGGTGAGGAAAATTAACACAAATATAAGGACTTGTTAAAATACTAATTCTCCAGAAGAACATGTTCAATGCAAGCAAGAAAGGAGTTTGTTTAAAAGGAAGCTAAAACCACAAACCAATGTCTCACGAAGCATTTCACTTTGTAAGTCCTTAAAGAAATGGCAACCAATAATGCATTTCCACCTCACACAGTCATTGACCCACAAAATAAACACGTGTTATAAGACTGCGTTAGTGAGAGCGTGCGGGACGGGCGCGCACAGCTAGCGGAAGCTGGTGCGTTCCACTGGAGTGGCGAGCAAGCACCTCTCCCAACGAAGTCACAACGCAGGAGTCTTTCTGCTGTGCCCTTAAGATGCATTTGGTTGGAGGAGGTGTTGTCTTCCCCAGATGAAAACCGGCCAGGTCTCAGGACCTCTCAGCTCACGCTCAGGCAATAGGTCTGACACAGACTACATTCAGAAATGAGTATGTCCAGTTTAGAACAGTGGCCTCAACTCTAAACGTGGCTGGATGTCCCCTGTCGGTGAGGCTGCCTTCCCCATTCCTCTGTCTAGAGCCTCTCTCCAGCCGCCAGCCTAGCCCTGGCCGCCAGGGAGGCCGCCGCGTCCTGCTTTCCGCCTGCAGGGTGCTGGCAGCTGTCCTCTCACGTGGGCCATCTGACGGTGCCTTGAAAGTTCCCTGCTGGACTTTTCCCGCCGCAACTTCCGTGATGGGGATGATGCGCCTGTCCCTCTGCCGGCCCCTCCTGGCGTCCTCAGCATCTGTTTCTTCCTGCAGTCCCACTGCGTGCAGCCTCCTCTTCAAGTTCTCTTGTCCTCTCAGGCTGAGGGTCCCCAGGAGCGTCCTGCATCCTTGGCCCTGCGGGACACAAGGAGGGAGGCTGCTCCCAGCGGCAGCCACTCAGAATCTGCTCCCATGGCGACAACTCTGCAGATGCTGCTCCCACGTGGGAGTCAGACACCAGCCCCTGTGTCCAAGGCCTCTAAGGGACCCCATGGAAGTGCCTTCACTAGGCTAGCGGTGAAGGAGGGTACCCTACACCTGTCCCCTTGGAGGAGCATTCATAACATGGCAAAGGCTCTCTCCAGATAAATGCGCCTCAAGCTTTCTCTTCCTAGAATCCTCCCACAGCTCCCTGAGGGAGGTCAGGAACTGGCACAGGCAGAACTCTGGTGCGCTTACCTACGCCTGCATTCCATACTGATTGGGACTTCTAGCGACTGTTCATTCAGCTTACATATTGGAGCACTAGTGTGTTTGGGGCCTACCACAAGAAGGTTTTAGTAAGCAAAGGTGCCTGATACGGTCTCTGTCTTGAGGATTCAAAGATGCAGATGGGACAGGGGTGAGCAAAGATAGAGCTGCCTGATGACCTCACGGTGAGGTCATGGAGCAGGTGTAGCTGACTGCATGCTTACGATGCCCTGGCACAGGGCTAGGCTGCAGTGTCCACTAGGAACCTGCATTGTAAGTGACAGAAAACCCACTTAAACTGGGTTAAACTCTAAAGTGAGTTTATTGGCTCATGTTACTGACAAGCCCAGAGATACTCTTTCTGGCTGCAGGTGAGGCTTGATCCAGCCATTCAAGTGATGTCTCTAAGAACCAGCTCCAGTCCTCTGGGGCTCTCTTGGTTCTGCTCCTGGACTCATCCCTAGCCTGGTTCCCGCTGCCCCCCCTGTGCAGCCCCATCCCGGAGAAGAGCACCCTGAGGCACCTGTAGGATGAGGGACTTTCCGGCCCAGGAACCCTGAGGC
>VBSM01000259.1:1130718-1149466 GCA_008086735.1 Cheirogaleus medius
AGACTCTGCTCCCTGCCAGCCCGCGCAGCCCTGGATCAGGTTAGCGCCGTCCCACCGAGCCCTCCAAGGGCTTCCTGGGACTGTTGGGATAAACTCCAAAGTCCCTGGCAAGGCGGCCAGTGCCCCGTACTGCTGCCCTGTCCTCACCTCCTGCTCCATGCTCCCCATGCACTCTGCTCTGGCCATGAGGGCCCCTTTCTGCCTCTGGTTGCTGCCTCAGGGTCTTTACAGTTGCGCCCCCTGTCTGGAGACCTCCCCCCAGATCTCCAGTGGCTGCTGCAGCTCAAATGGTACATTCTCAGGGCAGCTCCCTTCTCAAGCCATTATTCATTCATTTGTTCAAAAGTATGTGTTGAGGCCGGGCGCGGCGGCTCAGGCCTGTAATCCTAGCACTCTGGGAGGCTGAGATGGGAGGATCACTTGAGCTCAGGAGTTCAAGACTAGCCTGAGCAAAGGTGAGACCCCATCTCTACTAAAAAACTAGGAAAAAAAGATTAGCCAGGTGTGGTGGTGCGTGCCTATAGCTACTCCGGAGGCTGAGGCAGGAGGATCGCTCGAGCCCAGGAGTTTGAGGTTGCAGTGAGCTAGGCTGACGCTACAGCACTCTGGCCTGGGCAGCAGAGCGAGGCTGTCTCCAAAAAAAATAAAACAAAATACATGTTGAATCCCTTTGAAGTCCTAGACACTGAGCACATAGCCGTGAAGAAAAGGCAAGTCTCTGCCCCGAGATAGCATGCATTCTAGTGGGTACAGACAGAAAACAGACCAACACATAGATACACAGCATGGCAGATGGTGACACGTGCCAAGGAGAAAACAAGGCAGGCGCAGTGGAGCAAGCTGGGGATGTCTATCTGGCAAGTTGCACACCTGAAGAGAGAGAGGAAGTCTTCACATGACTAGCTGGTGGAGGTGGGTTTCAGGCAGAGGAGGCGGGAGTGGGCATGGCCTGTTAGGGAAGGGCAGGGAAACTTCTAGGCAAGGGTGAGGCAGAGTGAGCTGGGGGAGGAGTGAGAGGTGAGGTCAGAAAAGTGGACCCCATGCCCCACCTGCAGCTCTGCCGTGTTTTGGGCTCTCAGCGAACACCCTGGTCACCTTCTGGGGGTTGAGATTCAGACTATGCAGCGTCCTCATGGGCTACCTGGATGCTCTACTCTCTCAGGCCTGTGGCCCCTTGCTCCTGGGTACCACTTGCCAGGGTGTCCCATTGTGTACCTGCAAAGGAGCCTGCCAGGTAGGGTGTGGAAACCACCCCAGGCTTTAGCTCATGAGCCAGTTCATAATGGGGTCGGTGCTTTCCTGGGAGAGAAGCCAGTTGTGCCTAGTAGGTGGGCTCAGTCATGTGTTCCCCGGGGAGCTCCCCAGAGTCTGCCTGAATTGGGCAGGGTGCTCAGCTTGTGGGAATCCATCTTTAGGGAACTGGCAGAGGCGTGGGATCTCTGAGTTAGGATTTTTTTTTTTTTTTTGAGACAGAGTCTCACTCTGTTGCCTGGGCTAGAGTGCCGTGGCATCAGCCTAGCTCACAGCAACCTCAAACTCCTGGGATCAAGTGATCCTCCTGCCTCAGCCTCCCGAGTAGCTGGGACTACAGGCATGCGCCACCATGCCCGGCTAATTTTTTCTATATATTTTTAGTTGGCCAATTAATTTCTTCCTATTTTTAGTAGAGACGGGGTCTCGTTCTTGCTCAGGCTGGTTTCAAACTCCTGACCTTGAGCGATCCGCCCGCCTCGGTTTCCCAGGGTGCTAGGATTACAGGCGTGAGCCACCGCGCCCGGCCTAGAATTCTTGGCTGCAAGTGTCAGAAGCCAGCTCAAACCAGTTCAAGGGCTCTTAGAACCAAACTGTTGCTGCCTCCAAGGGACCCTAGCACAAGGCTTGGTGTGCCTGGACCCTCCCTCGTCCACTTCTGGGGCCTACCCAAGCTGACCTCTTCCCCTCCAGGCTTTTGACAGTGGCAGAACTTTGTTTCAGCACCTCTCCTCCAGGAAGAAGGGTGGCTCAAGCCTTGGGTCCAGTTAAAAAACACTGAGGAAGGATGCTGATTGATCCAGCTTGGGCAAACTGTCCAATCTCACAGCAGGGAGGTGGGGCATTGTGTTGGATTGGCAGCTGTCCTCCAACCCAGAGATAGACAGTGTCCCAAAAAGGGCAAGGGGTGGGCTGGGCAGAGCCATACTGGTCTGTCCCTCACCCCTGCACCCAGGTTCCTGGCTTGTGGCTGAGACCCTCCTCACAGCTGCCCAGACGTGGGGAAGAAAGACAAAAAGCACTGATCCCGCAATATGGGACACATCGGAATCCCAGACTCCTGACACCAGTATTAGCATCCACTGGCAACCCCCTGCGGTGGGCGCGCCCTGTGCCAGGTGCTGCAGATTAACAACTCTGCACAGGTGTGATCTTCCCACAGATATGCCTAGCCCCGTTTCCATACGAGTGACTGGAGGCCGACTCACCAGCTCAGCAGAGCCACATCTGGATCAGTGTCTGCTTGGCTCCCAAACCCGGGCTCTTCCCTCCAAACATGCTATCGCCCACTGACATGGCCAGGTAGGAAAAGAAGATTCTTCAAAATGCAATGTGACGGACATGAAACGACAAATGTAAATATAGAAAAAAGAAAATACATAAGCCAGATGGAATTATCTGACAGCTTCCACAATAAAAGGATGAAATAAAACAGGAAAAGAGATACAAAGATTTTTAAAAGTTTAAAGCAGAGGAGTAAATAGCAGTAGCTAACAGAACAAACAAGACCAAAGAAACAGTAAGAGAGGGCAATCAAAAATCCGTGAATCCGGAGGAGCGGGCAGGAAGGGCTGGAAGCTGCAGCCTGGTGAGCCTGGGTCCGGGCTCCAGCCTCCCACACCCTCCCCCAGGCCAGTGGCCGGTGGCCCCCCGCCCGGGCAGAGTGCCGGAGGAAGGGCTCATAGCCAGCCAGGCTCCCTGGCACTGGAATCGGGCACCCCGACCACACAAGCACCCTGACCACACAAGCTGCTGTTGGGAGCAGATGGGCCTGGACTCCCTCCACTGGGTCTGGGTTCAGTGCCCACTTCCATAGCTGATAAGAGTGAATGAGGATAATCCCTTCCTGATACAAGCACTTTGCATCTCCATGAGGCATCCTGCACATGCATCTGTTTAGAGACACTTATCAAATGGAACTGCTCACATTGCAGACAGGACTCCTTGCAGTTTGCCCTGGGGGACTGTGTGCTGGGGTTTTTGACTCAGACACCTTTCCCAGCCTCGCCTGCTGGGGGTCTGTCTCTGGCCCAGGAGGTGAGCCCACAGAGCCCTGGGGTCTGCCCAGCCCACACCAGCCTGGTGGAGGCTGCAAGCTCAGCGGCTCCGGAGCAGAGCCAGGACTGGCAGGGCTCCGTGTCTGAGAGCAGTGTCTCTCGGGAGCCTGCAGACAAGGGGCCGTGCGTGTTGTTGCTGGGATACCGAGGAGCACCGGGAAGCTTGGCCCCGCTGCTGGCTGGCGATGGCATCGATTTTTACCAAAGGGCTGTGCCATTTGCGTGGCCCTGCGGCTCCTGTGCCTGGGCAGGCCTGCGGCCTGGGGATTTGGGCTGGCTGTCAAGGGGCCAGAGGGCTCAGCTCTGTACTAGACCTTGAAGGGGAACCCTCTTGGGGGGCTGCAGTCCTTGAAGGGCCACCGCTCTCTGGCCATCGCCCCTCTCCCAGCACCTTCTCTGTGCCAGGCACGAGGGGTGGTGTGATCAGCTCCTGCCCTCGAGGGGACACAGACAAGGCACATAGCAGCGAGTGTGGGTGCGGGGAAGGCGGGGGAGGAGTGGAGGCAGCTACGGCGACGGGGAGGTTGCACAGCACTACGGCTGGGTGACCTTGGACGACTGCCCTTGCCTTTGTGAGCCTCAGTTTTCTCATCTGTAACATGGGGATGTTAAAAACAGTTCCTGCCTCAGAGGGTTGTTGAGAGAATTAAATGAGATGAGGCATTCAGAATATTGCCTCACACATAGCACGTGTCCAACATGTTTGAAGTGTTGTGCGCTAAATTGTGTACCCCCAAATTCACATGTTGAAGCTGTAGCCCCTGGGACCGCAGAGTGTGACAGTATTTGGAGACAGGAGCTTTAAGCAGTAATTAAACTAAAATGAGGTCACTAATCTAACATGGCCTGTGGTCTTCTAAGAAGAAGAGACTGGCACACAGGCACACACGGAGGGAGACCACTCGAGGACATGTGGAGAAGATGCCATTGACAAGCCAAGCAGAGAGGCCTAGTAAGAACCCACCCTGCTGGCACCCTGATCTTGGACTTCCAGCCGGCAGGACCGCGAGTGCTCTGTTCTGTCGCCTAGGCCGCCCTGTCTGTGGGACTTCGTTATGGGAGCCCAGCACACGAATGCAGCAAGCGTTAACTACTGTATTTCTGTGCCCAGTGCTCAGCCCAGGGGAGGCACCAACAGGCAGTGGGGAGTTTTGTAGACTGAGCAGATGACCGTGGTGGCTGCAGAGAACGTGAGAGGCGGGCTTCGTGGAGCGTGGCCTGGGGCTCTGGTGTTGTATTGTAAACGGATGCTGCCCTGGGCAGCTCTGTGACTCGAGTCCTTCGGCATGAGCAGAGATTTATGCCAGCGGCACGGGGACTTCCCTCTCAGGGGGGCCCAGCTTGCTCGGCTGGCCTGCTGTTGATTGGACATTTCCATGGCCCCCAACATTTTGCTATTACGAATGGCACTGAAGGGAGCACCCTGTTCAGGCGCCCTTGGGTACACTGCAAGATTTTTCTTGACAAAGTAGATGTGAACTGCTGCCTCGTGGGGCATATGGATTGTTAATTTAAATTTTAATAGATTTTTCTTTTAGACTCATCTTTTTAATGACATCCTAAAACTCAGACTATCCGGCTAGTGGAGCCTCGGGGCTCAACTGCCATGGGGCAGGGTGGGCCCTGCCACCCCCTAAAGCAGGTCATGGCAGGAAGGCACGGTGTAGGGGCTGTAGCCCCTTCCCTGTTTCTTCACACAGTATTAGGGGCCCCCGACGACGGGGAGGCCCAGGAGACCGCATTCTCCGGCACGGGACAGAAGAGGTGAGGAGAGGCCCCGCGGGAACCGGGAGAAAGACAACCTGCTATTACGTTAGGGCCTGCCCCTCCGAAACCTGCAGCTGGGCCTGGGCAGAGCAGCTCGCATTCAGGCCACATCTCTTCTCCCTTCTCACCTGTGCCAGGCTGATAATCGCCACTGTGGGAGGCGGTGAACCTAGGCCTGCTTTCCTTGGTGATCTCCACACGTCAGACCTGGATCTCCAGGAAGAGGGATGGGGGCAGCCCCATGTCCCCCTTCTCCATGACAGGGAGGCCAAGGTGGGCACACATCAGGGGAAGGACAGAAGACTCTAGATGACTCCAGATGGATTTAATTGGCCCCTTGTCTCTGATTTATACTCCCTCAGCAGCAGTGGCTGGCAGTGCCATCCCATCTGAGGAGGGACAGACGCTGGGCTTCCCCGGAGAGGGGGTGAGGCCTTGTGTCCATTGTCCAGGTTCGTGGCCTTTTCTCCTCTTGAACGGGCAGGCCTGGGCTGGAGGTGGGAGGTGGGAATTCCAGGGTGCAGAGGGAGGGGGAGCAGGGTGGTGGCTGCTGCAGCTTGGGGGCTGGGGGTGGGGCGAACACCTGGGAGCCTGAGCCCCACCCCCTCCACCTGTGACAGGCCGGGCAGGGGAGAAGCCCAGGAGGATGTGTTGGCTGGTCGGGTTCCAGTGCTGCAACTAGGCCACCCCTGCTGCCCTTTGTTGAGGTCTGGGGTGGCCGAGAGGACTGAGGAGTGGGAGAGGCAGGGACCGCGTCTTGGCACCAGCAGGTTGTTGCACATTGGGATGTGGCCCTGGATGCCCCTCTTTGAGTTTCTTGAGAGAAACTGCAAGCCCCGACTTCTGTGTGAGACCCTCACCATTAGGTTGCTAGGGCTGCTGTCACACAGCACAGACTGGGGCTGAACCAGCGCCACATCCTCTCCTCTGGCTCAGTCCAGGAGCTGGAAGTCCACGACCAGGATGGGGGCGAGCCGGCCCTCCCGTGGTCTCTCCCCCTGGTGTCTTCGCCCCCTGTCCTCGCGTGGTCTTCCCTCTGTGAGGTCAGGTCTGTGTCTTCATCTCCTCTTCTGAGAAAGTCACCAGTCACATTGGCCCAGGGCCCACCCATACAACCTTGTTTTACCTTAATTACTTCTTTAAAGGCCTTACCTCCAAATACAGCCGCATTCTGAGGTGCCGGGGTGTTAGGACCCAAACACATGAATTTCTGGGGTGTACATCTCAGGCCACAGCATGGGTAAATGTTGGCCGCCGACTTTTAACAATTCAAATGCTCTGTAAGGAGCAAGCCGCCCCGCCCGGGGGCTGGCCTGTGCTGGAGAGAGGCTCCGGTTTCAGTGTGACGCCGGCCCCTCCCTCCAGGAGCCACCAGGTATCAGGAACCGGGAGCTTCAGTCCTGCCCGCTGGGTGTGCTGACAGGGACGCGAGGGTGCTGCGGGACTGAGCTCTGGGCCTGAGGCCGGGGGCGGGGACAAGAGCGTGTCTGCAGATGGGATGAAGACTCCCCACCCTGAGCAGAGGCACGGGCGGTGACTGTGACCTTCTGTGTGCCAATGCCACGCCAGGCACTGGTGGCCCAGATGTGTGCGGCAGCCCCTGCCCCGTCTGGGGCACACAGGGACTTCCCTGGAGGTCTGCCCGGCTGTGGTGGGTGCTCAGGTGGGTAGGAGCCTGGCAGCGTCTGTGCGGGGGTGGGGAGGCAGCTTCAGGGGGAGCCAGCCTCTGCACTGGCTCACAGGAGCAGGATCCGCGCTCCACTCCGGATTTGACTTGCTGCGCTGGGGGCTTCCTCCCCGGCACCAGCCTTGGAGCCGAACGAAGGGCTGGAACAGACCTCCTCAAGGCTCCCAGGGCTCCTCTGGCCCATGCACTTGAGCGGGTGCTGGGAAGTGGAGGGTGCATGTAGGCCTGGCCTGAGGGCCGACGGGGGCAGCCGAGGCTCACTCTGTCTCTGTCTGTCCTCTCACATGTCCTTCCCCTGGCCTCAGGGTGGCACTGGGTGTCTGGCCAGGCCACGTGCCTAGCAGAGGCACAGGAAGGAGCTCCCTGATTCCAGCCAGGGGACACACGAGGCTGTGCCCAGGGAGGGTGTGCAGGGTGGGGCAGGAGGCTCACCCATGCCAGCGCCAGCGGCTCCAGGCAGCTCACCTGCCCATTCTATAGGCAAGGGTGTGACCAGCTCGAGGGAGTGGGAAACAAGGGTGACTCTGATGATTTGGGCCTAAGGACCCCACACCAGTCTTCCCCAAAGCTGGCATGATTTGAGAGCACTGTAGAGGGCTGTGGGCAGGCGGGCCTGGGATGGCGGAGAAGAGAAAGGCCCAGGTCCCAGTGCAGGCTGAGAGGATGCCGCAGAGGTGGCCATGAGGCAGAGCCAGGACATCCTGCACGCTCTAGTCCCCACGCCAAACCCTGAGGACGATGCTGACCACACTGTTGCCGCCTGGCCCTCCGTCCTCTGCACACGCCGGGGCTCTGGGCTGCCTCGGCCTCTCTCTGCAGGGGGCTAGGCTGCACATGTCCCTAGTCTGTCCTCTGCTGGGTGCTGGACCTGCCAGGGATATGGACAGAAGAGAGCGGGTCCCCGAAATGCCCAGGATATTGGCCCTGGCGACCCATTAACTTTTTCACTAGTGATCTGGACAGCTGAGGCGAGGACGTCACCGTGTGGGCCTGAGTTAGCAGAGGAGGCCGCCCCAGCGTGTCATTAGAGGGAAACGCTAAGAGGAACCGAGGCCGGCAGGACCCACAGGGCGGTGCGAGGGTGGAGCTGACGTCCTCTCCAGGAGGACCTGGCTTAGTGCAGCCTGAGCCCTCAGGAGAGCAGCTCGGCCCGAGTGTGGCCGGCCCTCGCAGTCTGCTGGCCTTGTCTGTGCCCTCGCTCGGCCTAGCCCTGCGGTAATAAAGTCTCACGGCCACTTTGCATCTCAAATGCACCTCTTTCCTATACCTTTATTCGTCACCGTTTCAATCTTATTCAATGGCCAGCTGGATGTTCCCAGGTAAGGGCTGCTTGGGTGATGGCTGTGCAGGCCACAGGCTCCTGGAGCCTCCCCCAGGCCCCTCTGCCTCTGCGCTCCTCGCTGTCGGTGGGTGGGAGTCTTCCTGGGGCCAGCTGCTGGCGGGGTCCCACTTCACTGTTCCACCTGGTCCTCAGGACTCTAGGCTGTGGCCCTGCTGCTGGAAGCAGGTGGCTGCGCCTGCGCACCTGTGGCCTCCTGGGCTCTCCCGGCATGACGCAGGTGCCGTGACCGTGACTCCCTCTCCTGCTCTTTTGAGAGGAAGCAAGTGTAGGACCTTCCCCTTGGGGTGGATAGGGATGCAGGGGAGGGGAAGAGCCAGGCAAGCCTCTCGGAGTCCTGGCCCGGGCACCTGGGGAGTGCAGGGCATGTCTGGAGGTGGGGCCACAGGAGGGAGGACCTGGAGGGACGGGTGTGGGAGGCAGCCCCCAGCCTCCTGGTCGGCTCACTCTGAGGCCACGCTGCCACCTGCCTCTCTTCACAGTCCACACAGTCACACCCTGAAGAGGGCCCCAGGCTCACAGAACGGGTTCTTGCAATTCCCTGGAACAACCTGCCTCAGTTAGGTTAGCTTCCTCTTGGGGCTCCTACAGCCTTTAAATCTCTCCGTAATTAATGTTCAGATGATGGATTGTTTGTTCCGGCTTTTCCTGGCCCACTCAGAAGATTCTAGAGCTGAAAGGGCTCAGAAGATCTACTGGGCTGAACTTATAGATAGGGAAACTGAGGCCCAGAGGGAAAGGGGTGCTCCTGAGGCAGTGGTCCATTGATGACAGAGCTGGGTAGAATGGAAACCCAAGTGAGTGCCTTGATATAAGCCCAAGTGTCCCTTTGAGAGGCATTTACATGGCAGACAGTGGCCACAACCCTTGTGCTGCACAGCCCCTGGCTGCAGCCCTGCCCTCAGCCCCAGTGCCTGGCGATCTCGCTACCTCCTGGAGCCCAGCTTGAGCTCTGGGGCTCAGAGCCGCTCGGGCCCCAGCTGCTGCTCCCAGTGCTCTCCCCACATGCTCTTCTCCAGCCAGATCCACTCCATCCTGCTCAGGGTTCACGGCCTCGGGAAAGCCTCCTCCAACCCAGTCTCCAGCAGGGGCCACAGGGGCCTGGGAGCACACACAGCCACATTCACCCCACATGCATGGTCAGGGGCACAAATGAAAGCACTGAGGTGCCGTGAGCCAGCAGGGAAGGGTAGATGTCACTTGCATGTCACTGACGGAAGGGGAACTGCTCAGTCCTCCTGAGAGACAATGTGGCAATATCTGTTAAACTTAAAAGACTTTATCCTGGCATTCCCACCCTGGGGATTCTATCCTGTAGAAATAGAAGCACCAGTGTACAATGAAGCGAGGATGTTTATTACAGGTTTGCTGTTAGTCACACACACACACACACACGCACACGCACACACACACACGGCACATGACATGCCTGCAAACAACCTAAAAATGTCGATACCTATGGGAGTGGTTGGAAAACTGTGGCCATGGGCTTTTAAGCAGCTTTTAGGAGAAGGTGGTAGGTAGATCTCAGGCTACCGTCCTGGGTGGAGGGCCATGGTGGGTCAGGAAGTGAGAACTGTTACCTGCTGGCATGTATGGAATGATTCCATTTTGACAAACAAACCCCCAAGGACCCCCACATGACCATGAGAGTGGGCTGTGCTTGAGCCTGGGGATATGGGGGGGTATTGTCTTAGCCCATCTGGCGTTGCTATGAAGGAACACCTGAGGCTGGCAATTTATAAAGAAAAGAGGTTTGTCTGGCTCCTGGTTCTGCAGGCTGGACAAGAAGCGTGATGCCAGCACCTGCTACTGGAGAGGGCTGCAGGGAGCTTCCACTCTTGGCGGGAGGGGAAGGCGAACCCTTGTGTGCGCAGAGATCGTATCACAAGAGAGGAAGGAAGGTGGAGAGGTGCCGGGCTCTCCGATAACCAGCTCCGTGGGAACTAATAAAACAAAACCCTGCTCACTACCCCTACCCCAGGATTAATCTCTTCATTAGGGCCCTGCCCTTGTGACCCAAACACCTCCCACTAGGCCCCACCTCCAACATTGGAGATCAAATGTCAACATGATATTTGGAGGGACAAATATCCAAACTATAGCAGGTTTGGAGAGAGGCAAGAGGGACAGGGGCTTGGAGGGGGCAAGATGCCCCCAGGTTGGGGTCCTGAGGCTGGACTTTGGAAGGAGATAGGTGCAGCCACTGGGGCCAGGGCCCAAGGCCAGGGTAGGGCTGCACCTGCACTAGAGCAGGGACCAGACTGTCCCTCCCCCACCAGGTGATGGTGGCTGGAGCGGGTGTGAAAGAGGCAGGCACAGCTTTACAACCTTGACCTTCAGCTCCTGTTTTGTCTGGGGCAGTCCCTCACTTGGCTGTTGAATTGGTATTTCCTGGGCTTTCATGCCATGCAGACATAAACATACAGTTACCTGGCTAGTATGGCCTTTAAGAAGGTGATTAAGGTTAAATGAGGCCATAAGGGTGGGGCCCTGATCCAATAGAACTACTATTTTTATAGAAGAGAAGAGACGCCAGTCATGCCCCTGCCCCGCACGCACACAGAAGGGCTGCGATGAAGTGGGAAGGTGTCTGCGGGCCAGGGACAGAGGCCTCGCCAGGAACTGACCACGCTGGCACCTCGATCTCAGACTTCCAGCCTCCAGACCCGTGAAAAATAAATTTGTGCTGTTTAGAGCCCTCAGTCTGGGGTGTTTTGTTATGACAACTGGAACAGACTAATAGAGCTATTAAACTGGACGATCCAGGTTGTAAGAATTAACTTCTTTTGTGACCTAACCACACACTCTGCATCAGAACCATTAGAGCGGCACAGGGGACACTGCTTTGTGGCTGCTCCTCCTCCTCCCTTGTAGGCCATGCAACTGGGGTGAAGCTGACCCAGCCCTGCCTTTGGGGTTAGATCACAATGCCAAGGCCTGACCCCTCTGTGAACTCTTGGCCATTGGGTGCAGGGACAGGCACCTGACCCTATCTGGGTCCATCAGATATCAGGGACTCAGTTGGAGCTCTTGGGTAAGCAGTCTGGTTCCCCCCAAGGATCAGGGCTGTGATAACGTACAGCTGGAGCTGTGGCAGTCCTTTTGGCACCATGAAGAGACGTCTTGTTTGAGAAGGGAGTGACCAACGGGTAGTAGGGGAGAGAGTTGGAGGGAAGAAACTGGGCTCTGGGGACAACATTTCAAGCTGTCCAAGGCCAAACCATCCCTGGATGTTTAATTTTGTGAAAAATAAATTCTCTTTTTGCCTAAGTCAGCCCAAGTCACTTTCTGTCACATGCCATGTAACCAGGATTGATCCACCGGTTTTTGTCGACCTCTGATCCCTCTCATCGCTGGGCAGGGCCCCTCCACTGTCGGGGTCTGACACACAGAGGGCGACCACTTGTCTCATGCACAGTGAATGGCTTTCCCAGGTGGCTTCCTGCCTTGCAGCCCCGCGTGCAAGGTTTGTATCTGACCTCTAAGAGCTTTGTGGGAGGAAGACGCACATGGGGCGTGGGTCCGAGCTTTTCTTCCAGGAAGGCAAGCTGGGCGCTGAGTCTCTATGCCCGACTTTAATTTAACTGACAGTTTAAAAAATCAAAACCAGCGTCTGGGGCATTTAGAATGTCTGTCTTCTCAGTTTAATTTCATGGGGATGATGTTATGGCTTTGGATAAAATGTTTCATTTAAAAGAACTGGTTTCATCAAAGCAGGGCTGTCCTGTTAGAGGGTTAGCTCCATCGATAAGAAGCATGTTCATCAGGGTAGAGCAACGCCTGACTCGGCCTTGGCTGTAGGCTCAGAGAACAGAGCAGAAAGCCCGAGCCCTTTGGCGATCCCTTCTGGGCCTGAGGGAGGCAGGATCCCGACTGATTTCTGGAACACACCATACATGTTCTCTCTGTTGCCCACGCTGCTGCCTCTCCCTGGATGCCTTTCCCCTGGTCTTGGCAGGCAGGGCGGTCTGTAACCTGGCTTTCCCTGTTCTGGGTGTGGCCTTGGCCAACACCCTTGTCTTTGCCAGGCATGATTGTCTGCGAGGAAGGTGTAAAGGTTGCCCCACTTGGAAAAAGTGTCTCTGATGATGTGGTTAAATTGATGATTTTGAGAGCAGGAGATTATCCTGGAATACCTGGGTGGGCCCTAAATGCAATCACAGGTGTCCTTGTAAGAGGGAGGCGGCAGGAGATTAGACACACACAGAAGAGAAGGAGGTGATGTGACCAAGGAGGCAGAGCTCAGGGGAGTCACGAGTCAAGGAAGACCAGCACCACCAGAGCCAGGAGAGGCAGGCACGACTCTCGCCTGAAGCCCCTGGAGCAGTGAGAATCGTGTCAGACTTCTGCCCTCCATAATGAGCAGAGAATAAATGCTCGTTGTTTTAGGCGTCCCCCCTCTCTCCCTTGTGGGGATTTGTGACAGCAGCAACCATAGGAAGCGGATTCAGGAGGGAAGCCCATGGACACCGTTCTGAGCACACCTGGGCCTTTGCTGCTGAGGAAGAGGGTGGTGCCCAGAGCTGGCTCTCGGCCTCTGCAGGGGTGGGGAGGTGCTGGCCTCTCCCTACTCTGTTTTGCTTCCCTTCCCTCCCTGATGTCTTGCTAACCTCTTGCACCACGGCTCCGTTCTTCAGGAGATGAGATATGGAGAGTCACAGGAAGCAGATAGTTGCTTTTATTCCCACGATTTGGAATCATTTCACTTGGTACAACAACTAGCACTTTCATAATGTGAAAAATGGCAAATAATGAAAATTAAATGCAACACGCATTGGGTTGCTTTGCCATTCCTGGTGCTTCCCTCAATCCTGTGTCCACGCCCTTTGCCACGTGACTTTGCCGCTTCTCCCTCTGCACGGGATGCACTTCCCTACACCACGAATGCCGGGCTGGATCGACATTGTGATGGTCTGGAGTCTAGGCCTTGAGAGGTGTTGTGTCTTTATGCTCACTCTTCTAGCAATTTTTGACCTTGTCTGTGAGATAAGCTTCCCCAGGGAGCTGCTGCCCCCTCAGCCTGGGCCCTGGAATGCGCACATGGAAGCAGAGCTGTGAGCCTGGGAATACAATGCTGCTGTTTTCTGTTGCCAGGTTTTAGGGTGGTTTATTATGCAGTGATATTATGGCAGTGGTTAACTGCTATGGAAACTGGTACCTAGAACAGAAAGCTACAATGTGCGGCTTTGGCTTTGGAACCAGAAACTGTTATAGGAGGCTAGAAAAATGATGGCCTGTGTTATGGATTGGTGACACATTTGCTAAAACTGTCACTTGCAATAACTTGGAGGTTAGAAAATGTACCTGGTGTGCTCATGGCCTTGGGCTGGGTGTGTCCAGGTAGAAAGTTGAAGGCATGAGCCAGCCCCTACTGCCCAAATTTGATATGGAACTACAGAGAAAAGACAGCCTGGGAAAAAGCTGACTACTTCTCAAAAAGAATTCTCAGTAGAGAGCCTGAAAATTCTGAAACTTGCTGGGTTGGAAAATAAAAATATTTCTAATCTCCAGTTTTTCTATCCAATAAAAGATTTTCAACTTAACATACAGCCTGGAAGAAAAGTCAAATTGCTGGCATGGCTGTTAAGACATAGTTGGGGCACAGATCAATCACAGGCATAGCTGCCACACCTGTGTGAAGGCCTCTGGAAGGATCCAACGGAGCCTCGTGGTTACTGGCGGGTCAGTGCCATGGTCCTGCAGCGGCCCAAGCTGCTCGCGGTAGCTGTAAGTGCAGAGAGGGGTATTTCTTGAAGTGAATTGTGAATGTGGCTTTTGGCACACAGAATCCAACAGGAGTAGGAATAGGAAGCCCACAGTTTTTGAGAGAGCTGTTTTGACAAAAGCCCACCAGTCTGAACTAAAAGAGACGAAGACTATTCAAGATAGGAAAAAAAATCTTTGGGCCACTGACTTCTTATGGGCAAGACACAGGCTGAGAGAGACTTCAGGTGGTAGGAAGGGCGTGTTTTCTAGTTTCTTTCTCAACAGTGACCAGGGAGAATGACGGAAAGGAAGGCTCTCCTAGACAGCAGGGACAAGAGGCACCCACAATAATGGATTGAGGATCCAGTTCCAGAGAGTGGACCTGGAGCTAATCTCAGAACACTGCCCACCCGCAGGGCAGCAGGACCTGGCAGTGCCTCTCCGGCAGGATTTAAGGATCGTGATGGCATTGCCTGCCATGGGCCTCCGTCCTGCCTCGTTTTGAATGGGAGTGTTTGTCCAGTCATCCTGTGCCTGCTCTCCCACGGCAAGCTGGGGGATGTGTGAGGGGTGGGAGGTAGGAGGGGTGCAGGTAATTCCTCCTTTTGCCCCATAGGTCTCCGAATTAAGATGCATCTGGATCTGACTTACGATATGAGATTCTGGACGTCAAGCCTGATGTCATGACTGGATAAGACTTTTAGGGCTCTTGAGATGGCAGTGAGTATATTTTGTAAGTGAGAGCATCTTAGCCTATTTTGTGCTGCTATAATCAAATACCTGAGCCTGGGTAATTTATAAAGAACAATATTCTTTCACAGTCCGAAGGTTGCGAAGTCCTAGACCAAGGTGCTGGTATCTAGTGAGGGCTTTCTTGCTGCATTCTCATATGGCAGAAGAGCAGAAGAGAGAGAACCCCTCCAGCAAGCCCTTTTTATAACAGCCCACCTCCTAACACTGCCCTGGGGGTTACGTGTCCAGCACATGAATTTTGGAGGGGATACATTCAAACCATAGCGGGGAGGCTCTTGAGTAATTGTGTCTAAGAGGGCAGTCTGTGGCGCATTGTATTATTGTTCCAAATTCCTCACCTATTCTATATTAGTTCCCTAGAGCTACCATAACAAATGATCACAAACTTGAATGACACAAAACTACAGAAATTTATTTCTCACAGTGCTGGAGGCCAGAAGTCTGACATCAGGCATCAGCAGGGCTTGTTCCTTCTGGAGGCTTTGAGGGATAGTCTATTCCATGCTTCTCTCCTGGCGTCCGGGGCTGGGTGGCTGTGCTCGCCAGCCAGTGTGGGCTGCCACGCAAACACCATGGCTGTGGCACAGACAACAGAAATCAATTCCTCAAAGAGCTGCAGGCTGGCAAGTGCGAGATCAAGGTGCCGGCCCGTTCAGTTCCTGGCGAGGGCTCTCTTCCTGGCGTGATGTTCGATTCTTGCTGTGTTCTCACGTGGTGGGAAGAGGGAGAAAGGCAGGCACGGGTTGGCGGGGGAGGGGGAGCGATCTTCCTCTTCTGATAAAGCCAACAATCATATTGGATTAGGACTCCATCTTATGGCCTCATTTAACCTTGATTACCTCTGAAAAGCCCTCTCTCCACATATAGTCACGCTAGGGGTTAGAGCCTCAACATGTGCATTTTGGGGGACACAATTCAGTCTGTAGCTCTGGGAATCCTTGGTGTTCCTTGGCTTGTAGTCGCATCATTCCAGTCTCTTCACATGGCATTCTCCCTGTGCATCATTGTCTCCGTATCTCCACTTCTCTTATAAGGATGCCGGTCATATTGGTTAGGGGTCACCCTAATCCAGCGTGACCTCCTCTTAACTAACTCCATCTGCATAGAGCCCATTTCCAAATAAGACCCTTTCCTAAGGTTCTGGGTGGGTATGCACTTTTGGGGGACACTGTTCAATCCAGTACACAACCCTTATCCGTACCCATTGTCGTTGACTTTGCAGCTTCTTCCGAGGATGGAGTGTGCTTCCCCACCGCACCCATGCTGGGCTGGGCAGTGGGTCTTGCCTGGCTAATGGGACACAGGTGGAAGTGACGGCACGCTGGTTTTGAGCCCAGGCCTTGAGAAGCATTGTGTCTTTATACTCATCTTCCTAGAAACTTCTGACTTCTCCATGAGATGAGCTTCCATCTGGGGCTGCTGTCCCAGCGCTTCGGACCCAGTATGAGCTGGCGTGGAGCCGAGCTGACTCAGCTGCCCCGATGGCCTGCACTGCCAGGCAGGGCTGCCCCGCTGGCCTGCGGAGCTGTGAGCCTGAGGGCGGCGGCCTGGGGGTTAGGGTCTGGGGTGGTCTGAGAGGCAGCGCTCCTGTGGCGGCAGCTGGTTGACACGGCGAGGAAGAGGCAGAAAGGGATGAACAGCCCTGCTGAGCCCCTGCTCCGGCCGCCATGCTGCATTGCAAGCCCACTGTTGCCAGATATTCTATTTTATGAAAAGGAGCCGAGAATCTACATTTCTAACCTGAAAGCTCCTGATTTTATATGTGTGCATCTAATTCAATTAAAAAATTGTTGCACTGTCCCAACCAAACACGTCAGTAGGCAGGACTCTGCCTGCAAGCCTTTGGCTGGTGGCCTGGGGTTGTGGACGCACCAGGCCCAGCGGGTCCCTCTGCCCAGCTGTTGCCCCTTCACTGGCACCACTGTGGGCAGATCCTGGTTCTAGGAGGAGAGCGTCCTCCGGTGTGACACGCGGTCGTGACAGGCCCAGCAGAAACCCAGGCTCCTATTGGGAGGAAATGCTGAGCTTGTCTCTGTGGATGGTCCCAACAAAGCCAGGAGATGTAGGGGACTTGTTACTGTGATGCCTCTCTGTCCTTTGATGATGCATCTCAGGTTACATTGTTAAGAAATATTTGGCAGGAAGACGCCCACAAAATTTCTGTAACAAAAATGATGGAGTTTTAAGGGTTACTCTGAAAAAAAGAAAACTACCAGAGAAGAAGGAAATCAAACACCACCAAATCTGAAATCGATTCTATTGGACGAATGTCTCACTTTAAATTTAAATTGAGTCCAAGTTCATTTCTCTCCCAGACGTCTAGAAGGTGGCATTCAAAATGTTTACACTTGTTCATCTGCCTTTTTGCTCAGTCCTGGCCCCACCTCCTTTCCTTCACTTGTCATTTCATTGCACACATATGTTCATCTTTACATCCACATATACATAATTTTATACACGGCTTGTGAAGTATGCCAGACGAAGAAGGAAACAGTCCTGAAAACAGCTGGAACATTATGCAACAGTGGGGAGATGGGGCATATGCACATTCTGTACTGCAGAGTTGCACAACAGACCAAGTTTGTTATAAGTGAGGCTGGGAGGCCTTTATTTTTTCTCTAGGACAACAGCTTGCTTGATGGAGAAAGCCTGCTGCAGAAGGCGTCGTCTCAGGAGCCTCCACTTGCCCAAGAAGAGGAGCTGTGCTGGCAGCACAGAGACAAGGGGTATAACAGGACTGCAGGCTGGGGCAGGCTGCTGAAGGGACAGAGGCTCACGCCTAGTGTTCAGCAATGCTGAGGTCTGGGGTGTGGTGACAGCTTGTCCGGGACCAGCTGGCTCTGCCATTCTCAGGTCCACCCACTGTCTCTTCACTATCCCAGGGTGCAACGAGAGTGAAGCACAGGGTGCAATGAGGCTGAGGCTCAGAGTCCAGTGAGGCTGAGGTCCCGGGTCCAGCAAGGCCAAGATCTAGGGTCCCATGAGGCTGAGGTCCAGGGTACAGAAAGACCAAGCCCTGGGACCCAACAAGACAGAGGCCCAGGGTTTATTTAGCCTGAATTGAAGCTGAAGTCTGGGGCTCAGTAAGGTGGAGGCCCAGTTTCTCATGAGAGTTAGGTTTTGGGGAAGCATTTGCTTCCCTGCTGGCATGCATCAGGTGGACAGAATCTTCTGCCAGGCTCTGATGAATCTTGAGCCAAGCTGCCCCTCACTCCCTGTTGCTCCCAGAGCTCAGAGTCTTCCTCTAGACAGTGGCGGCCTATCGGGGACCACCTGGCCCTGAGATTTTCTGGTCTAGCCACTGCCTCCCTTGTGCCACAGGAGGACCCAGGAGATTAGGGGCTTAGTCATTCAGGCCACAGCTGGGTCATCCCCAGGGCCACTTGGCCCTGTGGCTCTGCTCTTACTTGGCCATTGGCCTCCTCACCTCACAGATTCAAGCCAGTAAAAGAAACCAGTGACACCTGCAGTCCGGTTCAAAATCTCCATTGCCAATGTCCAGGTTGGGGACGGGGCATGCTTTATCACATTTATATGAGAAAGATTTGAGGGTCTCAGTTGGCCTCAGGGATAGTAGTGTGGCTGATGATGCGATTTGTCTGCTCGCTAATCGAAGACGATACTAAGGCTGACAGCGCCCTTCCGTCTAGCGCGGAGACGCTGTGGGGAGTGAGGGGCTGCAGGTGGCTCAGGGTGAACAGAGTCTTGGTAAGACACCAGACCGCAGCACAGACCCATGGAGAAGGGCTTCTCTGGGGAGCAGCTGCCCACCCCTAGGAGCTCTGAGGCCTGGGACAGGGACTGGGCTCAGTAATGATGGGAAATGCTGTGGTCCTGTGCTCTAGGGGCCTCGAGAACAGAGAGCTGCTGAGGGTCTCAGCCACCCCGCAAGCAGGCCAGTGGCCCCCACTGTCACCCAACACCTCGGTGAGCTGACAGCCCCGGGCCGCAGCCCGAGGGCAGGGAAGGTGAGCGCACAGCGGAGCCCCGCAGGCTGGCTGAGGCTGGAGACAGTGGCAGGGTGGACCTGCCGAAGGTTGCTAGGGAGTGTCTGGAGGTGGGAACTCGCCATGGGGGAACAGCAGCTGCCTGAAAGTCATTCAATTTTCTTTTCTTTTCTTTTTTTATTTATTTATTTTATTTTATTATTTTTTTTATTTCATCATATAATGGGGGTACAAATAT
>VBSM01000259.1:1183710-1229408 GCA_008086735.1 Cheirogaleus medius
CACCTGGGAACTTGCAGAAATGCAGAATGCAGGTTCAGGTTCTCGTTCAGCAGGCTGAGGTGGGGCCTGGGATTATGCATCTCTAACGAGGCCCCAAGGCACGACCCTGCAGCTCCTGGGGTCACACTTTGTGGGATTCGAGGGCCCAGCTGTACAGTCCCAAGAGGCGAGATACTTCTATGGGCTAGGCCCTTGCCTTATGCCTGGGAATCCCGAGGTGTTTAATGACCGGGGGAGCCTCTGGGGCCCTTTGGGCCGTGCCTGTGGCCTGCGAGCACATCTGCCTCCCGCCTCAGGCAGCCTGTGTGGGCTTCGGGAAGGCTCACAGATGCCGTCTGCTCCTCCAGGCGGGGTGCTGGGTCCCCAGAAACAACGAGTCCAGTTCTCTCACTCTTTCTCCATGGTGTTTTCCCACCCCATGCTGCGAGCAGGGGACACCCAGGGCGCATCAGGCTGGTGGCGACGGAGCCCACAGGCCGGCAAGCTGGGGAGTGGGCAGTGCTGTGAGTGCCGTGCGGGCGCGGGCGGCGCCGGCCGCTCCTGAGGGACCTGGCCGACAGGAAGGAGCAGCCTGGGCAGAGACTGGGACATTCAAGAGGACCAGAGGTGCTGCCGAGACACTTGCGTGTCCCCAGAGTCACAGGCTGACCGTGCTGGCCCTCCCTGGCTCGAACTCGCGGGGCAGCGGGAAGGGTGGAGGTGGGGCAGGAGGTGGGAGCACCGAGGCCAGCGGGGCTCCGGGGCCTGGCCTGCCCTCAACAAGCACTGTGGCATTTCACTCTTGCAACCCCTCCCCCATGCACCTTATAGAGGAGAAACTGAGGCTCAGAGAGGTGCCCCAGCTGGTGAAGGTGGTAGGGCCAGAGCCATCTGATGGTAGAAACTCAGCCGCCACCTTTCTGCAGCATCTTGAGGCCCCAAACTCCAGGCACAGGGGGCTGACTAGGAAGCTGTGCACAGTTGGGATTGAAGGTCAGGCCTGGGTCACTGCTGCCAGGGGAGTAGCCATCTGAGGATGCAGCTTTGGGGACATACTGTGACCTGGGTCCCAAAAAGGTGGCCTTTCTCCAGCCCTATCCACCAATGGTTCTAGGCCTCTGGCCACTGGTGGCCAGCAGGTGGCTTTGCTGGTGTCTCCCTGCACAGCCTTGGGAAGCATGCTGGCTCCTAACTGGCCCTTAGCAGGGAACACTGAGACTTGAGGCGAATTGGTGTTTGTGCCTGTCTGCTGAGCTGGACTGTCTCCTTGTAACTCCTTGTGGACGACGTGGCTGCAGAATTCTAGTCCACAGTCAGGTGAGGAGCTGCAGGGGGGAGGGGAGCAGAGGTCTGGGACAGCAACCACCCTGCCCCAGCCCTCCTTGCTCCTTTCCCTGGGCCCAGGGCCTCACCTGAGCCTGCCGTCCCAGGAGGGTGGCTGAATGGATGGGTACCTGAAGGGGTCATTAAAGACCGGGAACAGTGCCCCTCAGGCTCCGGGCTGGCCCTGCTGCATCCCAGGGACCCTGGGTGGGATTGGAGGCTCTGAGGAGGGAGGCAGAGGGCCAGGAGGGCAAGGTTCCCTAGCAGACAGTACCCCCGGCACTCAGGAAGCCAGCCAGGCACATGCGTTGGACCTACCACCCTGGGGAGGAGGCCCTTCTCCGAGAGGCCTCAGGGCTTCTCCCCTCATCTATGCACATGGCTGTCATTTTGGGAGAAATTGTTTTGTGAATACAGTTAGAAAGGATTCCTCTCAAACGTTTTGCCTAGAAAAAACAAAAAGAGGCTCTTGGTTGTGGGGGCTGCGGGGTGGCTATCACGCTGCGGGAGTGTCTGTGGCCCTGGCACCCTTGCTCGTGGCAGTGGCAGCCGCTGTGTCTGTCCCCGGCCTGCCCACGGGGCTGCTCAGCCCCCTCCAGCTGGTGTTTCGAGTGCTCTCCCTCGGTGCTGCTGAGCACCGCAGACCCCCTAGGCGGTCATTTGTCAGATGGTCCCAATGCCTCCCGACATCCTGTCAGAGTCCCCTGCTGCTAAGACACTCGTGCCAGACTGTCCCAGTGCCTGTCTTCCCACCTGCATGCAAGCAACCTGAATGCTTTATAAACTGGGAGAAATCAGAGCACCAGAATTCTCAATACAAATACTTGTTCTCCGCTCGTTCTTGCTCCGGAAGGCAGTGAACTTGGCCCACTATGCGCAGCAGGGGCTTTGAGACAGAAGCCTTACACCCTGCTGAGGTAGGGGGAGCAGATCCTGCAGAGGTGAGGCGACCTTCCTGTATTTACGGAACGCAGTGCCAGCCTCTGGTCTGGGGGCCGCAGACCCAGCACAAAAGCTCTGCTGTCCTGAGATCTGGTCAGAGGGCAGACTGTGACCCCATATAGAACCCCCATGTTGGGATTGGGAAATGGTGTGATGAAAAATAGAACGTGGTGGCAGAGTGGAGCGTGACAAGGAAGGGGCACTTCTAGCCAAGGTCCTTCTGAGGAGGAGACGCTCGAGGGAAGGTCTGGACTTCTGGAAGAAGGCTGCTCCAGGTTGCGGCAACAGCAGGTGCAGAGCCCTGGGGCGGGCGGTAAGCCCAAGTGCGCCAAGGACAGAAAGATCTCTGTGGCTGGAACTTTGAGTGAAGAGGAAGAAATCCATGCTGACTAGAGCAGTCACGTGGTGGGAAGCCGCTGGAGGGTTTGGGCAGGCGGGTGACAGGTCTGATGCGTGCTTCGGAGATTCTGCTGGGCAGCGTGTGGAGAATGGAGGACGAGGTCACGCAGGTCAGCTTGCCCTGCTCGCAGCCTGGCGTGCTCCATGGCACCATCAGCAGATGGTGCAGTGCAGCCCAGGAAGCCCCTGCAAGGTGGTGGCCCCCGGGACCGGGCATGAACACGCGTGGGCAGAGCTTCCACCGTGTCATGGAGCTGTCCTTGAGTGATGAGCGGGGCCCACCCGGGTTGGCAGGGTGCTAGGGCCCTGAGAGGGCTGGTGGGCTCCTGTGGGTCCCAGGCCGTGCTGTCTCTGCAGCCTTAGAGGGTGGTGATGCCCTCAGTTGCTCTGCGGGGCGGGCAGCAGTGCACAGCGGGGCAGCGGGGTGCCGTGTTTGCCCCACGCTAGCCAGGCAGGGTGTGTCTGGGCTGGTGGCCTCTGGCTTACCCAGGGGATTCTTCTTACTTGGCTGACCCTCTGCCAGGTGCTAGGCTGGCCCCCAAGGACTCAGGCCCAGGGTTGACTCTGCAGGGGGGACAGCTACTCCCGGGTTAGCCCCCTTGGTGCACCCCCACCCTGCAGCCGACTGACCTCCTGTCTCCCTTGGGGCCCCTTGCCCTCAGGCGTGGCTCCTGTCAAGCCTGGTCCTGGGACAACTGCTGTGTCCTCAGAGCCATCAGAGCACTTGGTGCTATGGCATTCGATCTCATGGCCTTGCTTCATTCCTGGGTGTTGATTCCAAGGTCGAGTCCATCTGTCGGGCTGTCTGCTAGCCCAGGGGCTGGCACTGGAGTTTAGACGTTCAGTGAGACTGGTGGACGGAGCCGGGAGCCATGCCTTCCTCTAGGCATGTGGGGCCAGTCACCCTTCCTGGGCTCCCGCCTGTTCTGGGAACACAGGCTTTGGGGAGCTCTTCCCAAAGAGCGGGGCCTCTTCCCGCTCACAGGCTGCCTTGGCCCCGGAGTGTGTGCTGAGCGCCGGCTGTGTGCGTGAGATGTCTGGGAGTGGGGCACGAGGCTGAGTAGGAGTCGTGAAAACGCTCCTGATTTTAAGGGAGAACAGCTTTTCACGGTGGGGTCTCGTGTCAGCTTTAGATTTTTTGTAGATGTTCTTTATCAGGTCGAGGACGTTCCTTTCTGTATTCGTTAGTTGAGTTTTTTATTTTTACTCATGAATGGATGTTGAATTTTTTCATATGTTTTCTACATCATTTGATGTGATCATGTGTTTTTTTTTCTTTGGTCTGTTGATGTGGTAGATAACATTGAGTTTTGAATATTGTGCCAGCCTGCATTTCCAGGATAAACTTAACTTTTTTGTGGTGAGTTGGACTTTTTATACATTGCTGGGTTAGACTTGCCAATATTTTGTTAAGGATTTTTGTGTCTGTGTTCTTTAGGGATATTGGTTTATAGGTGTTTTTTTTTCTTTATTGAACTTTGTCTAGTTTTAGTATCAGGGTAATGCTGGCCTCATAAAATAAGTTGGGAAGTATTCCCTCTTTTTCTATTTTCTAAAAAAGATTGTGTAGAATTGGTGTCATTTCTTCCTTAAATATTTAATAGAGTTTACTAGTAAAACCATCTGGGCCTGGAGTTTCTTTTTTGTAAGTTTTTGAACTACAGATTCAATTTCTTTAATAATGATAGGACTTTTTAGGCTCTCTATTCTATCTTGGGTGAGTTTTGGTAGTTTATGGTTTTCGAGGAAATATACATTTCATCAACATTGTTGAATTTATGTGCATAGAGTTGCTTGTAGTTTTTCATTAACTTTTTAATGCCTACAAGGTCTCCAGTGATAGCCTTTTAAAAAATCCCTGATATTCCTAAATTGTATTTTCTTTCTTTTTCTCATCTGTCAGTCTCTCTAGAGATTTATCCATTTTGTTGATCTTTATAAAGAGCCACCTTTTGGTTTCATTGATTTTTTTCTATGACTTTTCTGTGTTCAGGTTCATTGATTTTTACTCTTGCTGTTTCCTTTTTACTGCTTGCTTTGGGTTTATTTTGCTTTTCTCTATTTGAACAATTTTTAGCATTCCATTTTAATTTATTTATTGTGTTTGACTATATGTTTTTGTATAGAGTTTTAGTGGCTGCTCTAGGGATCACAGTAAGCACACGTAACTTCGACAGCCTGTCAGAGTCGGCCTCTCCCACTTCAGGGTTCGCGCCGAGCCCTCGCCTCCACCCTGCGCTCGAGTGTCTTTATACACGCACCTACGCTGTATGTCGGAACTTCACTGTTGAAAATTACAATGCTGTAATTCCTCTCTATTTTAAAGAACTCAAGAAACTAGTCTGTTTTTTCAGGTAAATAATGTTTTGTTGCTCTTCCTTTATTCCCGAGTTTCTCCCTAGCGCCCTTTGCCTTCTGTCTGAAGAGCTTCTTTGAGCGGCAGTCTTGGGGCAAGTAGGTCTGCTGGCAGGCAGTACACTCTTAGTCTTTCTTCATCTGAGAATGTCTTGGTTTCTCCATAATTCTTTTTTTTTTTCCTTTTATTTCATCATATAATGGGGGTACAAATATTGTTAGGGTTACATACATTGCCCCTACCACCCCTCCCCTCCCACATGCCAGAGCTTCAAGCCAGTCCAATCCCCAGGTGGTGTGGGCAAGGCACACATTATGTAACTCTACACTTCCTCCCCCCTCTCCATAATTCTTGAAGGATATTTTTGCTGGAAATAGAATTCTGGGTTGACAATTCTTTTTTTTTCAGCATATTAGCAATGTTTTTCCACTTCCCTTGACTCCATGGTTTTGATGACAAATCTGTGGTTATCTGAATCATTTCCCCCCATAAGTAACATATCATTTTTCTCTGACTGCCTTCACCATATTTCTGTCTGTAGTTTTCAATAGTTTGATTATAATGTGTGTGGGAATGTATTTCTTTGGATCTATCTCATTTGAGGTTTGCCAATCTGTTGAATCTGTGAGTTTATGCCTTTCACAGCATTTGGGGAGTTTTCAGCCATTATTTATGCAAATATGTGTGCAGTAATGCACTCTTTCTCTTCTCCTTCTGGGACATGAATGTTAGATCTTTTAGTATTTTCCCATAGGTCCCTAAGGCTCTTTTCATTAAAAAATATTTTTATGCTCTGTGGTTCAAATTGAATAATTTCTGTTGATCTGTCCTCAAGTTCACTGACTTATTCCTGTCATATCCATTTTGCTATTGAGCCTATGCAGTAAGTTTTTAAAGTTTCTGTTACTATACTTTTCGGTTCTAAAATTTCCATTTGGTTCTTTTTTAATATATATTGTCTCCTTCTTGCTGAGACTACTTTCCATAAGTTGCAAGAGTTTTTGCTATTACTTTATGGAGTATTTCTATAATAGATGCTTTAAGATTATTGTCAGATAATTCCAACACATGTGATCTCTCAGTCTTGATATCCACCGATTGTCTTTTGCCAGCTGAGTTGAGACTTTCCTGGTTCCTTGTATGCCAAGTAATTTTGGACTGCATCCACGACATTTTGATATTATGCTAAGAGACTCTGGGTCTTGTTTAAATGCTGTGGAGAAGGCTGATACTGTTGTTTCGTCAGATGCTTAGCCCTACTGGGTTCAGGCTGCAAGTTCCAAGATGCTTAGGTATTGCGATTTCAACGTCACGTCCGTTTCCAAAGCCTTTCCAGTGCCATTCCCGTCAGTGCCATGCATGCACCTCCCGGTGGGAAGTCTGGGACCAAGGCATCCACCTCGTGAGTCAGTCCCCAGAGCCTGGGCTGTGTTGTTTAGGGTCAGATCCACTCATACACAAACATGTGTGAGCCCACTTTCTGACATCAGTTTCCTGAGCTGTCTCTTCCATCTTCCTAGCACTTTCCAGTTTCCTGAGGCTCCCTGTTAAGGCTCTCTGGCCAGAAGGTTGGGGCTTTCTTTACCTGTGCTGTTGCACACTCCCTGTGACTACAGTCCTGGGAGGGCAGAGAGAAGAAAAAGCAATGAGGTTTCATTCTACCTTTCTGGGGCCACGGCTCCTCCAGTTGGAGAGTCAGGCTCCCTTCCTCAGAATTTTAGGTGCCTGTGGGCTGGGGCGTGAAAGCACAGAGAAAAGAAAAAGGAAATAGAGAAGAAAAATGGGGAATTCCCCACTGTCTGAGCACTAGAAGATACTTTTCCCCTCCTTGAACTCTCTGTCTGCACCCAGTATCTACTCTGGGGTTTGAGCTACCTTGTATCTAGGCCAAGGGATACCAGAGAATAAAAAAAAATAGTAAACTCCCTGCCAGTTTGGTGGTACTTCAAATTCTGGTCATCTTTCTCAATCTGTGTGTCCTGATTTGCTTTCCAGAACCCTCAGCTAGCTGCTCATGCATTTAGTCCGCCTTGCACAGCCGCACTTAGTTAGCAAGAGACACAGGAGTGTGCTCAGCATCTCACCTGGAACCGGACCTCCTCTTAGGGGACCTTCTGTGTGCTGGCCAGTTTATAGTGAGGGGAGGGACTTTTACCAGCAGAAACACAGGTATAGCTAGATTCCACCTGAACAGACATTTCATAGAGAGGGAGGGAGGCCCTTGCCTTCACACCTGTACCCAGCAATGCTCACAACATACCTGGAACAACTGAGAAAGGAATCAGGTTTTGTCAGCCCCTGCCTGAGACCCTCCAGGGGCTGCCTATTGCATAGAGGAGAAAATTCAGATCTCCTACCTGTGGCAGAAGAGGACCTACCCAGTCTGTCCCAACTACCTTTCTGACATGTGCATTCCCATCTGCCAGCTGGGGCTGGATACAGACCTGGGGCACTACTGCCTAGTAGGGCCAACAGGAAGTAACCAAGCCAACAGGAAGGTAGAAGAGAATGCCACAACTATGAAGACAACAGTTCAGGGTAATGTCAGGGGGCAGAGGGAGAAGAAAGGGGGGCTTCCTGGAGGAGGTGAAATTGGAGCCAAGGCCAAAATGACCAAACAGAGCCAGCCACTCAGAGATCTGGGGAAGTAAGCTCCAGGCAGAGGCAATAGCAAATGGACGGCCCAGAGGCCGAACAGACCTGCCGTGAGGTCTTTGAGGAAAGGAAGCTGATGTGGTGAGAGTGTGCAGAGCAAAGCAGGGGCCATGGGAGGGGACATGTCAGCTTGGGGTACCCAAGCCTGACCACCCCCTCTATTTTCATAAATGCAGTGGGGTGAGAGGCAGATATCCTAGCGCCTGCCCATGTGTGGGCTTCCAACTCACTCTGTGCTTCCCTTCCTGAGACTGAGCAGAGGTTGGCTGAAGGGCCGTGCTGGCTGGGGCTGATTTCCAGGTTCTCCGGCAGTAATGCCTGGAGCCGGGAGCCTCAGGGCTGCCTGGGAAGGGTGACCATGGGCAATGTGCGTAGGCTGACTGTCCCCTGCCCCCCGGCCCAGCGCTGTGAGCAGGGGCATCCTGCGTCCCCACTGGCTTCACTGACCCCTCGGTCAGCCATTGCTGGATGAGAGGACACTGCTGGGGGCTGCAGGGCAGACGGTGCAGGTGTCCTGCCTTAATTGGTGTTCTTTTCCCAGGGCGTAGGTTGTCTCCAAGTTCTGTATCAAAACCAGAATTCAGCAAACTCAGACGGAAAGCACCAAAGCAGGAGCGGCTTGAAGCCCACTTTCCCTCCCGGTTCCTCAGGCACTGCCCAGCGCGGGGAGATCTGTGCACAGCTTTGCTTCCCCATGGTGTCCATGGGCTGCAGCGTAGCACTCTGGGGACCCCCCTGTCCCAGAGTGTGGGGTGCTGGAGGGTAGAGCCCAGCTCTGGGGTGAGCAGACCTAGATTGGCCAGTCATTAACTGTCTGATCCAGAAAGAGTCGAGTAGCATCTTGGAGCCTCAGTTTCCCAATCTGTACAGTGGGAGTAATAATACTGAGCTCACTCACTCTGACTTCATCATCTTATTTTTAATCCCTTGACAACTCTGTAAAGTAGGTAATCTTGTGTCATTTTATAGGTGAACAAACAGCAGTCAAAAGAGGCCACATAGCCTAGAAGTGACAGAGCAGGGATTTGAGTGGAAAATCTCAGACAGGTCTCAGCTGGGCCCAGTTTTTCCCTCAGCCCAGGGCATTCAGAGATGGCACAGCCAGACCTGGCCTCTGAGCAATGCCCTCACTGTTTGGGCTTTCTTTCTGGGGGGCAGGGGGAGGGGCCAGTGAGGCCACCAGAGCATTGGCCCAGGTCACAGTGGGGAGCTCTTGCAGCAGGGACCAGTTTGCTCTGCTTGGCCAGAGTGAGGAGCTGGGTCTTCGCTGAGGCCAGGAGGGGCAGACCCCCGCCTCCATCCCAGGGGGCCCGTATCGGGGCCTGTGCTCAGTCCGTGGGGAGCACCCTACTGCCTCTGGCCCGAGGGGCATCTCTGACTTTTAACATCTTTCTTCTGGCTCTGTGCCGATGAAGGGTTTGCCAGGGCCAGAGCAATAATGCTTCATCTGTCTGCTGGCTTGCGTTCTCAGACTGTTTCTGAATTAAGTTTTCAGTATGAGGACTCTTAAATAATATCATTGTGTTTATTCGGATCTTGGCTTTAAAGTACATTTTTGAGCATGTACATCATTCCTCCTGAACCAGGGCCTCCTTTATAGAGGGATTTATCTTCAGTGTGAGAGAAGCCTACTGCGCCAAAGCCCCCGTGCTGGGCGCTAGGCATGCAGAAGTGAAAGGGTCTGTCTTGTCCTCAGGTGGGTCATCGTCAGTGGGACAAGGACAAAAGATCAGACAAGAAGTGTTGCCAAGGCCACACCGGTAGGTGCTGTTAGAGGAAGGAAGCTGTTTTTTCTTTGCCTTAGTTTTCTGTTATTCATAATGAAACATGATTTACATTTACATAATTGACAATTAAAAATTATTTTTTGAACATATAAGATATGTGTTCATTATTAACAAAAAAATTAAACAGTGTAGAAAAGCATGAAGAAGAAAGCAAAAATCATGAAATCGCACCATTTCGAGATGCCACTGTGGGAGACAGAACATTCTCCCCAAGAGTCGTCTGGGTCCAATCCCCAGAACCTGTGAGTGTGTCATGTTAGCATGGCAAGGGGGAATAAAGGTTATGGATGAAGGTAAAATTGCTAATTATTTAACTTTAAAATAAAGAAACCATCCTGGATTATCCAGGAAAGGCACAATGTAATCACAAGGATTCTTAAAGGTAGAAGAGGGAGGCAGAAGTTCAGACTCAGAGAGGGACTACAAGATGCTGGCAGCCGGCAGAGGGGCCTCGGGCCGTGCAGGGTGGGTCTCTAGAAGCGAGAGAAGACTCGGAAAGAGATTCTCCTTAGAGCCTCAGAAGGAACAGATCCCTGCCCATACCTTGATTTTATCCCAGTGAGACCCATTTTGGATTGTGACCTTTAGAGCTATAAGCCAATAAATTTGTGTTGTTTTAAGCCACTAAGTTGGTGCTGATTTGTTACAGCAGCAAAGGAAACTAACAGTAGCCACTGACATTTTGGTGATCATTTTTCCATCTTGGTGCATGTATGTAATTTTTCATAAGTGGGATTTGTCATTCATGATATTTTTATTATATTCTGTATGTTTAAGTTTATTTCTGTTCTCTCTTCTGCCTTCTTGACTGGAATGCTCAGCTCATTTATTTTCATTTTGGTCTACAGTTGTGACACATTTAAGGCTGTGAATTTGCTTCTGGTGGTGGCTTTGGTCTTATCCCAAATTTTCATATGTTGAATTCTCACTATCATCGTTTAAAAAAGTATTTATGATTTTGATCCCAGTAACCTAAGAGCTACTTTGGGGAATGTTTACAAAACTTCTGAGTGGTTGGATTTTAGATTGCTCACCTTTGGTGTTAATTCCTAGCACAACCCAAAGGTTTTCAGACCATGACATCTGTGGGTTTAAATCGGATTTCATCAGCATTTATATCCGAATTTCACCATTTCTGTCAGACCCCACCCCTAACCTGCACAGACCTCTTTCCTGCAGGGACCTGCATCTGCTTCCGCCCCACCCCATCAAACATCTCTGGGCTTCCCCTGGTTCTGTCTCAGTTCTGTGGAGCCCGTCCACGCCCTCACGCCAAGTGTGCACGCCGGGCACCTGCCACCTCCCAGCCAGCATCCCAGGCTCTGTGGGTGTCTTAATCTGTTAAGGCTGCTATTACAGAATGTCACAGACTGGGTGGCTTATACACAGCAGATATTTAGTTCTCACAGTTCTGGAGGCTGCAAGTTCAAGATCAAGGTGTTGGCAGATTTAGTGTCTGGTGAAGTCCCGTTTCCTGATTTCATGGATAGTGACCTCTTCCTGCATCCTCCCAGGGTGGAAGGGGCAAGTGAGTTTCCACGGGCCTCTTGGATAAGGGCACTAATCCCATTCCTGGGGGCTCCACCCTCCTGGCCTGATCACCTGGCCTCACTTCTTCATACCATCACCTTGGGGTTGAAGATTTCAATATATGAATTTTGGGAGGACACAAACACTCAGACCATAGCAGCATTGGGAGCCTTCCACAGCTGCCGAATTGTGTCAAAATGGGAGAGCTCTTCTCCGTGGATACCTGGCAGAGGTGCCCTGGCCAGGCACAGCTCCCTGAGTTTATGAGCACAGGGGAAGACCTGGATGCTCCAAGTCTTGGGGAATTTCTGAAATTGCCTTTGTCTCTTGGTGTTTGCTCTGTTTTTGCAAATGTTAGGTGGGCTTCTGGAGGGAGTGTGCTCTGGGTTGTAGGGTCAGGGCAGTGGGAGGGGCCCGGTGCCCTTGCTGCCATGGAAATCAGAGCGGAGCCAGAAAGAGGCTGAGGAGGAGGGTGTGGGGGTCCCTGTGGCCTTAGGGAGGAGGGACAGAGGCCATGGGTGCTGGCGAGTAGGAGAGGGGACACAGAGGTCAACCTGCTAATGAGGATGTGAAGGCAAGGGAGCGCTTGGTGGTACCTGGAGGGGAAGTAGAGTCTTCTTGTTAGGCTTGGAGAGGTCCAGGCATGTTGCTGGGCTGAGAGAAAGGCCTCTAGAGGGGGAGGCTGAGGACCCAGCAGGGGAGGGACAAGGGAGACTGCTGGGGAGTCAGGCGTGGCGTGGGGTGGGTTATCCTGCCTCAGAGGAGGAGGAGGTCCTTGTCCTCTGGGATTGCAGTAAAGGGTCTGGTGGCCTCTCTACCAGCGACTTCCTCAGCGGGAGGTAGGGAGGTGGCCTTACGTCCCAGTGATGCAGGAGCACAAGTCATGCCGTGGGAGTGAAGTGGGGTGTCGAGGGAGGGTCCTTGCAGACATACAGGCTCAGAGTACTGGGAGGGGCGTGCTCAAGAGTCAGGAGTGGCAGGCTATGCGGAGGGGCTTCTGGCTGGACTACAAGGGCAGGGGAAGAGGCAAACTGGGGACCCCAACTTCCGCCCTTGGTTCTTGGCACCGAGAAGCAGAGTTGGCAGTGGTCTTAGGTTGTGGCCTTGCTGGGCAGGCAGATTGGGAGGCTGAGGTGCAGGGGCTCAGGGGCCAGGGCCACAGGGTAGGGCGGATTCAGGCCAGGGTCAGTATTTGTGAATGTTCCCATGTGCTTGTAAAGAGTATTCGTTCACCTAGTTATGAGTTGTCACGTCCACCATAAATCAGCCCAGCTCGTTTCATTATTAAATGAGTCTGTGCGCCACTGCTTTGGTCTAGGAGACCTGTCACCTGCTGGGAGTGGCCTGATGCCATTTCCCTCTGACTTTGCTCTCGGGCTACCGTCTCCTGTACGTCTAATAGCGGCAGATGCTGCGGTGCTTGGCTCGCACAACTTGGTGACTGTATTTCCACAATGTGCTGTCAGTGAAGCAGGCGCCTCCTCGAGCCACTTACTGCTGGCTCTGGGTTCTGTTTCTATGTTAAAGACACCCGCTTTCTGTGTTGCATTTTTCCCTGCCTCTCTTTCAGCTTGTTTCAGGGATGTCTTTCAAACAGCATGCCTTTTGTTTTGTAAAACTCCATCTGATTGATCTTTAACCATGAGGTGAAACCCATGGGCAGGTGTCGTTGGTGATGTGAGTGGCCCAGCTGCTGCAGTCGGGCCTGTGTCTTCATGTCTTTATGTTTGATTGTCCCCCACCCGTGGGGGAAGGCTGGGAGCTGGTTTCCTCTAGCACCTGCCCCTCTCTGACCCCTCTGACTGCTGCCCTCCCCTTCCTGACCCCCTTGCCTGGGCTGCCCCTTAGGACCTGCCCGCTGGGCGCACCTCCACCAGCCTCCTGGTCCCTCCTGTCCAGCTCCATGCCACTGCTCCCGCAGTGTGCCCTCTCTGCCAGGCTCTGTCTCCTGTGATGAATTGCCAGGCCCGGCTCCTTCCTTCTCCCTAACTTTGCTGCCGCCCCCAGCCTGGCTGCAGGGTTTACCCCTCCATCCCAGACCGCAGCCTCAAGTGGTACCGTGTCCTGCTGCGGGGCCTCCTCTCGCCCTGCTCACCAGCCTCGGAGGCCGGTCCCCTCCACGTGCACAGCGAGGCCCCACCTGTCCCTCAAGCTCCCGTCTGCTCGCTGGTCCCCTCATGGCCAGCGTCTCAGAGGTCCTGCCTGGCCCCCCAACCTGCTCCACTGCCACCTTACGTCACCCAAAGCCGCCGAGGTCTCCACTGACCACGGAGGGAAGTGTGAGGTCCTGTGGTCGTTCGTCTGCCCCAGAGCTCAGGCCTCCCTACTCCTCCTGCGTTGCTGCCGCTGTGTCACCTGAGGCTGCGCTGCTCCTAGATTTCCTCTCTTCCCTCTGGGATCCCCCTGCCCACCCCCACCCGGTGGGGGCCCTGGGGGCTCGACCCCGTTCTCCTCCTCGTTGCACTTCCTCCCAGAGCAGCATCAGCTGTGCTCGAGTGTCTGCAGAGCACCTCGATGGCTCAGGTGGGCCCTTCCCTGAGACCCCGTTTTGTGTCTGCACATGCCTGCCTGCTGACTCGGTGTCCCAGGGGTGGCAGCTCCTGCCACTCACCCTTCCATCCTCAGTCCCCAGTCAAGACAGAAATGAGACCTCATCCTGCCTCCAAGCCCCGAGCCTGGGAGAGAGCACCGGGCAGGGCTTCCGCTTCGGGTCTCGATGCCGGCCCCGTCCCAGCCACCTTGGGGCACGGGGCGTCCTCCCACACCTGCAGTCACAGCGCACCCCTGGGCTCCCCACACTCCCTGGGGTTGCCGTGGCTCTTGGAGCAAACCCACAGTCCTGGCGGCCGCACCCCGGCTGCGCTTGCCCTCGGCCCGACCAGACCCCCTCTGCTCCCCTCACGCCTGCCGGGCCCTCGCCTGCATCTTTTCCTCTTTCAGGGTCAACGGTTAACATTCTTTTTTCCCCGTATGTTGCTATCTAGGTTATGTTGTCTGCATCTTTTCTCTTCTGCAGTGACTTAGAAGAGATCCATCCTGTTTTTATCCTGCTAGCTATTACCTTTCAGTTTTTAACACCTCCCTAATGTTAAGTTTCTCTAAGAATCACCATCAGAAACCAGAAACCCCTGGTGGACCCTTCTGTTCAGGAGGGTTAGAGCATTTCACCCCCTCGCTCCTTGCTTGCCACTCCCGACGAGACGCAGACGGCGCCAATTTTACTGTGGACAGAGTTTGGGCTTTCCATACTGGCTATCACTACTATTTCCTTTTTTTTGGGGACAGGATCTCACTCTGTTGCCTAGGCTGGAGTGCAGTGGAGTCATCACAGCTCACTGCAGCCTAGGACTCCTGGGCTCAAGCATCCTCCTGCCTCAGCCTCCCGAGTAGCTGGGACTAGCAACATACGCTACCACACCTGGCTAATTAAAAAATATTTTTTTGTGGAGACAGAGTCTTTCTATGTTGCCCAGGCTGGTCTCGAACCCCTGGTCTCAAGTGATCCTTCTGCCTGGGCCTCCTGAAGTGCTGGGATTACATGCATGAGCCACTGTGCCCAGCTCACTATATTATTATTATTTTTTAATAATAAGTATCTTCTATTTCAAGAGTTTTCTTTGATATCTGTATTTAGTTTAATAACTGTATTCAGGATGATTTAGACTTAACTGGTCCTAGGCAGTTTTTGCTGCCGTTGCCTTTGGCCCCTGCCTTCCCTGTCTGTGTGATTTTCATTTGTATTCCCTCCCCAGTGGGCTAGAGGGCCTTCCTGGTGGTGGGACCAGGGAAGGTGACCTTCTCAGCTGTGCGTGCCGTGGTCTGAGTGTTTGTGTACCCTGCACTTGCATGCTGCAGTCCTCACCCCAAGGTGATGGTACGAGGAGGTAGGGCCTCCATGTGATCTTGGACTTCCCACCCTCCAGAACCGTAAGAAATAAGTTTCTGTTGTTTGTAAGCCACCCAGTCTATGGTATTTTGTTATAGAAGCCTGTGTAGACTAAGATAATATATGCTACCCTCAGTCGTAGGGGCCCGGGCAGGCCTGTGGGCCACGTGCTATGTGGCTGAGCAGGACCCTCCGTCTCCCAGACCACAGCTCAGAAAGCCATTTCCTCCTGAGTGGGGAGTCCTGGGTTGGAGGATCCTTCTCTCCTCATCGGGCAGCGTCCTTCCAAGGTCTTTGCCTGTCTCCACTCCCTCTTGTTCCCAGTACAGACCCGTCTAGTTGTTTCCGTGGCAGCAGGAAGGCCTGTTGGGGCGAGTGTGTAGAGGACAGCCCAGGTGGGCTGCTCCTGCATCCTTCAGAGCCTCCAGCCCAGCCTGCCCCGACTCCTGCAGTAGGAGGGCTTGTGTGCCTGCTCCGAGTGTTCTGGGCCGGGCCGGGATTCCTGTCGCCCCGAGTCTGTCATGGTTGCAGGGAGAGGCTCACTCATGTGCTTCAGGCTGGAAATCAGGCTGGAGTGTGGAAGTCCCATCCCAAACCCCAGAGATGGGACCAGCACCCAGGCCATGACAGTGAGGACTGCCTGGTAGGGCCACACAGGCACCGCGGGTCAGTCAGTGCTGGGGTCACAGGGGCCCAGCTGAAGGGCTTTGCTGAAGGCACGACCCATAGTGCTGCAGCTAGGGCGAGGGACCCACGGTGGCGGGCGGAACTCGGGCACTGCCAACAGTGGGAGCCCTGATCACCTCTGGACCTGCCAGGCCATGAAGAGAAAGAGAACCTGCCTTCTGTCCCCAGCTGCCAGTTTCCCGTTGGTGTTTCCCTGTACCAAGAGAGCCCTGGGGAGCTGGTTTCTGGGGTCAGCCACTGTGGGTGTAGGGCAGGAGGTGAATGTGGAGGGTTGGCCAGCGGAGAGCTCCCTGCCCAGAATGTCAGCTTGTAAGGAGGAGAGGTGTGGGCCATTCTTCTTTGTGTCTTTTCAAAGCCAGGTTTCCTTTCCAATCCAGAACCTATTTGGTCAACATTTGTAAGTGCCCGCTTGGTGTGGGTCATTGTCATGTTCTGAGGACAGACAGACTCAGCAACCTCCAGTAGGATGCTTGAGGCAGAAACAATGAGCCATATAGCCAGTGGAAACCCTGCAAGTCCCCCAGGCCCTGCTCATCTGGAAGCAGTAGTTGTGGGCGGACAGAAAAGGTCTCGATGCCGATGTCCACACATGGGCTTCCTTTGTTCCTTTCTTTAGACTGCCTCAGTGGTTCTAGGCACTCGGTGTGGGAAGGTTATCATATTGAGTGTATACAAAACCCACGTCTACTTGAGACTTGATGGGAGATTTGAAGGGTTTTCAGGGATAACCTTGACATTTGCTGCTGACTGTAGGAGCAAGCCCCTGTCCACTCCACCAGCAGGAAGCTCCTTTGACAGCAGGGACAGGCCTCCTTGGAAGTTGGGTGCACTGTGCTGAGGTCACCTGAAGACGTGGGTGAGGCCCTGCAGGAATGCTGCGGATGGGGACATGGCTGGGGCCTGGGGCCCTTATGCTCCCCTGTCTGTGGGTTCAGGGTCTCAGGGCCACCATTTCTGACCTGAACAAGTTGCCCCTGATGTTGTACTGGGGTCGGGAGTGATATCTGCCGGGGTGCTCGGCATTTCTGGGTCATGCTAGCCCCAGCATCCCTAGGGGTGTGTCTGCTGGGGCGGCCCTGGTGGAGCTTCCAGCCACGCACACATCTGCTCTGCTCACGAGATTGAGCTGCCAAGGGAAGAACATTCACTGCAGGTGATTGGCTGGCCGGATGCATTTCTGGGCTGTTAGCTCCGACTACAGGCCACATCCCCTTTATCAGCGCCATCCGCCTGCTTCCCAGTCACCCATGCTGAGTGTTTGGGATGCACCAACACCTAAAAAAACAAAGACCATCCTGGAATGCCGATTCCAGTGCTTGACCCGGGCTGGGATCTGCCAGTCTGCTGGCATGCCTGGGCCACAGCAGGGGAAGCTGATGTTCCATGCTCGTCCTGGGCTGTGGTCTGTCCAGGCTGATGGGAAGGCGCTGCTCCCAGTCTGTCTGAACTCATGGCCCCGATTCACTGCAGTTAACAGGGAAAATACTCTTCACGTTGAGACATCAGTTTTTGCTTCAAGTCTAATTTCTGATCCATAAACCAAGCCTACAAGAATAAGAGTCTTCTCATGTGTGAATTGGCTAATTAATTCGACCGACTTAGAGGATCACACAGTGCCTCAGCCTCTTTGTGAAGTTTAGCACTTTTTAGGAAAGCGCAAGTCTGTCGGGACAGAGCAACGGACGACGTGCCCCTCATTTGGAGAGAGCAGAGCAAAGTGAGGCCCGGCTGTCCCCCTGCCCACAGGGGGGAAAGTCCTGAGTTAGCACTCACATGGGGTGCTGTGAGTCAGAGGCCGGGGCCCAGCACCAGGGTGAGGTCACGGTGGATGTCACAGGCCCAGGGAACCTGCCAGTGTAGCTCCTGACAACCTCTAGGAAGACAGGAGGGCTTCTCTTTCCATGGAAAAATGACTGTGCCTCATGCAGAAGGGAATTAAAGGCATGCTAATGGGCTGGGGATGGAGGCTTAGAAATGGGGTGTCTTGGAGGGCTCCACCCAGAACCCTAGGAAGCTGCCTGGACAGGGGTCTGCTCTCCAGGGTGGAGTGGGGCTCGAGTCGGCTCCATGCACATTGTGCTCTTCCTCAGATACACGTTGCAGGGAAAGAGTGTCACCTTGGGCTGGCTGACCCACCTCACCCTACCTGGCCCTTTATTAACAGTCCTTCTGGACTGTTCCCAGAGGCATGGCTGTCCCTAGGGTGTGCAGGGGCCCTGGGCACATATTTTTTTACAGGACTCCTCTCTATATAGACAGTTTGATTAAAAAAACGTATGACAAGATTCACGAGCCCACATGAGATATAGTGAGGTGTGTCAATGAAGGTTTAGAGGAGTGGGGAGAGAGGTGCGAACACGTTTCTCTACTGTCCGATCAGTGCACGTTAGCGGTCAGGTCCAGGAACCAATTCTTCGTGTTCTTTATTGTCGAGTGTGCTGTTCCCAGCTACTTTCATATTTATATCCCCCATAGCGGGGGAAAAAACAGCCATGCTATCATCACTCATAACACATGGCTTTTTGCAACCTGTTTGTATGGAGATGCTGTAGATCTTCTTGCCCCATGTTCCTAACCCCAGGTACTCAGTGCTCCGTAGGGCGTTTCTCCCCACCGGACTTCATCCCTCAGCCCGCGAATGTGGGTGTCCGTGGCCCTTGTAAGGCTGTGTCTGCGCGTCCTCCATGAGGACCACTGATGCAGATTTTGCCCAGCGTATGCAGGAAAATGTGAGCCGCTGCTCATTGTCTGGTCATGTTAAATTTACCATTTGGAACTTTATGGTGTGAGGGAAGAAGCACGTGTCTTGTGGTCACCTCTTCCTTGAAGTCCTTAGGCTGTTACTCCACACAACCAGAATTCGACCTTGTCCAGTGTGGAGTGCACCCCTGCCTTCGGCAAGCTGCCATCAGCAGCAGAGGGAGAAGAGGCCCGGTCGTGTGCAGCAGTCCGTGCGTCAGCAGACCAGCCTGGCCAGCATTCCTGAGAGGCAGGGGAGGCACAAGGAAGGGTCGTGGCATCACAGAGCACCAGCTCTGCTCTGAAAGCCCTCCTGGCAGATGGGTGCAGCGAGCCATGGAGGACTGCCCTGAAATGGCACAGAACCTTTGAGGGTGTGGGGCCACCACCCTGGGCACTGTAGCCCAGGGTGGCACCACAGTTGGAGTGGGGATGGACAGGAGCCAATGCTTAAGGCTTGGCAGCAGGAGCCTTGGGCCCTGAACTCATTCTGTGTCTGATGTGAGTGGGAGTCACCAAAACCAGCATGTCAGCACCTTTCTGGTGGCTCCATCCCACTCACATCTGTGCAGGAAGTATCCCTCTGGCCATCAAGGACAGCTTGCTCATCAAGCCACTTGCCTGGGACCCGGGGACAGCCTCATAGGCTCAAGTCTTAGAACTTTTGCAGCATCTGGTGGGCCCCACTCACAGGGTAGATGGTTGGGGAGTGCCCCAAAGGGAGTGGCAGGGCCCACAGAAATGGCTCAGGTGTGGACCCTCCGCCCAAGAGCACTGTTTGGCTACACTCTTCTCCCTGGTGTTCTTGCAACTTGTTAGGCTTGCTTCCTCCTCAGGGGCTTAGCACTTGCCGCTCCATCCCTGGAACTCACCATCTCCTGCAGTGCCCACTCCCTGAAGGCCAGGGATGCAGCAGCAAAGCCAGGCACCTTATTCCAGGGAATAGGGGTCGTCATGATGAATGGACAGGCCAGAGGGCACTAAGAGTGGCCTGGGGTGGTTTTATTTTTATGTGTTTAAACTTATTATTTTGAGATGACTTTAGATCTATGGTATTTTGCAAAAATAGCAAAAAATGTTGTAAAAACAGCATCAAGATTTTCAGTATACCCTTCACCCAGCTTCCCCTGATGTTAATGTTAACATCTTATGCACCATAGAACAAGGGTTGAAACCAGGGGGTTTAGCATTGACACTATGTCACAGCACTGTTGGTCAGTGTCTTAGTCTGTTTTGTGTTGCTATCACAGAATACCTGAGACTGGGTAATCTGTAAAGAAGAGAGATTTATTTAGCTCACAGTTCTGCAGGCTGGGAAGTTCAAGGGCATGTCCCTGGCTTCTGGCGAGGGCTTTCCTGCTGTATCATGACTTGGTAGACAAGGTCAAAGGGGACGTGGACACGTGCAAAGAGGGAAACCCAGGGGCATCCTGGCTTTATAGTGACCCCATCTCTGGGGAATGAATCCAGTCTCACCAGAGTGATTACTCACTCACTACCATGAGAATGGCATCAAGCAATTCATGAGAGATCTGTTCCCATGATTCAAACCCTTCCCACTGGGCCCCGCTCCCAACACCACCACAGTGGGATTGCATTTCAATGTGAGTTTTGGTGGGAATGAACAAACCATGTCCAAACCATAGCACATAGTCTGCACACTTCACTGCATTTTGCCGGTTTCCTGATTCGCATCTGGTGTTTGGTTCAGGATCTCACTCAGGGTCCCACGTGGCATTTATTAGTTGTGGCCCTTTTGTTTCCTGCCCTCTGAGATTTCATGACCTACACACTTTTGAAGAGGATTGGTTAGCCACTTTGTAGTCTGTGCCTCCACGTGGGTTTGTCTGGTGTGTCTTCATGTTGGGTCGAGTTTATGCATTTTTGGCAGGATTATCATGAACATGTCATGCTCTCTGCATTGGGATTATCACATCAGATGGCAAACTGTCTTGTTCTGTCAGTGATGACGTTCTTCACTGGGTTAAGGTGTTGTCGGCTGGGATTCTCCTCTACAAAGTTACGATTTTTCCCTTTATAATTAATAGATCTCTCATAGGGAGATACTTTGAGGCGATGCAAGCATTCTGTTCCTCATTACACGTTTGCCCACTAATCTTAGCATGCACAGATGATTCTTACCTGCAACAGTCCTTACAGTGGTGTTGCTGATAGGGCTTGTTAGGGTGATTTTCTATCTCATAATTTCTTCTACATTCAGTAATTGAATTCTGTGGTGAAGAGCTGCCCTTCCTCCCCCATTTATTTATTATTTGGCTATTTATTTATACCAGCAGACTCATTTATATTTATTTTATTTTGTGGCTTATACCATTGCTATCATTATTTATTATTTTGTTCAAATTACCCCAACTTTGGCCATTGAGAGCACCTTAGAGTTGGATCCTCTGGCCTTCCACCTTGCTCGAGGTGAAGGTTTACATGGGGTGGTGGGGCAAATGGTCTCTGCGCAGGGAGCACAGAAGTGAGCAGAGCCCCAGCGGGGGGGGGGGGGGGGGAGTAGTCCTGTGGCAGTGAGAGCTGACCTGCGGCCACAGCCTGCTCTCGGGGACGGCCTGGTGCCATGGTGTGCACCTGGCCTGGAGCTGCCACCCACTTCCCTGCCTGCTTTCCGGTGGAGGCCTTGAGAACCCAGGCATGGCACTGCGGGTGAGTGGAGCTGTGTTGTGTGTACAGCTGCCGTGATGTGCCGCGGGTGGGGGTTTGGAGCAGGCAGGGGTATCGGACATATGCCTGATGTCACCTTTCATACCATGGGACTCACACTGTTTCCCACTGTGACACCTGGTGGCCAGGTCCCCTGTGAGGAGCAGGATCCATGAGCAGCCCATCACATGCATTCAGTCCCCTGAATCTGCAGCGGTGACAGTGGTGCACCTGAGTCTGCCCATGTTCTGGATACAGCATCTTTGGTCATTGCTGGCCTGGCTGCTCAGGCTCCTTGACCGGGCTCTGACCACCCACAGGGGGGCCCAGGGTCATGCGGGCTGCTGTCCTAGCTCTGGAATGAATAAACATCCCAATGTCACTAGTGAGGGCTCACCAGTGCTGGGCCCTCCTCCTGCCACAGATCAACAGTGGATGAGTAAGGACATGGGCCGGGCGGTGTCTGGAGGCCTGCGGAGCAGCCCGGCTGTGGCCCAGTCAACCTGGCCCTCAGAGCCGCGTCTTTTCCATAAATAGACAAGACCCTTTGTCAGCTGGTGTGGCCTGATCTTTGTTTTGGGAAATCTGGACAGAAGGGGTGGCAGACAGCCTCGGGCCCCTCCGGGCTGCCGCCCAGGAGTGGCAGTTGGGCAGGCAGGCAGAGGACAGTCGGCGGTCAGCCTGCCCCGGATACCATGGCGAGCCCCAGAGACAGAGCAGGAAAAGAAGCCCGATTTGAAGGAAACCAAGCTCAGGCTGCGTGCACTGGGGCCCAAGATGCCTGGAGAGGGCCTTGGGGCCCAGGGACCCAGGGTGGGGACAGCCCTTGGTGGAGAGTGAAAGCAGAGAGCTAAGGAAGCTTCCAGCCCAGCAGCCCAGCACTCAGGGCGAGGAGGGCACCCCCCTGAGCCTCAGCGCCACCTCTCAGGCCTGTGCTTCCTGGTCAGGGTGGGTATGTCCGCCCTGCTCCTGAGGGGCGTGTGCCCTGAGCCAGGCCAGCAACCCTGTCCTGCTGTGGCCTTGCCTCCCTGCCCCCCGCCATCGTCCCCGCCCTGACCAGACATGCCTGAGTGCCTGAAGGAACTCCAGGTGAAGGCGAGCCTGTCGGCTCCCTGCTCACCAAACCCACCTTCGTCCTCCAGCCAGGCAGGCTTTGGGGAGCATGCCTCCCCTGGCCATCTGGACTCCGCTGCAGGAGCAGACCATGTGGGAAGGAGTGAGACCCTGCCTCCTGGGTCCCTGGGACTGGGGGCTTCCTCTCTGGCTTTGCTGCCCTGGAAAAGGTGCTGAATCCTGTTTAGAACATGCCATACAACTAGGGCTGTGTACCCTGTCTTCCAGCACCTACCTAGACTCAGCCTTGGGATAACCCAGAAAATGGTGGGGTACAGGGGGCATGTGGGGGGCCCTCACCAGCATCTGGAGGCGGAGCCACCCTCTACACAGGGGTGGCAGACGCCAGCCTGCAGCTGGCCCCAGGCACAAGCTCCAGAGACAGTGGAGCTCCCCTGTCTAGGAGGGGCAGCTGGGCGGTCCCGGCGCCTGCCTGCCGCCACCAGCGGTGCAGCCTTCTCATCTCCCTGTGCCTGCTCTCACTGCTCTGTGTCCTGAGGTGGGAATGCCTGGTTCAGAAGGGAGGGCGAGACAGGCGTCCCACATGGCCAGCCCAGGACTGGCTCGGACTTCCCCGGAGTGGCAGTGCTCCCGCATGCCTGGTTTCTGACCCACTGGGGAGTGACTCCTGCAGTGACCTGCCTAGGGGATGCCCCTCTTTCCCGCCCGCACGCAGGTGTGCTCCTGAGCAGCAGCCCTGCCCACCCCTGCCCGCAGCCAGCTCTGTGTGGCGTTGGACATGGAGGCTGCTATGGGCTGAGCCGGGTCCCCCTGGCCCCCAGATTCCTGTGTTGAAGTCCTAACTCCCTGGATTTGGAGATACGGTCTTTAAATAATCCAATATGACCCACACCCTTCTAAGAAGAGGATATCAGGACACAGGCATGCACAGAGGAAAGACCGTATGAGGACAGGTGGAGAAGGTGCCACTGACAAGCCAAGGATAGAGGCTTCAGTAGGAACCAGCCCTGCCGACCCCTTGATCTCAGACTTCCGGACTCCAGGACTGTGAGAGCATACATATGGCTGTTTAAGCGGCCCGGTCTATATGGTACCTTGTTATGGTAGCCCCAGCACCTAATGCAGAGGCACAGGCACTGGCCTGTGGGAGGAGGTGTTGGCAGCTGCCCCTTGGAGCATTTCATCTGGCAGATGTGGGTGAGCCTGCAGTGGATGCTGAGGGGTGGTCCAGGGTCCCCAGGCCCTTTGGTCCTGGAGCGGGGCCTTGCAGGCGTTGGTTGCTGGCCAGAGTGAGTCTCCGGGGGCTCCAGGATGGTGTGGGTGACAACATCTGCAGCCCTTGCCACCAGTGACATTGGTCTTGGGGATATTTAGCCTCCTCATAATCTTCCTTAGCCCACCAAACAACATACATCTAGGGAAAGAGCAAACATCGGCACTCAAAGACAAGAGTCCCTGCCATTTCAGCCCCCTGGCCAGACTGAGCATGCTCTCTCTGGACAGCTGTGGGTGGTGGTGCTCAGACGTGCTGTCCTCCGGGGTAGGGGGAGGAGAGGGGGAGGGGCAGTGTGTGCAGGCCTCTGAGGGGCAGGGAGGCTGGATTCCAGCTGGTAGGGGATGCTCCAGGGCCTGGTGCCAGCCCAGGGAACAAGGCCCTTGGACCTTATTCCGAGAGCTCCTTCCACCTATCTCAAGGCCACAGCTGTGGTCCAGCTGGTGAGATGTGGGATTTTGATAAGATTCAATACTTTTGTAAAAAGCATTGAAGGATTCACTTTTTAAAAAGTGAAAAATTTCAGTTTTTGATAGTTTGGCAAGTGTTTCTACAGCAAGAGTCATTTTTCTTCTTTAGTGGAGAGTGCCCTGTTATTTATGTGAATGTTAATTTGTGACTGGGGACATTCCCCAACATGGTCTTCATGCTGAGCAAGACCTGGGAAATGTCAGCGGAGCATCTGGCAGGGACGCATGTCAGTTCTTGTGATGGATGGGCAGGCCTGCTGTGGTCCCAGGGTCTGGGTCTGACCTGCTGACCCCTGTGTCTGGCCAGGGCTGGCAGGCCAGCTCTGCTTCCTGGAGGCTTCCTGGCTTTGGTATGCTCAGGGGCTGTTGAGATGGGGGAGCTGGCTGCAAAAGACCGAGTGTGGGGCATTTTGGACTCTCACAGGTCCCGTGGGAGCCTCTCTAGTGTCGCTTGATTTAGTGGGAAGGCCGACTGGCTGGCACCCCAAACCTTAACACTGCTAACTTTTCGTTACACATTTCCAAACAACTCTCATGTCATAATGATAATGATAATGACAACAGGCTAATTTATTGGGTGCTGTGCCGAGTGCTCTATAGACAATGTCTCATTTAACCCTCACATCAACTGTGTAAACTCTATCATTATTGTCATTTTACACCGAAAACACTGAGGCTCAGAGAGTCCACACAGTTAGCTAGCAGAGAAGTAAGCATTTGTTTATTTTTATTTTTATTTCAGCATATTACAGGGGTACAAATATTTAGGTTACATAATATTGCCTTTGCCCCACCCGAGTCAGAGCTTCCAGCGTGTCCATCCCCCAGACGGTGCACACCCCATTCACTGGGTGTGAATATACCCATCCCTTGCCCCCCTTGGACGCGAGCATCTGAATCGAAGCAGAGTGATGGGGCCACACTCTCAGGTGTGAGGCTGTGCTGACTTTCGGCACAGAGACACACGGCTCCACAGAACGGGACTGTGCTGGCGCCAGGCCTGCCTTCTTCAATGGGCAAGAGACCATGGATATATTTATTCCTTAAATGGTCAAAAATCTGTAAAACCCTTTTGGCCTGTCATAAATTTGTAAGTTCTGTAAAGTTTTTTGAAGGGCATAGAGTTCTTGAAATAATCTGACCATTTACATTTATTCTTATAACATATATTTGTTCTTACTTCTATCATCTAATGTATGTTTTCTGTTTTTCTGGGGTTTTTGGTACTGTTTTTCTAGTCTACTATATTTTATATATGATCTAGCTTCAGTAATTTGGAAGGTATATATTAGTTTAACTAGTTGTGGCTTCTCTCACTTTGAGTAGTATTCTTAACCTTAGACTAGAAATTTAGAAACTGACTTTAGAAATTCATCAGTAATTGTTGATCCCTCTATGAAAGGTTAGCAAATCAGTGCAATTAAACTATTCCTTCCTTCCTTCCTCTACTCTTTCTTTGATTTTTGAGAGTTTAGCAATTTTTGCCTCCACTTATTAAAATCAGATTATGAATTATGAAAAATGACCTCTGGTTTGTGATCCTAATTATCTCCATGGAATAGATGCAGAAGTCAATTCTGTCATCTCAACCTGCAGTTTCCCTGTTTGTGGTGTCTTGATTTTAAAATCCAGTCCATGCTGTATAAATGGCAGGTAAGGAATAATGGAGAGAGAGACAAAGCAGCGCCGCGGCAGGATGCCCCGAGCGCATTCTCTGGCAGCCCCTCTGTGCGCCCTGTTCCCTGGGGCCCGGCGTCGCTCAGGTGGCACACGTGTTCAGTTGGCAAAGCCTGGTCCCGTCTCAGGCTGGTTCTAATGCAGTGTCTCTCTCTAGGCCAGGGGTGCCTAAGGGTTGGCCTAGGAGGAGAACTAATGAGTATCAAACAGGGCATTAGAAAGTACTGAATCCTATCAAAATCTCAACTGACTTCTTGGCAGAAATTAACAAGCCGATCTTAAGATTCATACAGAAATACAAGGGGCTGGAATAGCCAAAACAATATTGAAAAAGAACAAAGTTGAAGGACCCACACTTCCTCATTTTAAAACTTACTACAAAGTGGGAGTTAATCAAGACTGTGGTACTAGCAGAAAGACATACAGATATAGATTGCTGGAATAGAACTGAGAGTTCAGAAATAAATCCTCACATCGATTTTGGACAAGGGTGCCAAGATAATTCAACAGGGGAAAGAGTAGTCTTTTCAACAAATGGTGTTGGTACAACTGGACATTCATATGTGATAAAATGAAGTTAGACTCCTTCCTCACATCATATATAAAAACTAACTCAAATGGATGGATCATAGATCTAAATGTAAGAGCTAAAACTATATAGCTCTTCAAAAAATGTAAGAGTAATCTGTTAACTTTGGGCTGGCAAAGTCTTGGATATGACACTAGAAGCATATAAGTGACAAAAGGAAAAATAGAAAACCTAGACTTCAAGAAAGTCCTTTATGACATCAGTGGACACTATCAAGAAAGTTAAGAGACAACCCACAGAATGAGAGAAAACCTTTGTAAATCATTGATCTAATAAGGGACTTGTATCTAGAATACATAAAGAGCTCTTACAAGTCAATAAAAGAAAATTAATACCATTAAAAATGGGCAAAGTATTTGAATAGACATTTTTCCAAAGAAGCTAAACAAACAGCCAATAAGCACATGGAAAGATGCTCAGAATCATTATCCATCAGGGAAATGCAAGCCAAACATAATGGTCTGCCTTAGATGTGCTAGGATGGCTAGAATAAAAAAGCCAGAAAATACCAAGTAATGGTGAGGAGAAGGAGAAACTGCAACCCAGATGCTGCTGGTGGGAGTGTGAAATGGTGCAGCTGCCGTGGAGAACAGTCTGGCACAGACCATATAACCTAGCAATTCCGCTTCTAGAGAAATGACAACATCTGTCCACGTAAAACTGTGCACAAATGTTCATAGCAGCATTATTCATAGGAGGCAAAAGGTAGAAACAACCCAGTGTCTATCAACTAGCAAATGGATAAATAGAAAGTGGTATATACATACGGTGAGTTATTATTTGGCAATACAAAAGGAATGACATACTGATACAAGCTACAGAATGGATGAACCTTGAGAACAGACTAAGTGAGTGAAGCCAGTCATGAAAGACCATGTAGTATACGATCCCATTTACGTGAAATATCCAGAATAGGCAAGGCCACAGAGACGAATGTAGATTAGTGGTTGCTCAGGGCTGGTTGGTGGGGGAGGGGAGAGGTAGGGGGTGACTGCTAATGTGTACAGGGTTTCTTTCTGGGGTGACGAAAATGTTCTACAATTGACTTTGGTAATGGTTGAATTGTATACTTTAAATGCGGGAACTGTGTGGTATGTGAATTACAGCTTCATAAAGCTGTTATATATTTAAGAAGCATTGAACTTCATAATGGAAAAAATTATTCCCTTTTCAATTGTGTTTTACACTTTCTGATTAAGTTAATTGAGTCTCAGTTTGGCACTGACAGATCTTTAACACCTCTCTAATGCCTCCCCAGCTCTCTGTTCTAGCTAGAGGGAAAGGCGGGCACTGGGCACTGAGGCCCAAAGGAAGCCCGAGCGTGGCGGGGAAAGACCTGGGGTGTGCCTGGGACAGGGGCTGCCAGCACCCTTGGGCACTGGGAGACGTCCTTGGCCTTTATTTTGTAGGAGTGGGTTTCTGGTCTTCGGTTTGTTTTGGTTCTTTTTCCTGGACCTCTCCTTGGTCCTGCGAGCATTGTAGAAGGATAAACAGCACCCAATTCACAGGTCACCTGGCCCAGCTCCTCACTTTGCAGAACAGGGAGCTGGGGGCTGCAGATGGCACAGGAGTGGCTCATGAACAGAATTCGAAACCAGGTTCCCTGGCTCCATGTCCCTGCCTGCCTCTCCCTCCACCCTGCCCTTCCAGGTAGGGCCCAGCTTTCCTTGACACCTGCTGGCACTAGACTCCGTGCTGGGGGCTCGCAACTCTCAGGGCTCTTTAGTCATGAGCCTCAGAAACTGGCTTTGGCCAGCTTAGGCCAAAAGGACTTTCTGCAGTAAAGGAGCTATGGGGCCTGAAACCATGTCCAGAGAGGGCTAGGGCTGATGGACAAGTCGAGAGGGTTCTGCGGCTCAGGGACAACCTCTATTCAAGAGAGCCCTGGAAGGCCCAGCTTTGGCCACAGCTCCCCTCCAGCCTGGGACGACACAGCCTGGATGGGGGTGGCTCCCCAAGAGGACGGAGAGGAATGGCTGATACTTGGCAAGGACCCCATGCATCCACCCCAAATGCAAGAGAGTAGGGAGGCAAGGGTTCTGCCATGAGGACAGCCCATGGACCCCACAGAAGCGGGTGCCCTGGAAGGCAGAGAGCAGGAGCTAACAAATGTAGCAGAGAGGACAAATGTCTCCTGACCCCATGGACTTCCCTGGCCTGCTGATATCCCTTCTGGAAAAGTGGAGAATCAATATGCAAAAGCATCCTCTGGGATGCTGAACTGTGCAGCAGCCCACCCTGGTTCAGGTGGAGTGGCTCAGAGCCCGACGCACCCTTGTCCCACCCCAGTGACTGTTCGGTGGTGAGGCCTCCCAAGGTGCCGCAAGCCTCCCAGGCAGCTGGAGGGGCACATGTGCCCACGCAGGCTCTGTCGGGGGTGCCCTGGGAGTTGCAGATGCTATCATTAGACCAGGCTCGTGTTGCTGTGGGGGAGGTGGGGTGGCTACTGCCCCCTTGCCCATGGGTTCATTACCAAAAGGAGGAAGGGGAGAAAAGTTCTCTCAGAGTCAGAATAGTTTTAGGCGTGGACACCCTACCAGATGCCAGCAGTTGGGGGTGCCTGTGGCAAGTGTGCGTGGTGCGTGCACACGTGTGCGTCAGAGCAGGCTGAGTTTGGGGGCAATGGGGAGCTGGTGCAGGTGCATGCTGGCTTGTCCTTTGTCGAAGCCTGGATCCCTCTGTGTTTGGAACAGCTTCTCTTTTCCTTTCTGTTCTTGATTGTCACCCCTGCAACCTTGACAAACACCTGACAGTCTTTGTGCGAGATTGCAAAAATGTCAAGGTTGAGTGACAGACCTGGTTCTCGTCACACACACAGGAGCATGCTGGTGTGCCGCAGCCGGTGGCTTCCATGGCAGGAGCCAGTGAGGAGGGGCAAACAGGTCGCTCTGTGGACGGGAAGAGGATGCACACTTGGGCTGCCGTGAGCCCCTAACTTTGAGGGTGTCAGTGTTTTAATGCTTTAAAGTTCAAAGTGACAGAGGATAGGCATTAAGCCTTTGGATTCTTGTAAAATTTTAACTTTTAGTTGCCATTTCTAGTGACGACTTTACCATAAATCAAACAGCAAAAGAGTAGGGCCCAGAAGAAGGAAGAGGCAGGGCAGCACTTTACAATTCACATGATGGCGACTTGACTTGGTGGCCCAGGTACCAGGTGCTGGGCCCTATGAGCACCCAGGGGTCAGGGACAGAGCCTGCCTCCGTCCTCCAGAGAGGACCTGCTTGGCTTGGCAGCCGGTCACAGACTTCAGGAGCAGAGCAGGCCTTGTGGTGAACGGTGGCCAGGGCGCCAGCCCCTCCGCCAGACCCCGGCTGGACAGTGTCCCCCAGCAGCTCCCACGAGTGCTCTTCAGACCAGTGTGCTTCAGGCCTCCTTTAATGCTTACCGAGTGGAGAGAGGAAACTGATCCTAATTCATAACAATTGCGTGTGAAAGATGCGTTTGCCACTGGCAGCGTGAAAATCAAATCCCTGGAAAAGACTGGGCAAAACGTAGCTCATGTTTTGTGCCTTGTTCTCTTTTCAGTTTTCTTCTGCAGCCCGTAGACAGGCCGCTCCGGGACGCATACTAAAACGCCCGGAAGCGAACCGCACTGTCTTTGTGAGGAGTCCCTCCTTGAGCACAGTCCTGGCCAGCTATCCCAGGAGCCGCCAGCCCTGGTCTTGGGGTGATCGGCTGCTGGTCCTGGGGCAGGTGCCACCTATGTCCATCAACACGATACACGTGTGTGCGTTTCACGGTAGCCAACAGGATGGGCTGATGCTGGTGAGGAAAGCAAGAGCGTCTCGCTTGAGAGCCGCCACCCGGCGGTCTCTGGTTGTGTGAGGAGGCCTCAGCAGACTGGCCTCGTGCTTCAGACTCAGCTCAGTGTGCTCTGGTGCCCTTCGGGTGGGCACTCGAGCTGTGGCTTCCTGCCGTGGCGAGATCCAGAGGGGCCTCAAACAGATCCAGTGTTCTTGGGTCAGCCCAGCGACCTTCCCCCTGGAGGCCAGCCAGGGAACCTGACCCCTGGGGCCAGGGAGACCCCAAGCTGTCTCTTGGTTTGCTCTGGCCAGTGAGGGCTCTTCCTCACCAGGCTGGGCCTGACCTCATGATCACGCTGGGCCCTCCAGGGTGGCCCTGGCTGCGGTGTGGATGGCTTCTGGCCTGGAGCGCAAGGTCCCCGAGAAGAGGGGCTGCCCTGCTCTCTCCTGCTGTCCCAGTGTCCTGCTCTAATTGCCCCAATTGGCCTGGCCTGGCCCAGGGTCCCTCTGGGAGATGTCTCTTCCACAGGGGTCTGGGCTCTGATTCCTTGACCCCGAGTGTCCCAGCAGGCCTTCTCCCCCTCTGGGCCTCAGTTTCCTTATCTGGAAAGCAAACGGACTTGATGACATCACTTGGGTGGAGGAGCCGTGGCAACATGTGCCCTGGTTCTGGTGGGTCCTGGGTTGCAATGCTCCCTCGTGACCATGCAGGGGCAGGGAGGACTGGCCCATCTGAAGGTAAGGACATGGAGGCCCAGGGAGCTCGGCACCTTGCCCAAGGTCAGCTGGCCAGACAGAAGGATGCCAGGAACCTAGAGTGCCAGACTCCAGGACCGCTTGCCTGCCCTTCCTTGGATGAGTCTTAGCGTGATGCTAAAGCAGCTTGCCCCACACCACACATGGGGCCGCAGTGGCTGCGAGCACGCATCACGTGCTGGCAGTGGGGACGGTCCCCCCTGGCCTGCCCCTCTGTGTCTCTCTCGGAGGACATGGCCCACTGCTTTGGGGTCATCCGTTTCCTCATCCCACAAGCATCTCCTGACTCCCTGCCAGGCCTGGCTGGAGCCTGAGACCCAGGGGTGAGTCAGAGTGGGGGGCCTGCGGGGCCCCCCGGCCTCCTCCCCACAGCCCTGATGACCTCATTCCCGCCCAGCGGCTCTGGCTCCTGCTGCCCCTACCCCCACCCCAGGCCACCTCCTAGGAAGCCCGGGACGTCACAAACCCACGTGTCTTGCTGGCCTTGGCCTTCTTCCTATGCCCCTCAGAGGACGCCCTCCTCACCCAGCCACCCACCCACCAAGACCCTGAATTAGTTTCCTGCCACTGCTGCAGGTAACAAATTACTTAAAACCAAAGGAATTTATTCTCTCGAACTGCTGATGGCCAGAGTCCACACATAACCTGGCCGGACTCAAGGTGCCAGTGGCCGCTCGGCCGCCGCAGTGGCAGGTGGGGAGCCTGCCCGGCCCCTGCCAGCTTCTCTCGACCTTCGCTCTGCTCATGGTTCTCTGTGCTGTCTCACCCCTCTGCTCGCTCATAGGGAAGTGGCAGCAACTGCCCCGAGGCCCCGGTAATCCAGGACAATCCGGGACAGCCTCTGGGGCTGCAGGGCCTTGCGTGATCACACCCGCGTACACTGTCGGAGGGACCCTGGGCACCTTCGGGGGCCTGTTTTCCAGCCACCACAGCCCTGGAAACCCTCCTGGGCCCCTGTTCCCTTCTGTCGGAACCAGGTCCACCCCTAGGTTCTGTTGGCTTCCTCGGCTCCCTCACGCTCCCATTGCCTCTCCCCCGGGTGCCCCTAGACCCGTTTTGGTTCTTCCAGTGCATTCTCCCTGCAGCAGCCCACAGAGTCCTCAAGTCCTCAACAGGAACCAGATCAAGGCGCGCCCTGCCCAGAAGCCCCCAGGCTGCCCACGGTCCTCCCCGGGATGTCCCCCTCTGTGTGGTGTTGCCCCCACCAACCTGCCAGTTCTCCCATCACCCGAGGCCTGCCCCCGGGCCTTTGCACGTGCAGTTCCCTCTGTCTGGAGCACCATCCTCTCTCCGACTCCGCCTGGCCAGTGCAAAGGGTTTGGGTAGGTTCCGGGTGGACATCACTGCCCGTCAGCAACTCCCTTCCTTCCCGAGTCTGGGCCCGCTGCAGTGCTCTGCGGTCCTTGACCCTGCGTGTCCAGCAGCCCCTACTCATTACTGGCTCTGACCCTTCTGGGGAGGGTCTCATCACCCACTGGCACACTGCTTCCCAAGGGCCCTGGCCGAGCGTGCTGGGCGTGTGCCTACCTCTCCAGCATCCCTCGCTAGACTTGACGCAGACGGCAGCTGCCCGGCAGCCCCATGGTGCTGCCGACTGCATTTAGGTCCTTGGAGGCTTCCAGTCAGCGGCAGGCCAGTGTCCACAGAGCACCGGAGGGGCCAGGGGGAAAGAGGGCAGCCCGTACGGCCACTCTGTCCCTCTCTGCAGCCAGGACAATGGTGTGGCAGAGGCCATTGGGGCTACTCTGGAGGCGCGTGGCTCCTGTACGTCTGGATGGGGTGCCAGGGGCTGCCTGCTGGAGGGCGCAGCACGGACGGCGCGGGGACCCTGGCCAGGGCTGGCCGAGCTGGAGTGTCGATGGGCACCAGAAATGCCAGCTTTCTGATTTTGCTAGAGAATCTGGAAATCTGGTCATTCATGTGAAATCTCCTGATTCTTAAGTCTGAGCAACAAATTCAAGCTTTTAAAAACCCCTCATGGGTCAAAAACACATGATCTTTATAAAGGAAATACATCTGCGGGTTAGACATGGGGTGGGCTTCCACTGTGAGACCTTTGGTTTATGGATAATGGACCAAACATAAAAATGTGGGAGCTGGACGGGTCGTGGGACAGGTGGCCGGACAGTGCCAGCAGCCAGGCCGAGGGCAGGGTGGGGCCCCGTGCACAGGGAGGGGCTGCTGAAGGGCAGAGCCAGGCCTTGAAGGGAGAATGGGGATCTAGCAGGTGGCCGGGCGGCGTGGGGTGGGGTGGGACTCCTGAGCCAGGGCACGGCGGGCACGGACTGGTGGGAAGTGAGTGGGTGGGGCCAGGCGGGCCATGAGACCTGGGAATGCCGGAGCACAGCACAGCCCGGTCCAGACGGAAACGGGATCCCAAGAGGGGTCTGCAGCAGGGGAAGGCACTGGGAGGGCCTTGGCTGGCAGCGCAGCTGCCTGTAGAGCCTGGGCCGGACTGGCGTAGATGCACAGTAGGCGGTGGGGGGCAGCGGGGATGGGATGTTGGCCAGCTGCAGGGGACGTGCTCTGTCCGAGGCCCACTGTGGTCAGAATCTACATTTTCCAAAGCAAGCTGGAATTCCATGTTTGGAACACAAAATCTCATTGTTTTGAGTGTTGGCTTCAGGGATTTATAAATATTGTTGGCCCAAATGGAACATGTCTGTTGGTAGATTCAGCCCCTAGCTGGCTGCTTTGACCTTTATCTTAGACTCTGGGCTCCTGGGGTGGGGCAACACTTGGCCCTTATCTGAAGCGTCTTGGCATCTTCCTGGGGAACACGGGGGGCTACAGCCAAGCTTGAGCTCCTGCAGGCTGCTCTGGGCAGTGCTGGCTTCACAAGCACAGCAACTTTTCTGGAAAGAAAGAGTTGGGGGTGGGGGTGGGGCAACCTCAGCAGAGCCCCTTCCCCAGGTAGGGCTCAGTGCTGCCCAGTGGTGCTGCCTCTGGAAGTAGACTCTCTGGGTGGATGGGGTCCTCTACGGCTATCAGTCCATGTGCTCTGGCTGCCCAGGGCTCTAACCAAGCGCCAGCTGGGCAGGGTCCTCAGGTGGAAGGTGCTGGCTTCCAGGGCCCTCCTCGCTGCGTCCCTCCTTGGTCTGTGTGTGTTGGGAATTTGAATGTCTTGTCTTTATCCCCATAGGCTGGTCTGATCCGGATGGAGGAGGAGGAGTTCTTCATCGAGCCCGTGGAGAAGGGGCTGGCAGCGCAGGAGGCTGAGCAGGGCCGTGTGCATGTGGTGTATCGCCGGCCGCCCACCTCCAGACCCCCTCCTCTGGGGGGACCACAGGCTCTGGACACAGGTGAGGCTGCTGCAGGTGGGTGGGCTGCTTGGAAAGCCCTGAATGTCCCCCTGGCCATCGGAGCCCCTGGTCCCCAGGGGAGAATCCTGGGGAACTCAGGTACCCTTCCCCAGGCCCATGGCCAGCTGAGGCTGAGCCTCAGTCTCAGTAGCTCAGGAACGGGACGGCTGCCTGTCTGAGCACACGGCACAGTTGGAGTGCAGAGATGCTGAGGCCAGGGCCTCTGCTCTGGGTGCATGTGGGGCACAAGCAGTCCAAGCACCCACTGCCTGCAGGTCTGGGACCACCACAGCAGGAACCAAGGCTGTCCCAGGGCCCACTTTCTGCCTCCCAAGAGCCATTAAGTATCAGGGAGCAGGGGAGGCCCAGACTAGACCTGCACCCATGGCCCAAGTCTGTGCCTATGAAGAAGTCATCTGCTCCCAGGCAGCGCCTCCTGCCTCTGTGCTGCCACGGTCTCTGGGATGGAGCCTGTGCAGGTCCCAGCCCTCACCTGGCTGCTCTTTCCGCATGCCCAGGGATGTGCCCCACGGAGACCTCGGAAGCACTCCCAGCAGCCTCCGCATCCCCTGCACAGACTCACAACTTAGAACCCAAGCGTGCCCTGGGCCCAGGAATGCGGGAGGAGCTGCTGGGTGGCTGTGGCCTCTCGGAGCTGGCCTCAGCCCAGCTCAAATCTTCCTAGCATCCCCTGGATCTCTGGTCCTGGATTGTGGGGAGGCCAGGGTCAGGCTCTGACATGTCCTGCAGGCCTCACAGTTCCCAGGGTCCCCCTGTGTGGATGAGGCCATTTCATCTGTGCCTAGCTCAGCCCTCAACCTCCGGCCTGACCCCTGGTTGGGGAGAGCCATGGCAGGTGCATCTCCTGTTTCTAGTGAGTGCTCTGGAGGCCCTTAGCTGGGCCAGCCCTGGTGCTGTGACTTACTGAAAGACTCCCTCCATGCCACAGCGGCCCTGGTGCATTTATTTTAGGTTTTTCTGACTTCCCAGCTTGACAGATAAATTGGGTGCAGTCTGGCAGGGCACCATTCTAAGTCTATGAAACAGTGTCAGATACCTCTGCAAAGGGGTTGTTCCATCAGGAGGCCCAGTGTTCTCTGGGGCCAATCAGTACACCATGGCCCCTTGTTCCCTGGTGATGAATCACCGCCTGCCTAGACTGCCAACAGCCGGCCTACTGGGCACTGCCTGCCCAGCCTTCCCCAGCCTCAGCCCCAGCCCCTCCTGCCCATCCCACCCTCATGCTTCTGTGCAGGGGAGGAACAGGGAGTGACCTAGGAGGGCAGGAGTGAAAAAAGGGCCAGGGAAGTGCCCCATTCTGGGCTCAGCGCCCCAAACCCGCCTCCTCTATTGGAATATTCAGGGTGGTTCTCGGGGCCTCTGCTCAAGACAGGGGGAGGTGGAGCCTGCACAGTGGGGCTGGCCAGGTGCCCTTGGCCCTGTCTCTGATCCCAAATTCTGTGTGGTGCTTGTCTTCCTGAACACGGCAGCCCTTCCTCATGGCCTGGCCAGCCTCACCTTATTTTCTGGGCTTCTGCTGGTGTTTTGGCATCTTCTACCGAATCCTCCCTCCACCACCCCCTGACCCCAGTCCACATATCTTTAATGAGAGCTTGGAACTCACAACACGGGCAAGGCATTCCAAACTCACAGTAAGCCCAGAAACCACTGACCTTAGAAGATGCTGGTGGGGCCACCTGCCAGGTCAGGGGTGAGGCTGTACTGGAAGGTGGGTGGGGAGGGGTGGGGGATGGTGCTTGGCCATGGGGGAGGAGGGGAGCCTGTCCAGGCTGAGTGCTAGGCCTGGTCCTGCACTGCAAGCCCAGGGTCTGCAACCAGGAGCCCAGGCTGTGGGCGTGGGCACGGGCCTCAGGCTGCAGGTCCAGATCACAGGCCACGGGGCTGGGGCCAAGTCCCCTTTGCCTGACTTTCCTGTCTGGTGTCAGCATGACCCTGTGTGAGTGACTTGGTCCTCAGAGACCTTGTTCCCTGCTCCGTGTGCCTAACTGCTCCTTGCGTGGCCCAAGGCTGAGGGCGACCCACTGGCTGGAGGGGGTCCAGATGCAGTTAGTGCCGGGGCCAGGTTGAGGGCCTGCGGTGACCTCAGATGTCCAGCTTTCCATCAGCCGGGGCCTTGTCAGGGCCCAGACTCGCAGCTGGGAGATGTTTGAAAGCTGTGTTCCGTGTCTGGGCATAGCGAGGAGACACAGTGTGCTGCACACAGGACCCTAGGACCTCGGTGCAGAGGGGCGTGTGTGTGTAAGCCAGGGGACCCTTTCTTCTGGCGAATTCTGATGGGAACCCTGATGTATCAGTGCGGCTCTGGCTGAAGCAGGCAGGAGGTGCTGATTGGCGGCTTCCTCCTGCCTCCAAAGCAATTTCTGGAAGTGAGTGTGAAACACCCTGCTGTTTATCGATGGGTAGTGGTAGGATGGGGCTCCTGCGGAAGGGGAAACAGCTGTCCTGGGCATCCCGGTCTGAGTGGGCATCTGTCTGGGGTGGCAGGGTCTCCTCAAAGGGTCGGTGGTCCTCACGGGGTCGGTGGTGCCTGGGGGTCCTGGGCTCCTGTGGCCGCTCCTCAGGGGCACTGAGATGGCTGTCCCGTTTTCCCTGAGAAAGCGGCAGCCTGCCTGGGGTGATCAGGGGCTCACGGAGCCTCAGGAATTCATTTCCACTAACAGTCTCTGTCATCCAGGGTCAGTTGCTGAGTTGCAGATCGCCTGGGGAAACCGATGGAAGATGACAGTTTTAAGTGCATTTCACAGGCCCAGGCTAAGGGTGGGGTGTGCTTTGGTCAGCTGAGGTGCCACGGTGCCACCATCTACTCTGGGGAGGGCATTGGGATAGCAAGAGGTTGAGGGAGTGGAAGAGGACCCTCTCCTCTCCTCCTTGGCCATGCCAGGGTCCACAGAAGTGTCCCTGCTTAGTGCCTTTGGCCAACAGCCAGCACAGGAGGTAGAGCTCTGAGGCCAGCGTGGCCTTTTGGGGTAAGGCAGTTGGGGCATCCCTCAGGCTTCCTCAGGGGCTGGCCTTTCTCAGGAGTGACAAGCACCTGAATCCCTGTTTTCTGCCGTCCCCAAAGCCAGCCCTGTGTCCAGAGCTATGTTGGGGCCGGGGCTCTGTGTGACACTGTCCTCTGACGTGTGTGTGAGCCTGTGCCCGCGTGCATCTCGTCCCTCCCAGGGCTGCTGAGAGGACCCAGGGCCGGCGGGCGGGGCTCGGAAGACCTGCTCTGTGCTTGCAGCTGGGGGTCCTGGTGCACCACTGCCCTCCAAGCCTCAGGTTGCCATGACGTGCCACCACCAGCTGGGGGCTTTAAACAATAGAAATGTATTCTCTCACAGCTCTGTGGGCAGATGACTGAAGTCGGTCTCACTGAGCGGAGATCAAGGTGTCTCAGGGCCACGGCCCTCTGCAGGCTGCAGGGGAGGCTCTGCTCTTGGCCTCTCCCCGCTCCCGCTGGCTGCCGGCGCTCCCTGGCCTGTGGCTGCATCACTAAAGTCTCTGCCTCCCTGGTCACACGGCTTCCTCCTCCTCCTCTTCCACCTGTGTGTGCCTCCCTGTGCCTCCGTCTTGTCAGGGTGCCTGCGATTGCACTCAGGATCAGCCCGGTAATCCAGGACAGTCTTCCCATCTCAAGATTCTTAACCTGAGCACACCTACAAAGTCCTTTTTGGCCACATGAGGTACTGGCCACAAGCTCCAGGGATCAGGACCTGGTGTGTTTGGGGGCCACCGTTCCGCCAGCCACAGGAGGTGAGCGGCCCACGCAGGCTGGCCGTGCAGCGGAGAGGGCGGCGCGCGGAGGAGAGGGCGGCGCGCGGAGCAGCAGAGCTGCAGGTGCCTCGTGTGCCGTCTCGAGCACAGTGCTCAGGACAGCCCCGGCAGGCCCTCGGCCCTCCTGCCTCCTCCACTGTGCCCTCTGGCTGGCAGTAAGCGGAGCTCTTCCTGTGCCCGCCTGAGTGCCAGTCCCAGCCAGGCAGTCGCTCGTACTGTGAGGCCGGGAGAGGCGGGCCATGCTGTGGCTACACTGCCCTAAGCCCACGTGCTCTGGGAAGTTGGCATTGCTGTTGGTGCCCGGGGCCTGGCTGACTCAGCCTGCGAGGGGCTGAGCTTGGGATTTTGCAAAGGTCTCCACAGGGCTGAAAGATCCCAGTCATGTGATCTCTCAGACACAGACTGCTGTTTGCAGAACCCCTTGCCATCCCAAGGCAAGAACTGCAAACTCAGAGGCCTGCAGGCAGTGCCAGTGAGGATAGCAGCAAAGGAAAACACTAATTGCACCCATCCTTGGCCTGGCTTTCATTTCCCTCCTTTTGATATCAGCGTAGACAACAGAGAATACATCTCTGCTAAAAAGAGCAGAGCAGCGGGAAGGCAGCAGCCTGTGGAGTCCAGCCCTGGCCTTGCCATGGGCACAGGGCAGACTGGCGAGAAGGGCTAGTTCCTCCTAGGCTCTCTCGACCTTGACCTGGTGGCAGTGTGGGTCTGGGCCAGCTGATCATCCTGCTAACAAGAGAACCCAGATATCAGAATTTTATGTGAATCCTCCTGACTTTAAAATGTGGCTTCAAATTTCAAAAACACTATATGGACCAAACAAAACACTGCCGCCTTTGGGCAACAGTGCTTTCTGCAGAGGCGGACACGTCCTCTGCCTCCCTTTGGGGCTGCCCTCCTGGGCACCCCCAGGCCTGGTCTTGGGAGGGAGGAGGGGCAGGCGGTTCCTGTCCTGGGGAACAGCCATGGGGCAACCACGCCCACAAACTCACCCCACTAGGCTGAAGGGAGAGAAGTCAGACAGCTCTGTGCCATGACCTTGGCCACCACCTCCTCAGAGGCAGCCGGGGCCAAGCCACTGCCGCTGCTGTCGGGCTGCGGTGTCCTCCCCGCCAGGCAGAGGAGGCACGCCACCTCCGGAGCCAGGGAAAGCCTGCTGGGGGGCGGGGACCACCTGGGTGGCTTCTCCGCGTGGCTGAGCGTGGCTGATCTCAAGGTCTTCACCCGGCAGCCCACAGCCAGCCCTTCCCACCAGGCCAGGCCACAGGGAAGTTCTCCAAGCCGCAGGGAGGCTGGGGGGTGGGGGCGTGCAGGGCCAGGGGCTGGAGGCAGAGCCCATGCCAGGCCTCTGTGGGGCTGCAGAGTCCTGCAGGCAGTGAGCGGGCCGGAGAGTTGGGGGAGGGGCCGGCAGAGTTCTGTGTTTCGCCCACTCTGGTTGCCGCCGTGGGAGGGGTCTGAGCGATGGCATGGGGGAGAGTGGAGCCCTGTCCCAACAGGCCAGAGGCCTGGGAAGTGGGTGCAGCTCTCCCCCGTGGCAGGCAGGTCACCGGGCCCTGTGACGGTGACGCACCAGTGTGGGGCGTGGAGGAGAGGGCCCAGCCAAGAAGAGGTCCGGCGGGTGGTGGGGCCAGGGTATGTGGGGGCAAATTTGCTGAAAGCCAGGTCAGGGAGCCTTTCTGCCCGGTGGCTGTGAATGCCTGTCCTGGATTCCTGTGGCCGCTGCGACAACACCGCGCACTGGTGGTCAGAGCGGCGTCCGGCCCTCTCAGCCCTCCTCTCACGCCACCGCTGTGCCTGCAGCCGCGGGGCCGGAGGGAGCCGGGGAGAAGCTCTGGTTGGGAAGCCCGAGCAGCTCCGGGAGGCGTTTCCACACTGAGAGCACCCTTGGCAAAAGCCGTGGGCTCCTGTCCTTGCGTAGGCTGGGCCCTCGGGATGCTGTTGGAGATGCCAGTGTGGTGACGCGGTCCCGGGCCGGGAAGGGTGGGCGGCGGCGGTGCTGGGAAAGAGGCTGCACATTCCCAGAGGCCGGGAGCTGCCTAGGGTCAGGCGAGGAGAGTGCTCTGGCGCCCGGCCTGGCCGGCTGTCCCACTCCCAGGCTGCGAGGGCAGACACGCTGCTTGCAGGGGCTGGGCCCACATCATCGACCAGGGACACGTGCCGGTGCAGGGTGCCGTCTGTGACTGGTGCTCGGCCTGACAGCCCCGTGAGCTGGGCTCCTCTTCTGTGCCTCCGCCATGGATTCGGCCTCCCTGTTCCCCCCCCCCCCCCCCCCCCCCCCCCCCCCCCCCCCCCCCCCCGTCTGTGTGGGATCCGGCTCGGGAGTGGAGCTGACCAGGGAAATGCGGCCCGGGAAGGGCCTGGGTCTTTGGTGGAGCACTACTAACAGATGACAAACAGGACCCGGGACCCAGAGGATGGTGGCCTCGGCCCTGGCTTGGCTGTGGCCCCAGCTCAAGTACAAGGGACAGTTCTCAAAGGTCTGTGGCTCTCAGAGGAGCCGCCTAAGGGCTGTTGGGGCAGCTGCTCCCAGCAGGGGCGGGGCTGGGCTGGGGGCAGCTTGGTGCGGGGGTCAAACGTGCCTGGCTCTGCCCCACCTGGTGCTGCGCTGGCTGCCTGCGGGGCCCTGGGCACCTCCCCCAGCCCTCCCCTTTCTACCCAGGTACGACGCGAGGGACTGCTGGAGCTGGACAAGAGAACGTCCTCTCCCTGTGGAGAGGGCCTGCTCCGTGCGTCCTGTGACGCGTCCTTGTGGTTCCGGGGGTGGTCCTCTCGGCCCACTGCCCTTCTCTGCCATGCTCTCCTCCACAGACACAATGAGCTGATGCTTTCTGCCCTTACCTTGGATCTGTGTTGCAAATGTCCCCCTGGAAAGCCTTCCTGGTGGCCTGCAGTCCCCACAGCTGGCTCACAGACAGCATGCGGCTCGGGAGTGAAGCTGCCATCTGCTCAAGGCACATCTGGCATCTAATTCATGGCCGTGGGCTTGGCACGCCCCCGACACAGCACAGGCAGCTTCCTGGGAGCGAGGCCACGTCTCCAGGGGCAACCTTGCGTGTCTGTGATGTGTGTGCCTCAGGCCTGGGAGCCCCCCTGCGGGGGCGGGAGCAGTGGGGCCTGCTTGGTCTGGTCGAGGCTCCCTCCAAGCCCTGGGAGCCCTGCGGACAACTGTGGAAGAGACATGGGCTTCCGGCATGCTGGGGGTGAAGGGGCAGCGTTCAGGCGGGTCCTGGACAGAGGCCTCTTGGGTGCAGGATGCTGGGGCTGCCAGTGGGTGCCAGCACAGCATCAGGGCCGAAGGCGTCTGCCGCCAGGGGGCTACAGAGACAGCTCGAGGGACGTCTGAAGGGGACACAAAGCTATTCCCACGAGCAGCGAAGACAGGACTGGCTCAGAAACCACAGTTGGGCCCAAGGTCCGAACCCTGCCGATCTGTGCCTGCTGGACGCCTCTGATCACAGCCCGGCCCGTCTCAGAACTCTGCAGGTCGGCAGATGCTGCAGCCAGCTCCAAGCCTTAAGTGTCTTCTATAAAAATTTCCAATTTTCCTTGACCCATTTCTCTTTGAAATGGATACTGAGCAGCACTGTGCCCTTGGCTCTGGAGGAGCTCCGAGCTGGGAAAGGTGCCGCAGTCAGGTGGCAATGTTGGTGTCTGGCGCACCCTCTCTCCCACTCCCTGGCTCTATGTTTCTTCCTCCTGTCTCACTCGTTTGGAACTTGGGCTGGTGTCCTGACTCGATGTGTCCCCCAGAGCTGACTTGGCCCTCTCAGCCTGGGTCTGGTCCTGGGGTGTGGGCTGCCCCATGGGCACAGCCTCTGGGATGTGCCTGAGCTGGCAGGAGGGCCCGGAAGGAGCCCGGCTGGAGCCGCACAGGTGTCCAAGCAGGATGGTGTGCACACCTGGCGGAGGGGGGGAGGCTGGCAGTGGTCACAGGTGACCTAGGAGCTGGGCCTATGTGGGGAGGGGTGGGGAAGGGAGCGGGCACCTGCTTCCCAAACCATGGGAGGAATAATAGTGATGACAATTGTGCCTCTCAGATGGGAGGCTGAGGCCCAGAGAGGGTGCCTTGCCCACCGCCACACGTGTCCTCACTGGGTGTCTGGGGCTGACCGGGTGCTGGGGAAGCAGCAGCGGACCAGCTAGGCCAGGCGTCTGCCCTCTCGGGCTCTCAGTCCAGCCAAGGAGACCTGACGCACAGATGCTCGCAGAGGTGGACCATCCCACCAAAGCGAAGCTGCGTGCAAGGGCAGCACACGGGAGAGCGGTAGGGAGGAAGGCCCAGGGTGGGGCAGTGGCTGAACCGAGACTTGAGCGACAGGAAGGCCCAGCCCGGGAAGAGTGTTCCTGGTAGAGGGAACAGCACGTGCAGGAGCCCCGAGGCCAGAGTTGCCGCGGTGCGACCCAGGCGCAGAAGGAAGAGCCGGTGCCTGGAGCCCAGGGCGCGAGTGGGAGGCACTGGGCCCAGACGAAGGGAAGGGGCTTGGTCCCTCGAGTGGACAGTCGTGACGTGAGCCGGGACGTGAGCCGGGATGGTATGCTCGTGCAGGGGAAGCCTGTGGGTGGCTTTCGGTGGAGAGAGTGGGCCAGGGGGTCCCAGTGACAGACGGCGGCGGCCGAGCCCATGGGGCAGGGCCAGTGGATTCGGGATGGGTTTGAGGCGGCGCTCATGGGTGTGAAGGGAGGTGCCAAGGACAGCTCCTGGCCCTCGGAAGGCCTAGCAGCCGGGGCGGCTGTGAGTCTGACCCGGCGTCTTCGGGGAGGAAGGCAGGTCAGGCGGCCTAGGCCGAGGGCAGGAGCCAGAGTTGGGGCCCGTCCCGCCGACCCTGCAGCTGCGCCCTCCACTGCTCCGCACTGCCCTGGCTGGGGGGAGGTGTCGTCTGAGGAAAGAAGGTGCGGGCGGCAGGCCGAGCCCTGTGTGCTGCCAGACTCACGGGCGGAGACAGGGCCCCGGCGCAGCCCCCCAGGCAAGCTCTGGTTGCACCGGCAGCTCCTCTCGCCCTGGAAGGCAAAGGCCCTGCTCTGTGGGGTGGGCTGCTGGGGACAGCGCAAGGTCCAAGGTCTCTGGCAGACCAAGGCCTGCACCCCCAGGTTGCCAGGATGCGTGGACACTCGAACCGCGTCCCGCACGCGCCTGCGAGAGTGCACAGGGCAAGGCCCTCGGGCCAGGCACACTGCTGGCTGCTCTGCTCACAGCGGTGGCCTCGAGGCGGCCAGAATGCTCTTGGCCCCTGGTGCCACCTCTCTTGGAATTTGGGGTTGGGATGTCTTGGCAGCTGTCCTCAGGGTCTATCCCTGCGAATGGGTTCCTATTGATCCCACACACAGCGGCCTGAGCCAGCCCAGATGCCCCGGAGCTCTGGCCCTGAGCGGCCCTCGGGGAGCACCTGCTGAGCCACTGACCGAGGCCGCAGACCGGCCCGCACAGCCCTGGCTTCTCCTGGCCGCGCCTTCGCTGCGCCGGCGGCACAGCAGTGCTGCTCTGTGCGCTGATCGGTGAGGGGAGCGGTCCTCCCTGTGTCTGACCGCCACGTGTCTCCTCCTCCTCGTCAGCCTTTCCCGTTGCCTCCTGGGGTCTTGTGTGTTGGGGTCAGCCCTTCATCTGCCCTGGACATGGACTTTCTGTCACGTCTGACACCAGCTCTGCCCGGATGGCATCACTATCCTTCCCAGTTCTGCCGGTGTTAGTTGCACAAGAGCCTGTGTTCTGTAGCCGAGTCTGTGGAGGGTCTTCTCCGGCCCCGTGGAGCCGAGTGGTTCAGGGACAGGCACACTCGCCGAGGGCCTGCCAGAGGGTGGGCCCTGGGCATCAGGGTCACCTAGTCTGCCCAGTAGTGCTGGGCGCTGGTGAGAAAACCAAGGTGCGGGAGTGCCGCTGCCCCAGTGATGACAAGAGTGGCAGCGAGAGGAGGGGCGTGCAGTGCTTGTTGAGCTCTCACCTGTGACCACATCCGCCGGGGCACTGCAGGGACATCATCTCCTGGGGTTCTTGTGATGACCCCATGGGGTTGGCTGGTGCTGTTGCTGTGCCCACCATACAGGTGAGGAAACTGAGGTGCCAGCGGCGGCACAGCTAGGAGGCCGCAGAGCCACAGCGGAAGCCAGGCTGTCTGACTCCTGTGCGGGGCTTCGGGAGCAGGCCCAGAGCACAGGGCCACCCACGCCCTGTGCAGTGCTCTCCTGTGCCCTTGGAGCTGCGCTGGCGAGACCCGGCATCTCAGAGCCGCCTGAAGGCTGGCCGACCACAGGACACAGAGGGCCTTCTGAGCACTGAGGCCTGGAGCTCCGCTTAAGAGATGCAGACCCCGAGGCCAGCGAGGGTGAGTGAGGGCGTGTCCAGGCCACTCAGTGTGTGAGCCGCGGGAGGACCTGCTGCTTGAGGTGGGATCGCACGGAGGGCCGGGCACGCCGTCGATGCTGGGACGCTGTGCAGAGAAAGGCTGAGTGCAGTCACCAGGGAAGCTGGGCCACGCTGTCCTCATCCCTGGAACAGCGCTTGCTTCTCGGAGATGTTTGAGGGCTGGTCACCGAGGCCACTCACTGTCACCGTTGCCATTTCAGGACACCTGCTGGATGTTCCTAGCTGTGGACCCCCAGGTTGGGTGGTGGGCCTTTGCCAGTCCCGCGGGCCCCATGGGCCTTTACTGGTCCCATTTCCTCACTGCTGACCAGGGCTGGCTTCTCAGGCTTGCTACCTGTCAGGCAGGGCCAACACCCACTTTAATGCTCTGCTGTCATCGCCTTGGCACTTTTAATCACTTTTTGAACAAGAGACCTTGCATTTTCATTTTGTACTGTGCTCAGCGAATTATGTGGCCTGTTCTGTTCACCACTTTCCTCCTGTGACCCTTCTTCCTCCCTGCAGTCTCTTGGACATACACTCCAGACCTTGGGGTCTAGGACACCCAGGCTCTACACAGTGGCCAGAATCAGGGGTGCCCAGCAGACACCAGCTCCCTTCCTTCTAGGCCCAAGCGCTTGGTCTTTATTTGGTGATGTCTGATGCAAGCCTGCTGATTGCCAGGGGATGGGACTCCATCCCTGCTGTAACGCAGGCCTGGCCGTCAGAAATGTGCCTTTGTGACTGCGATGGGTCATTCAGTACCTGGGGCTGCAGTGCTGTGACTCTCAGCCTCTGCCCTGGGGACACTGTTGACCCAAGGGCTGTTCTCAGCATGCTCTGGCTACTGTCTCTGCATACTTGACTTTGGACATAAGTGCCCGTGGAAACCATAGTACTTGTTCACTCATTCATTTGATCCATCCTGCAGATGTTTGCCCAGCACCCAGCGTGAGCCCAATACAGGGCCAGGCCCTGGGACTCGAGGGTACCAGACAGGGGCAGCCCCGACCTCATCCAGCTCACAGTGAACTGGGCGGCCACAAATATCTGCACAACTAGAAACTGGGAAGTGCTGTGCCACAAAGTAACTCCACAGTAATTGGCCGTGGGGACTGTGGCCTGAGTGTGGACTGCAGCTCCTCTGGAGGGGAGAGCAGCTGGGGGCAGGAGGCACAAGGGGCCTGGGGCAACGGCGAGGCTCATTTGGGGGCCTGGCAGTAGGGCTGGGTGAGGGCCAGCTGTGTCCCGCTGTAAGTGGCATGGTCTGGTTTTTGTGAAGGTAAGAGGGGAAAGAGGCAGGAGCTGGGAGGAGGCCGTGACCTGGAGCAAGGTGGCCATGGGGATGGAGAGGAAAGGCTGGACCACAGGCACGGAGCCATAGAGGGGCCACAGAGCAGCAAGGGTGCTGGGGTCCTGCCAGGCAACCCCCACACTGGCTGGAGGCGTACGCTTCCCGGTCCCCATGGGCAGAGCCACACTCCCATCCAGAATTACCCCGAGGGCAGGCAGGAGCCAGCCTGCAGCCCTGGGCCAAGCTGCGCCCCACATCTCCACCCCTGCCTGCCGGCCCTGCCTGCCCACTGAGATGGTGCTCTCTGGGAAGGCGGTTCTCCCCGGGAAGGTCGTGCTCTCCGGGAAGGTGGTGCTCTCCGGGAAGGTCGTGCTCCCTGGGAAGGCGGTGCTCTCTGGGAAGGTGGTGCTCTCCGGGAAGGCGGTGCTCTCCGGGAAGGTCGTGCTCTCC
>VBSM01000259.1:1229508-1259574 GCA_008086735.1 Cheirogaleus medius
GCTCAGGCTGGTTTCGAACTCCTGACCTTGAGTGATCCTCCCGCCTTGGCCTTGTATTCCTCTTTATACGCAGCCTTTTCACAGTTCACGTGGCAGGGGCTGGGGCCAGGGCTAGGGCCAGGGCTGGGCGGCCAGGCTTGGAGGGACAAGCAGACTTGGCAGGAGAACAAAGAATGGAGATGGATCAGGCCCATCTGGCCCACAGTGTCCAACAGGGCACAGGACCAGGGACCACCCTCAGATCTCTAAGCCACAGCACAAGCCCTCAATTGGCTGTGGGGAGGGGACTCAGGGGTCGAGTTGACTGGAAGTTCAGGACATTTTATTTGCATAGGGGGCTCTAGGGGACCCGGGAAGAAGGGGTGCGATGGCCTGCTCGACCCGGCTGCCCAGCCCAGAGCCCCTGCTATGGGTAGTCACAGGCTGGATCATGTGCACAGGATGTGGGGCCCTGAGACCCAGTACCCAGAGCCGGGTGACTATGACCTCTGGAAAGGTCATAGCCCCCAAGTACAGCAGCTTGTGTCCTTCCAAGCTTGCCCGGAGCCTAGGGCAGGCATCCACGGGGTGCAGGGGTCTTGCCCGGGGACGCCGGCGAGGGCGGGGCAGGCAGCGCCGGCAGAGTGCCTGGGCGTGGGGTGCAGGTGGACGCTGGCTTGGCCGGTGGCACGAGGGCCTCTGAGTTTTTAAGAGAAGCCAGAAATTACAATTTTTTATAAAACCTCTTCATTTTAAACTGTTGGCAGCTAATTCGAAATTTCTGGGAGCTATGTATGAGCCGTTGCCCAGGCGGTGGGGGGGGCCTGCGCCACACCCACGGCACTCAGGCGGCAGCCAGTGACCAGCCTCTGGACGTGGCCACGGCTGCCTCAGAGTTGAAATGTGCTTCAGAGGAATTTTTATTTTCCTTTCGGGAATGTAGAGAGAGACATTTCCAGTGGTTCCGTGTCTGTGAGGAGAGATTCTGTGGCTATCCTGTTTTTCTTGGAGGCCGGCAAGGAGGCCCATCTGCAGCACGCTAGCAGGAGGGGGTGTGGGGGGCTCTTGTCCAGGCCAAACAGCACCTCAGACCGGGTGGGGGCCCAGGAGGGGTCAGTCCCCAGACCCCTGGAAACAGCCCCCTGCCCAGGACAGTGCCCAGGTTGCCTGCCGGCAGGTCCCGTAGCAGTGCACTGGTGCCCGGTCCCAGGGCTCTGAGGTTCTCTTGCCTAGGTGTCCTCCAGGCCCCTGTAGCTTGGGGAGCAATTGGTCTCTTGTAGTCATAAGAGGACCCTCCCGACCCCCTGTCCAAAAGGCTCAGGGGCCTGTGCTTCCAGGTTTGGGCAATGTCCCCACAGCTGCTTATATTCTTGGCCTTCATCACCAGTAGGACAAAACTGGGCTTGGGTTTGTCTTGGGACCTTGGACTGGTATGGGGTGTGGGGTCCTCATGGAGAGAGGGGGCCCTGCAGGAGCCGCCTCGGGCCACCTCAGGATGGGTCTCCTGGGGGCAGGGCCGAGGCTACCTTTGGTGGTGTCCTCTGTGCTCCCACAAACTGCGGCAGCCCCAGTGTGGGCTGGGCGTCTGGGAGCCCAGCATGGCCCTAGCTCATGGGGTCCCTGCTCTGGCATGGCCTTAATTTCCTCATTTGTAGAATCGGGGGTGTAGGACTAAAGCCAGGCCTCAGCCCTACGGCCGCGGCTCATGGGCTGTGTCCCCATACCCCTGCCCCGCTGACATGTTCTGTCTGACTCACACAGTGTCTTCAGAAACTTTGAGTGTACACTTAAAAATCAGAGGTTTCACATTAAAACCTCGATTCTCAGTTTCTTCAGAAAGGTCCGGAGCCTGGCCGCCTGGCCGTGCCCCTGCAGGCAGAGTCCAGCAGGCAGCTCCGTGCCCTTCAGACGGGCGAGCACGGCCCTCTGCCTGCGGTTCCGTGTCTGGCGCACCTGCTTCTGGCCCTGCCTGCCCTGGTTGTCGACAAGGGCGAAACTCCCGGACAAAGACGGCCTCTGGCTGGTGGTTACACACACACAGACCCTCTCCTCGCTCTCACACACGTGTGCACATCCGTGACAGAGCCGACACATCTGCACCCTCATCTACGCAGGAAACTCTGAGACGAACCAAGCCACCCTAGCAGCCTCCTGAGCTAGCACCGGGAACCCCGTGTCCGGCCTGTCTCTGTACGTGTCCCTGCATGGGCAGCCCTGACACTGTGTTCTTTTAAGAAAGTCCCAGGACCCTTCCCCATTGGAGGCCTGTGGCCCAAGAGGCAGGGCACAAGACTGGACAACGTGGGGCCTGGGCACTCGCTGTGCTGTGGGTAAGCTGCCCTCTGGGCCTTGGCATGCCACAGCCTGTCCCACACTTCATGGCCCCGTGCAGTGGGCGTGAAAGATTCACTTTCCAGTGTCACAGCCTGTCTGTCCAGCCAGCCAGCCATGCAGCCAGCGCCTGTGAGCGCCCAGCCCTGTGCACAGTCTCTTCCCTGCCCTGGAGGAGCCCGGCTGGGGGACGAGGCGGACGAGGGTGAGCTGTGCCGGGTGGTGCTAGCGTGCTGGAGAGGCACGGGCGGCACATGCTGTCCTGGCCAGGTGAGCTCCAGGAAGCCCATCAGAGCTGGCGGCACACTCGCCAGGGCTCAGGCTGAGCGGCTGTGCTCTGGCTCCAAGGACAGGGCAGGGGTGCTGGCTTGAAATGTGGCCTTTGAAGTCTTGACACCCGCTTTAAATCCTGGCTTCTCCCTCCACCTCCCAGAATCTCTGTGTCCTCATCTGAAAAGTAGTTAATGGATGTCACCTGGTAGGCTGTAGGGGGGATTAGGCCCATCATACCTCCAGAGGGCTGGGCGAGGGCCTGGTGCATGTGGTCATGAAGCGTCCTGACCAGAGGGCAGCCCACCTCCAGCCGCAGCTGCCGGGAGAGGGTCTCTTCACAGCGTTCCGTCCCAGCACCGCCTCCCCCACTGCCCCTCTGGGGGCTCGGCCCACAGACATTCAAGCTGCCCTTCCCTCTTCTGACAGCCGCGTGGGAGAGGAAGGCTTCTTAGAGAGCTCCCACCATCGCTGCGCCTCCGGCTGCACCCAGGGGTTGCTGTCCACACTGCGTCTACCCAGCAGACGTCTGCTGGGCTCCGGGAGGCAGTCTCAGCAATGCTGGGCCCAGCCAGTGTGCCCTTCTGCCCTGGTCAGGTGTGGGAAGCAGGCATGATCTGGAGCCGGGGTGGGGGCTGGGGGTGGCCCCCTGCGTGGGACGGGCCTCCTGGGGTCCTGCAGATGGGGCTGTAGAGCCTCTTCATCAGCGCTTGCCCCGTGCACCCAGGGACCTTCCAGAGCTGCGTGCACAGTGAGCACTGCCAGCCACGGCTCTGTCGGACACTGTGATGCGCTCTGTTTTTCTCACGCAGTGTCAAAACCCAAAATGAACAGATTGAGCTAATATTTAAGAGAATTTTTATACAGAGATGGATTTCCAGCTTTCTATGAGAAACCAGGACCCTGGCAGCACCCAGCTTACATTGCCCTTCTGCGTGGCTGCTCCCTGGGAAGGGGACACATGCTCCATCCTCCCAGCCCCACCGTCCCCACTGACTCCCTGGTCTGGAGTCTGGGGCTCGGCGACCCTTTGTCATCGCGCCCTGTTGTCTTTCTTTTAGCCAAAATACATTTCTCTGCATCCTTGATGCTATCAACAGTTGATACAGGAGAGCCAGGCAGAGGGGCTGTGGGCATCAGAGACGGTGAGATTGGGCCTGCATGTGGCATGCTGGCTTGGAGGATGTTCTGACGGGCTTAATTTGCAACCCCATAGGTACTGGCTTCACTCATTTGTGTCTGCTCTGGGCTCCTATAAGCATTTGAATTGCTATCTCTTGCCTTCTTAAAAAGAAATTAACTTGGAAATTGAATGGAAATTCATATAAACCACCATTTTAACCATTTAAAAATGTATAATTGAATGGTTTTTAATATCTTCATGGTGTTGTGCAGCCATTACCACTATCTAGCTCCAGAACATTCTCATCACCGAAGTGGAAACACCATACCCATTAGCAGTCAGTCCCGTTCCCTTCCCCCCAGTCCCTGACAACTACCAATCTACTTCCTGCATCCATGGATTTGCCTTCTGGATGTTTCGTATAAATGCAGTCATAACAACATGTGGCCTTTTGGGTCTGGCTTTACTCTCTGGTCTTTTTGGAATAATCTGTCTTGCCCGTGTGCAGGCCCGTGGCTCACCATGTGGCTGCATTCACTGGTCCCCGTCCCCCATGCCCATGCTGGCCCGACCCCACCGTCGTTGGTCTCTGAGGCCCATGGGCGCCTTCCCTCCACTCTCGACGGGCCTCTGGCCTTGCTGGGCAGCTGGCCACGATGTGCTTCCAGAGCCGCACGGCTGCGCCACCCGCCTGCACCCAGGGGCTGCCCCACACCCCCGGCTACTGGACAGCCTCCTGGCTCATTCTCTGACTTATTTATGACCATGGTCACTTCTCTATTGGTTCCAGGTTCCCTCCAGAAACAGGGATGAAGGGGTTTCACTCATTTCTTCAAATGCTATCAAGTTTTAGGCTGTTTCACTAAAGTTTTAGGCCATTTCTTAGAAGGACTCCACAGAGAGCGTGTAGTCCGGGGTCCACTGCATAGGAGCATCAGATGCCCAGTGACATGACTATAAAGTAATAATAACACTGAGTGATACCCATACTGCTCCCCACACATCTGCAGAGCCTTGCCCAGTGGCAGATGCAAGCCCCTGCAGGTGTAGGTCCAGGGCACGGGTGCCAGGCCCATGCTAGCTCCCACCACCGAGCACAGAGACAGGGCTGGGTGGAGCCAGCTGGGTTCCTGTGTCTCTCCATGACGGGGCCTTCATCGCACAAGCCCCCTAAAATAGGCAGCACGTGTGTTCACGAAGCTGCGGGCTGCAGGAGGGGAGGGAGCAGTGGGAACGGTGGTAAGAACACTCCAGCACGTGCATCTTCCTAAGGGCAGCCCCTCTCAGCACCTGAAATGAGCCCAGTGCTGACACTGAAGTGGCAGCCATGCCCACCCCAAGGTGGCATTTGGAGGGGCCCTGGTCACTCTGGAGCAGCTCTGAGCTGGGAATGTGGAATCAGTGTGGGACACAGCACACAGACCTCCACTCCCAGACCCACCCCAAGAGAAGAAACTCATGAGAGACCCCTGCGGGGACTGAAGTAGAGCTGGTTTGGACATGGTGTGTCCCCTCTTAAGAGAGAGGACAGGAAGTGGAGCCTCTGAGGCTGAGTGGTGGGAAGGGTCTGAGCTCACTGGTGGAGAGATACATGGTCCCTGGCACTGCAGCAGGGCTGGCACAGCTGTGAGGGGACAAATTAGAGAAAAAGGGGTGCCGTTTTGTATAAGAAAAGTTATAAAGGAGAAAATGGAAACAGAAAAACCAAGAGAAATTGAGATAACAGAGTAAGATGGAAGAAAGAAGCCCAAATTTATAAATAATTAGAGTAAATGTAATTGGATTAAACTCTCCAATTTGAAGACAGAGGTTGTCATAGTAGATAAACAACATAAATTCACAGTCCAGCTCTGTGCAACTCAGAGATACAACTAAAGGGTAAAGGCAAGAAAAGGTTTAAAGTAAAAGTATAGGAACAGAAAGATCAGGCAGCCAAAGGCAAGCTGATGTTAATTCAATCTCAGACTTAATAGACTTCAAGACAGGAGACTCTGCTAGGGAAAGGCAGGTCACCATTTAATGAGAAAAGGTTCATTTCCCCAAGATGATATAGCAGTTTTAAAGGTACAGTCACTTAACAAAATAACGTCAACATATGTGATGTAAACTTTATTAGAAATAGAGAAATTGACAAATCTATCATCATTTTGGAGAGATTCCAGCCATTTTTTCCAGTTAATGTTGGATTAAGTAGACCAAAAAATCCAGGAAAGATAAGGATGTTCTAAATAATATAAATTTTAATAACAAGCTTGATTTAATGGATATAGATAAATTTTGCATCTGACAGGTAGAGGTTACACATTTTTTCAAGCACATATGCAACACTTATAAAAAATGATCAATTAAGTGCAAGTCTCATGAAAATTAAAAGAGTAGTTAGCATCAGCAGGTCTTGTTCTCTGACCATCATGCCTATAAGTTAGAAATTAATAACCTCCAAATGAAAGTTCCCATTATTTGGAAATTTAAAAAATACTTTTAAATAATTCATGGGTCAAAGAAGAAGTGATAATGGAACTTTAAAAATAATTACAACTAAATGATGGCAATACCACTAAATGTCAAAACATGGATGCAAATTTATATTAAAAAAGAAAATTTACAAATTAAAGAGATAAGTTTCTAGGATAAGAAGTTAGAATAAAAGGCTGGGAGTGGTGTCTCACGCCTGTAATCCTAGGACTCTGAGGCGGGCGGATTGCTCAAGGTCAGGAGTTCGAAACCAGCCTGAACAAGAGCGAGAACCCGTCTCTACTAAAAATAGAAAGAAATTAATTGACCAACTAAAATATATATATACAAAAAATTAGCCGGGCATGGTGGCGCATGCCTGTAGTCCCAGCTACTCGGGAGGCTGAGGCAGAAGGATCGCTTGAGCCCAGGAGTTTGAGGTTGCTGTGAGCTAGGCTGACGTCACGGCACTCTAGCCCGGGCAACAAAGTGAGACTCTGTCTCAAAAAGAAAAAAAAAAAGAAGTTAGATAAAAAGCAAAATTGACCCAAAGAAAGTAGAAGGAAAAGGATAATACAAAACAGGTTTAGACATCAGTGAAATGGAAACCTCTCAGCTCTGACAATTGTCCTTGTCAGGAGGAGGCAGGGTCAGTGTTGCCAGGTCTTTCAGCTTTTCAAGAGAAGTGAGAAATATCTGAATTGAGAAATATCTGAAGTGAGAAATTTCTGAATTTGAAAATATGTGATGTCTGTTGGCTGAATTTGGGTTGTGTACCTTGTTTACGGCCCCTGCCACTGGGAGGAATTGTTCTCCTGGGATTTAACTGGGGGTGACAAAGGTGACTCGGTGAGCACAGCCTCCATGCTGCAGCCAGTAACCCACCTGGGGACAGGGCCGTGCTGCGTCCTTCCCGACTGGCATCCCGTGCCAGACTCTCTGTGGACTTACGTTTTCATGACTCTTGGCTATGTACCTAAGAGGAGAATTGCTGGTATATGATAATTCCGTGCTTAACCTTTTTAGAAACTGCCAGGCTGTTGTCCAAAATGTCCTGAACATGGTGTCCCCCCAGAGGGCCAGGGCCAGTCACTGCACAGGGAACACGCAGAGGTGCCATTTCTGATTAGCAGGCGCTCATCGCTGTCTGTCTGGGTCCTGCTGGGTTCTGGCTCTCATCTGAGCGCTCGATGTTCTCAGGCCCCAGCCTATTCTATCCAGAATGTGGGGGACATGTGGAGATGGTGTGAACCCTGCTTTTTTTGGCTGGAGAGTAATTTTATGTTGGGTCCGTGCTGGAGTGGATCCCCCATCGGGCAGAGATAACGATTCCTGAGGCTTTTTGTGCCCGACTGTGGTGGCTTCTTGCAGCTCTACGTCTAGTACCGTATGAATGTCACTTTCACTTACGTTGTCTCGCAAGGGCCTGGAGAGATGGGAAGACCCCGTTTATAGGTAAGAAATGGAAGGCTGGAGATGGCATGGTTCGAAAGCGGAGGGGCTGGGATTTGACGGGGCTGATGCAGACTGGGCTCTTTCTGCCGCGCTAGCTCCAGGCGCTGCCGAGCCCCTGAGGATGGGCAAGGCGTGGCCTTTGCGGAAGCTGGGCAAGCTGATGAGGCCTTTGCTCCTCCCCCTGCTGCGACCAGAGGCCCTGGACATCTCTGGTCTCTCCTGTTTCCTGTTTCCGCAAGGACTTCACCCCGCTGGCAGAAGCCATGTGCGCGGGCAGAATGGAAGGTACCCGCGGGCCGGCGGTGCCGCTGTCGGAAGATAAGCAGAGGCTGCTCTTGGGAGTGAGGGAGAGGGTGGCCTCAGCCTCCCATCAGGCAGGCTGAAAGTCAGCAGCGGCTGTACAGGGCTTGCCTCCTGCGTGCCCACTCCCCTCCTGGGTGACAGCGCAGCCAGCCCAGGGCTTGCACTGCGCAGTACTGGGCAGCCGCAAAGTGGGACCCAGAGGCCCTGTTAGCTGGTGCTTAACATGCAGGCAGTCAGCTGGGTCACCTGCCAAGTGTCGCCCCGGCCTGGCCAGACTGGAATAGCTCTGAGAAGTGAGAGGTCAAGGAGCAGATCATTCTTTTATTTTTTCTTTAATAGGTTTATTGAGACATAATTCACATATGCTGTAGTTCAGCCATTTAAAGTGCACAATTCCACGGTTTTAAATATATTTAATATATTCACCGAGTTGCATAACTATCACCACAGTCAACTTCAGAACATTTTTATCATTCCAAAAAGAAACCCTGTACCCATGAGAAGTCATTTCCCATTTCTCCTCAAGAAGTTTTACTTCTTCCTTTCTAGTTTGGATGCCTTTTTTTCTTTTTTCTTCCCTGATTGCTCTGGCTAGAACTTCCAGTGCTTTGCTGAATAGAAGTGGTAAGAGGAGGCTTCCTTTCTTATTCCTGATCTTAGAGGAAAAGCTTCCGGTCTTTCATCATTGGGTATGGCGTTGCTTTGGGCTTTTTATAAAATGCCCTTTATTGTGAAGGAAGTTCCCTTCTATTCCCCATTTCTTATTTTTAATCATGAAGGGTGTTGAATTTTGTCAAATGCTTTTTCTGCATCAGGTGAGATGATCATGTGGTTTATTTACCTCCATTCTATGAATGTGGTATATTACATTGACTGATTTTTGTGTGTTGAACCACCCTTGCATTGCAGGAATGAATCCCACTTGGTTATTTTGCGCAATCCTTATAATATGCTGCTGAATTAGGTTTGCTAGTATATTATTGATGATTTTTGCAACTATATTTGTAAGAGATATTGGTCCGTAGTTTTCTTTCATTATGATGTCTTTGACTTTGGTATCAGGGTAATGCTGGCCTCATAGAATGAACTAGGAAATGTTTCTTTTTCTTCTATTTTTTGAAAGAGTTTGAGAAGGAATTGGTGTTAATTCTTTAAATTATTGATAGAATTCGCCAGTGAAGCCATCTGGTTCTAGGCTTTTCTTTATTGGGAGTTTTTGATTATTGCTTCAATCTTTTTACTTGTTATAGGTCTATAGGTATAATACTTTTTATTTCTATAAGGTTGGTAGGAATGTCCCCACTTTTGTTTCTGATTTTAGTAATTGGAGCCTTTCTCCCTCTCTCTTTCTCTCTCTTAAACCTTGGTCAGTTTAGCTAAATGTTTGTCAATTTTATTGATCTTTTCAAAGAACCAACTTTTGATTTTGTTTATTATCTCTATTTTTCAATTCTCTATTTTGTTTATCTTTAATCTTTATTATTTCTTTTCTTCTGCTAGCTTTAGGTCTATTGTAGGTTTCCCTTCTTCTGATTCCTTAAGGTATAAAGTTAGGTTATTGATTTTGGATCTTTCTTATTTTTTAGTGTAGGAATTTACAGCTATAAATTTTTCCTGTGAGCAATGCTTTTGCATATCCCATAAGTTTTGGGTATATTGGGTTTCAATTTTACTTCAAGATATTTTCCAATTTATCTTGCAATTTCTTCTCTTACCCAGTGGTTGTTTAAGAGTATGTTGTCTAACTTCCACATATTTGTGGATTTTAAAGTTTTTCTTTTATTGTTGATTTCTAGTTTTATTTCATTGTGGTTGAAGAAGACACTTTGTATAACTTCAATTTTTTAAATTTATTGAGACTTGGTTTGTGACCTGACATATGGTCTATCTTGGTGAATGATCCATTGTACATGAGAAGAATGTATATTCTACTATTATTTGATAGGGTAGTTACCTATGTTTGTTAGGTCTAGTTGGTTTATAGTGTTATTCAAGTCCTCTGTTTCCTTATTGATCTTCTGGCTAGTTGTTCTATACATTTTTGAAAGTGAGATATTAAAAATTCTAGCTATTATTATATTTATTGTCTATTTCTCTCTTCAATTCTGTCAGTTTTTCCTTCATATATTTTGTGACTCTCTTGTTATGTGCATATATATTTATAATTGTTATATATTCTTGATGAATTGGGCCTTTTATCAATACATAATGCCCTTCTTTGTTGTAAAATTTTTTGACTTAAAGTCTATTTTGTCTGATATTAGTACAGCCATTCCAGATCTTTTCTGGTTACTATTTATATGTAATTTTTTTTCCGTTCCTTTTTAACTTATTTGTGTATTTGGATCTAAATTTGGTCTCTTGTAGACAGCATATAGTTGGATCATGTCATTTTTTTCCTAATCCATCTGACAACCTCTGCCTTTTAATTGGAGCATTTAATTCATATACATTTAAAGTAATTACTGATAAAGAAGTACTGAATTCTGCCATTTGCTATTTGTTTTATACATGTCATATCTTTATTATTTTTCAATTTCTCAAATATTGCCTTCTTTTGTGTTTAACTGACTTTTTGTAGTGTTCTATTTTGATTCTCATTCCATTTTCTGTATATTTTAAAGTTATTTTCTTAGTATTTACCCTGGGGATTACCACTATTATCTTAAACATATAACAATCTGGTTTGAATTAATACCAACTTAGTTTCAGTGATTTAAAAAAACCGTGCTTCAATACAGCTCTGTCTTCCCCACCCTTTAAAATGTTGTTGTCACAAATTACATCTTTATACATTGTGTGCCCATTAACATAGATTTATAATTATTATTTTATTCATTTGTCTACTAAATCATATAGGAAAAATGACTGGAGTTAAAAACCAAGAATATGGCATTACCTTTATGTGTAGTCTTTATTTCTTCATGTGGGCTTGAGTTACTATCTAGTGCTCTCTTATTTCAACCTGAAGGACTTTCTTTAATATTTCTTGGAGGGTAGGTCAACTAGAAGACAAACTCCCTCAGTTTTTGTTTATCTGGAAATGTCTTATTTTTTCCTGTGTTTTCTGAAGGATAGATTTTTTGTTTGTTTTTAAATTTTTTTAAATTTCAGCATATTATGGGGTTACAAATGTTTAGGTTACATATATTGCCTTTGCCCCACCCAAGTCAGAGCTTCAAGCGTGTCCATCCCTGAGACAGCATGCACCACACCCATTAGGTATGTATATACCTATCCCCTCCTCCCCTCTCCACCTGCCTGGCACCTGATGAATGTTACTACCGTATGTTCACATAAGTGTTGTTCAGTTAATACCATTTTGATGGTGGGTACATATGGTACTTATTTTTCAATTATTGTGGTACTTCACTTAGTAGAATGGACTCCAGCTCTATACAGGATAATAATACAAGAGGTGCTAGATTACCATTGTTTTTTGTGGCTGAGTAGAACTCCATGGTATCCATATACCACATTTTTATGCCATCCCACTGCTTTCTGACTTCAGTAATTTCTGATGTTAAATCAGCTATCAATATCATTGAGAATCTTTTGTATATGGCAAAAGATCTTTTGTATATGGCATACTTCTCTCATGCTGCTTTTAAGACTTTCTCTTTGTCTTCTCTAAGTCTTTTGACAATTTGATTATAAAATGCCTCAGTGTATATCTTTTTGAGTTATCAAACTTGAAGTCAGTAAGCTTCTTAGATGTGTAGATTCATGTCTTTTATCAAATTTGGGAAGTATTTGGCCATTATTTATTCAAATATTCTTTCTTCTCCTTTATTTCTCTCTTGTCTTTCTGGGACCCCCATTATGTGTATTTTTGTGTACTTGATGGTATCATACAGGTCTCTTAGGCTCTATACATTTTTCTTTATTCTTTTTTTCTTCTGCTCTTCAGATTAGATGATTGCTGATAATTCAAGTTGCTGATTCTTTGTTCTGCCTGCTCTCAAATCTGCTACTGAACCCATCTGTTGAATTTTTCATTTTAGTTATTATAGTATTCAGCTCTAAATTTTTTTGGTTTTTTTTATAATTTCGATTTCTTTGTTCATATTCTCTATTTGGTAATACATCATTCTATTTTTCTTTAGTTACTTGCTCATGGTTTTCTTTAGTTATTTGAACATAGTTAAGATAGTTGATTTAAAATCTTTGTTTAGCAAGTCTAATATCTTGGTTTCCTCAGAGACAGTTTCTTACAATTTCTTTTTTCTTTCTGTGAATAGACTATACTTTCTTGTTTCTTTGCATGCCTCATTTGTTGTTATTGTTGTTGTTGGAAACTGGACATATTGAATATTATAATATGGAGACTGAAAATTCAGATTCTGCCCACTTCTCAGGGTTTGTTGCTGCCTGTTGTGGGTTATTCTTGCTCATTTTTATAATGACCTTTCTAAACTATTTTTGTAAAATCTGTATTCTTTGTTGTGTATGGCCTCTGAAGTCTCTGTTCTATTAGCTCAGTGGTCAGCTAGTGATTTGACAGAGATTTTCTTAAATGCCTATGGCCAAGAGAAAAAAAAATACTCCCCCAGTCTTTGTGAATTGGCTCTGTGTTGGGACATCCATTCAGTGCTTAGCTAGGCTGTTTACAACTCTGTCTTAGCCTTCCCTTCCTACTTGCACAGAGCCTAAAGGTCAGTCAGAGGTGAAAGCTTTGGGTCTTCTTATGTCTTGTTTTTTCTGAGAATGCATCCGACCCTAAGCATGTGTGTGGCTTTCTAGATTCCATGGGAGCTTTACAAAGACCTTATTCTCCCAAGTATCTCCTTCCCCAGCTTCTTCCTTCCCAAGATTTTAGATCTGTTTATTGCATGCCTTGCCTCAATTGTTGTCCCTATGCCCCAGGTGGCTGCGGGAGATATATTTGCTTTTAAATGCTTTTGACAAACACCATCTGGGAAACCACTTCAGCCCTGGGGAAGCTCTGAGGCATTTGGAACAAAGGCAACCTGCCAGACAGGTCAAAATACACAATCACAGTTCTTTGGGAATAAGGCTAATATTTCTCTGGTACCAACAACCTGCAGCAGGAGTGTGTGCTGCCATCTTCATGGCCACTGCTGAGTTGGGGAATAAGATATGGCAAGCAGGCAAATTAAAACACCACAGCACACTTACTGAAATTCAACAGCTTCTTTCTTTATTAAACATTCCCTGGTTGCTGTAAGTTGCTAGTTAAGTTCTGGAGCTCCAAAAAAGTTGATTCTGACAGATTTACCAGATTGTTTGTTGCTTTGGGGGAGGTAAGGAAAGTTTGGAGTTCTCTACTCCGTCATTTTGGTGATGTCCTCTCCCTTACCATGTGCATCTTATCAGAATCTACTTCAGATTTATATTAGCTTAATTTCAGTGAGATACAGAAACATATTCTTATATAGCTCTATTCCTCCACGCCCTTTCATACTATTATTGCTGTACATTTTGTATTAGTTTTCTATTGGTGCTGTAACAAATTACCACAAATTTAGTGGCTTAAATAATACAATTTTATAATTTTACAGTTTTAGAAGTTGGAAGTCTGAAATGAGTCTCACTGAGCTAAAAGCAAGGCATTGGCAGTGCTTTGTTCCTGCTGGAGGCTCCAGGGGAGGATCTGTTTCCTTGCCCTGTCCAGTTTCTGGAGGCCACCTGCATTCCTTGGCTCATGACTCCTGTCCTTCATCTTTCATGCCAGCAACTCAGGCCAAGTCCTTCCTATGAGGCCATCCCTCCAGTTTTCTCTCTTCTGCCCCCTCTTCCACCTATAGGAACCCTTGTGGTTATATTAGGCCCACCTGGGTAGTCCAGGATAATGTCACTATCTTTAAGTCATCTGATTTACAACTTTGATTTCCCTTTACATGTAACTTTACATATTCATAGGTTCTGGGGATTATGACATGGATATCTTTGGAGGGCCACAATTCTGCCTGCCACATATTTATATATGTTACAAACCCAATAATACACTGTTATGATTATTGTTTTATATAATTTCATGTTTAAAGAATCTGGGAGCAGAAAGGAGAGCAAGTATATATTTAAAGTTTGTTATGTTGACCTTCTTATTTACCATTTTTTGTTCTCTTCATTTGTTCCTGTGGACTCAAGTTTCCATCTGGTGTCATTTCCTTACTCCAATACAGTTTCGTTCCCATCTACCTCCTTTGTCATGTTAGTCAAATATATTACATTTCTATATCATATAGACCCAACCATACAATTACATATACATATACACACACATATATATATTATTCTATACTATTGCTTTGCAAGTCAGTTAAGGAAAGAAAGGAGAAGAAATATGCATTTATATTGTTTTTAATAATTGCATAGTTGCCTTTATTGATGTTCTTTGTTTTTTGTGTGTGAATTTGAGTTATTATCTGGGGTAACTTGATTTTAGCCTGAAAAACTTCCTTTACTATGCCTTGTAAAATGGTTCTGCTCACAACAAATTCTCTCCATTTTTGTTTATCTGGGACTATATATTAATATGTTGCATCTTAATAGTTTTGCTAGAGATAAGATTCTTGGTCGACAGCTTTTTAAACTTTGATTATGCCATTCTACTGTCTTCTGGCTTCCACTATTTCTTATGAAAAGTTAGCTAGTAGTCCTATTGGGGTTCCCTTATATGTGGCAAGTCACTTTTCTCTTGCTGCTTTCAAATTTTTCTCTGTGTCTTTGTCTTTCAGCATTTTTACTATGATGTCTCTGGGTGTGGATCTCTTGGCATTTATCCTACTTAAAGTTTGTTGAGTTTCTTGGACACATAGACTAATGTTTTGCATCAAATTTAGGGAATTTTTAGTTACTGTTTCCTCTCTTTTTTCTGCTCCTTTCTCTTACTCTCCTCCTTCTGGTACTCCCATTATGTATAGTTTATGCCCTTGTGGTGTCCCATATTTTTCTCAGGCTCTGTTCATTTTCTTCATTCTTTTTTTCTCTCTGCCCTTCAACTTACATAATATTTATTGATCTATTTTCAAGATTCTTTCTTCTTCTAGTTGAAATCTGCTGTTGTGCCTGTCAGTTATTGTACTTTTCCAGAATTTCCATTTGGTTATTTTAAATAATTTATTTCTCTTTATTGATATTCTTTATTTGATGAGACATTGTTGTCATCCTCCTTTGCTTATTTAAGCATGGTTTCTTTGTTTCTTTGAACATATTTACAGTGGCTGCTTTGAAATCTTTGTTAAATCTGATGCTGGGCTCTCTCACAGGTTCTGTTGCATGTGAATGGGTCACACGTTCCCTTTTCTTTGCATGTCTCATTTTTGTGGTTGTTGTTTAAAACTGGACATTTTAGGTAATATAGTGTAACAACTATGGACATTGATTCCCCTCCCCTGCTCTGGGGCCTTTGTTGTTTGCTTGTTACTTGTTTCTTGAGCAGAGTCATCGTGGGATAGCAGTGGTTTTAGCAGGGCTCTTTGACTGTCTCTTTCCCTGATCTCCCTGTTAAGCCCTTTGCTTCATCTGGTATCACACCCAGCTGTTAAGCTTCAGTAATTGATGGCTGATTGCTCTATTATTTTTGACAATGTCCTGGGACATCAATTGCTGCATAGTCTGACCTAAATTTGGGTAGGGTTAGTTTTTGAGACCAATCTTTAAAATTTGTTCTATCCCTAGGAGGGATCTTCATAGCTATCTATTTTCCTGATTTTTCTCTAATAAATTATCTGACCTATGGTTTAGGTTATTGCTATTATAGAGCTACCAGCCGCCTCTTAAATGCTTACCACCAAAATCTCCACTGGTTTTGATAGCTCATACAGGCTCAAACTTCTCTACATTCTGTTGTAAATAAAGTCAGTCTTTTGGAGAAAGCTTCCAATCTGTCTGTTCTTATGGACTGCCTCCCTCCCTGAGCAAATTCTCTGAGCCACTGCTCCAGGTGTTGGGCAGAGAAGGTAGCCTCTGATCTTTTTGGTTTGCCTCTCCCCAGCATGGAACCTTTTCCCAAAAAGCAAACTAGACTGAGGGTGAATGGGACCCTGAGTGTTTTCACCTTGCTGCACCTGGGACAGAGCTTCTGCCCTGTGAGTTAGGGCTGGGTGGAGGAGGAAGCCCCCAGCCTCTCAGCTACACGCACCAGGAATTTCGCCTTTGTATCAATACCTAGGAGTTGGAGAGGGTGAGAAATGCTGGTGGCCCACCTGATCCAATGAATTAATGTGTCCCTTGATTGGGATCTGAGGGAGGGGAGCCCGTTGTTCTTGGCCACACCCACCCAGGGTGGGACTTCTTTCACTTGACCTGGGGGGCACTGGAGGTCAGAGGAGGCAGTTGGTGCCACAGACTCGTACATTTCTTAGTGGAATTTCTGTGACCAAGATTTAGTTGGTTTCCTTGAATAAATGATGTTTCTTTAAGTTGTCGTCGTCGTTGATTCCTTTTTAACAGTTCTCAGCAGTTAGGTTGCTTTGGTGGGTAACGCAGCCTCGGGGCTCCTCTCACCACTGTCCCAGAAGTGCCACTCTTGGGACAGCTCATTCCTCAGCCCCCTTTAGGGCCACAGCAGTAAGGAAGGTAGAGGACCCTGTGTCTGTCAGTGTCCTTCAAGGTGTAATTGATGGAGATCCAGATCCAATTCAGCCAAAAAAACAGGAAATTTGCTGGCACACAGAGCAGGAGCAGCACAGCTGGCCCAGAGCAGGCTGCCAAAGCGCTGCGCCTCCTCCCCCGCAGCGCGGCTTTCTGCTCAGGCCGCTGTCTGCAGGCGCCGCGCTCCCGCTGCGCGCTCTGGGCCAGAGGGGGTGGACTTTCCTCCCAGCGTTCAGGTCTCCTGGAGGACTGGTGCAGGGCGGGCCCTTCCCCCAGCAGAAAGAGGGGTATTGGTTTGAAAGATTAACCAAATGGTCCCCACTCTCCGCTTTAAAAATGCATATAGATGAGTACACATGTAATTTTGCCTATGATTTATTTTTGTGCACTGTAAATCTCTTTGACATGCTCAGAACTTAAACTGCGTAAGAGTTATCTTTTGTGACTGCACTTTTCATGCAAAATGAATGGCCACTTCCTGAAAAACTGAAATAAATTCAAATTGCGCAAGTAAAAGAAAGTGGAAACTTCAATTCTGCCCAAAAGTAAACTTCTTCAAGAAGACTGCGGTCTTTTGATTTTAATAAATTGAAATTACTGAATGGACTTTGACATGGCAATTTCCGTGTCATTTTGAACATCAAATTGCCTTCGACTGTTTTCAAGATGGTGGGGCTGAACGCCCGACTCACGAAGTGCAGAGTGTTGCTCAGTGGCCCGCGGGGCCGATGTGCCGTGGCCTCCCTTCCGTGCGTCTCACGCAGGCTGGCTGGGGTGGCCAGCACTGGCTGCCGGTCCAGGGTCACGTGTGAAGCCGCCTGAGAGTGGGGCGCATCCCCGTCGTCCTGCGGGTTTCCAGGCATCCCGCACGCTGTCCCTGTCCACACAGTGGCAAGGCTTTGCTCCTCAGCCCAGCTGGCAATGGCGTGGCCTCTGCTTCTAGAAGGTTCACCTCTCTCTTCCACTCACGTTCCTGTTTCTTCCTGGCCGGGGGACACTGCTGTTCTCCAGCGTCTTCCACAGAGGGCCTTGGCCTCCCCCACTCGTGGAGCTAACCCTCTGCCAGGGAAACCAAGGCTCAAGCCAGCTCCTCCCATACACTCCTGAGGGTCTGGCTTCCTCCTCTTTCTCAAAGCCAGGACCCCTCCTGGGCTGACCGCCCGCTGAGGCTGCCTTCTGCAGCCCCCGTGGAGTTCCGCCAGGAGAGTTCAATGCCATGTTCCTCTTCCCTTTACGGACAAAACCTCTGCGAGAGGCTGGGAGTCCGATATTTATGGTTTACGCAGAAGGGAGTGTCTTTAGCAGCGCTGCTGCCAGGGTCGGGGCAGCAAGCGTGAGGTGTCACGCGAAGTGCAAGATCCACTCCTCGACACGCATCCCGGGAACTCATTTGATGGGTGATCGGGTTTGGCAAAACTCCCCGCCAGATTGATGATGGCAGCAGCTTTCAAGGCTTCCACAGAGGACTCGCCCACTGGCTTTTTGTTGGCCACGCCCGAGGCTGCCTTGCCAGAAGCCCAGTCCCTGCCTGTGTGTCTGGGCGCTGCCCTCCGAGGACTCCCTGCCCTTTCCTGGTTCCCCCTCACGGCACCCGCAGCCCACCCTGTCTGCCTGCACCCCTCCTCCCCCGGCCTCCTTGTCTTAAACAGCATGGCCCATCAGACAGTCACTCCTGCTTTGTGACGTTTGCTGGACGGTGCCATAGACCCGGGCCAATGCAACTCTACTTGAAGCCTGCACAGGTTCATTCCCTTTGCAAGGCTGGAGGAAAACCCTCCTTCCTGCCTCTGCCGTTGCTCATGGTGATGGTGGCCAGCAGCCAGACCGCACCCTCAGCCTGTTCGCCTCCCCTGCGGGGCAGCTTTTCACATCTCTCTTACGCGCACCTCCACATCCTCCTCGTCCTTGCTGATGCTGAGTGGCTCCCCTCCCCACCAGCTGCCGTCCCATCTTGCTGTCTTGGCAGCAACCCCCCCAACACACACACCAGAGGAGGCACTCCCCCCCTTCCCCTCTCCCTCAACCCCACTCGGACTGGGCTTCTGTGGCATGTGACAGACACACTCTTGGTGTGGCTTACAAGACAGCGGCTTTCTTGGTCTCTGACCACTGCCCCAGGGGCTCACCCTCAGGCTCCTCTGTTGATCCTTTCTCTGCCCGCCCTCCGAGTGTCAGCGTGCTCCAAGGCGCCTCTGGGGGAAGATCTCATTTGTCTTGTTGCTTTAGGTACCACTGATAGGTGCCGCTAACTGCCATGGCTGCCAGAGCTGTTTCCAGCCCAGACCTTTCTCCCACACCCCAGATTCTATTCCAGCTGCGTCCCCAACCCTAGTAGTGCCGGCTCAGCATGCCTGTCCCTGCGCTCTGGCACGCACCCTCTCCGCAGCTGCACCCTCTGCCTCCCCCAGCTCTGGGGGCAGCTGATCCTTCCTGCCATTTGCATGGCCAAAGTTCTGGAGTTGGGGTTGACCCTCTCTTGCTCTCACACCCATGCGTGATCTGTTGAGAAATCTGTTGGCTTTTCTTTCAAAATCCATCCTGGCCGTGGCCACCCTCACCCCCTCCACTCCTCTCACTTGGGCCAAACCCCATCCTCAGCCCAATGGCTGTGGGCGCCTGCTAGGGGCTCCCTCTGTCTCCCATCCCATCTGCCCTCAGCACGGCAGCAGGGATTCCTTTATTTTCTCTCACAACTTTGGCAAGATATAATTCACATACCGCACAGTTCCCCCGTTCACAGTATACGATTCAGCAGTTCTTAGCGTATTCGAAGGGTTGTGCAGCAGCCACCATCACAGACGATTCAGAACATCGTCGTCACTCCCAGGGGACCCATGATCCTCAGCTGCCACCCCCCATTCTTCATCCCTCGCCCCCCAGGCAACCACTGAGCCACTTCCCCTCTGTGGATTTGCCTGTTCTGGGCATTTCCTATAACTGGAACCCTATACCGTGGGATCCTTAGTCGGTGGTCTTTGACGCCTTCTGTCGGACTATGCCCTCTGCTAGGAATCCCGCAGCGGCCTTGCTTCATTCATTTAAAAGACAACGTCCTTGCAACGTCCTAGACCCTGTGTGATCTGGCCCCACCGCCTTCTGTTTTCCTTCTCTACCCTGCTGTTCTGGCCTCTCTGCCCTGCTTCCCCCAAGCCCCCCGCACGGCTCTTCCTTCTGCTTGCACGCCGTCTCCTCAAACACCCACGACTCACTCTTTGCCTCTTCCAGTCTTTGCTCACGAGCCCTCTTTCAGTGCAGTCGACCCTGACTGCTGCAGCGCCCTGCAGGCCGCCCTCCCCTGGCCATGCTGCCCTGGCACCCCACACCCCCATAGCGCTCCCTGTCTTCCAGCATGCCTGTAAGGTGCCTCGGCACTGTTGGGGCCTCTGCTGGAATGGGAGCTCCCAGGGCAGGGACTGTGCGGGGCTCACCGAGGTCCCCTGGAGCTGTCCCTGGAGGGTAGTCAGCCCCTGTCAGTGGTTGGGGAGTGAATCCATGGACACCCAGCAGGTGAAAAGCTGGACTCAGCTCCATGGAGAGACGTTAGCAGTCTCACCTGCTGCATGTTCCAGAAAGCTAGAGCAGTCCCAATTCCTTTGTGGCTTTCTTCAAGCTTAGGAGGAATATTTGTGATCCTGGAATGGATGGAACTGCTTGTTTCTTCCAAGCCACAGAACAGCTTGGCCATTTCTAGAGTGCACAGCCTCACCAAGGTCTCTCCAAGAACGTGGCTTCGGTGTGTTTATTGTAGGGTATTCAAGACCATCGTGGGGTGGGGTGGGGAGCGGAGGCTCAAGTTCTGGTTCAGTAGCTGTCCTTCAACACCGTGGTGCTCTCCCGAGCAGCGGCCGCGTGGCCCGATGCGTTGGGAGAGACAGATGTCACGGCTCCTGCAGCTGCGTTTGTTTGTTTCTTTGTGGAGCGCCGCGCAGGCCGGGAAGCCCTGGGCTCTCGTGTGCTGGCGAGTGCAGGCTCGAGGCAAAGCTGGAGGGCCCAGGCGTGCCAGGTGCCCTTTCTCTCTTGGCTGTTTCAGACACGGCCAGCCACGCAGGGACACAGAGGCCGAAAAGTCCCTCGTCGGCCTGGTCTTCTTAACTACATCGAGAAACCTCTTCTGGACCCTCTGACTCGGTGGCCGGTGACCGCGCCGGCCAGCCCCTCCAGCAGGGCTCAGTGCTGGGGAGGGGCGCAGAGCCACGTGATTTGCTCAGAGTTGTGACGACTTTCTTCTCAGTAGCCGAAGGGGCCTTGTCTTAGTTCAGGCTGCTGTGACAAAAACACCATAGACTGGGTGGCTTAGATATTGCTTTCTCATAGTTTTGGGGGGCTGGAAGTCCAAGATCAGGGTGCTGGCAGATTGGATACCTGGCAAGGGCCACTTTCTGTTTCATAGTTAACACCTTCCTGCTGTGTCCTGACGTGGCAGAGCGGCAAGAAAGCCCTCTGGGGTCTGTTTTATAAGGGCGCTAGTCCCATTCGTGAGGTTGCACCCTGTGACCCAATTGCCTCCCAATCGTCTCCTAATGCCGCCCCCGGGTGCGGCTTCAGCACGTGCACGCGGGGGCGGGGGGGGGGGGGCGGCGCACAGGCGTTCACAGCAGACATTGAAGGGGAAAGCCTTTCAAAGTGCTCTTTATCAGAGGTCGCTGACAGCCTGTCCTTGTTCCCCAGCTTAAGAACCTCTGGCTTTCTGTCTATCCGTCTTGCTTGGGGTCTTAGGGCCTAGAGGTTGGGATTTCCTGGTGGATTTGGTATTTAGACTTCCTGTTTGCTCTCATAGGCATGGCTGGAATGCTTGGGACTGGTGTCCATCCTCCCTGAGCATCTGAAGGTAATGTCTGCCCTTTGTGTGCTCAGAGAGGAGGAGCAAGTGTGGTTCCTGGGCCCGAAGTCCAGAGGCTGGGGGCAGAGAAGACCCTGAGCACAACATAGGGTGATGCCCATCATTGCACCCAGGGCAGCCCTTCCCCCGAGCCAGGCGTTGAGCTGACCTTGAGGCAGAGGGCTGGGCAGAGTGTGGACAACTTCCTGCAGGGTGCAGTGACATCTGGAAGCTGTGGTGTGGCAGGGCTGGAATGATGGAGATGGAGGGGTCTTTCCCATCAGTGGCAGCTGCACTAGGACTGGGCCGAGGGGACATGGGTGGGGCAGGGCTGGAATGATGGAGATGGAGGGGGTCTTTCCCATCAGTAGCAGCTGCACCAGGACTGGGCCGAGGGGACATGGGTGGTAACAGGAGGCTGAGGCTGAAGGATGTATGAGAAGGGGCTGAACTACCTAAGGAGAGCGACCCATGTCTTGGGGCTGGGGAGGCCTGTTGAAACAGTCCCGGTACAGAGAGGACCCGCCACCAAGAGCCCTGTGTGGGGTTCACACAGTTCATATGGAGACCCAGAAACAGAGGAACAAATTGGCATATGTCAGTACCGGACCCCACTTTTGGTCTGGGCAGAGGTGGTCGGTCCATCGTCCCTCCCCTCTCCATCCTCACCGCCCTTCCCCAGCCAGCCCTTCCACTGGCCCTGTGCAGATGCCGAGGGACAGGGCGGGACAAGGGTGCTGCACTCACCCTCAATCCTTGGCGCCTGTCCCTGGTGCCTGGAGATGGCTGCTCTGGCCCAGGCCTCAGTGTAGGGTGTGTGTTTCTCTCTTTTGTTTTTGTTTTTAATATTACACATTTTAATAAGCATAGCATTTAACAAAACAGATAATATGGTATAATTTCATCGTCAAGGAAGCTGACACTGATAATGTCCTGTCAGTATTTAATCAAGATTGACTGGAAAGAAAAATGATTCATCAATTGTGTTTTATACACTTGTACACATAGTAGCCTTTTATTTCAAAACATGTAGTTATCTTCGCTCTGCAAATTATACTTAGTATTTGCTTTTCTTGATGTATTTGCTGAAAAACAATTCTCACAGTAGAGAGTAAACAGTAGTTATTTTTCAGCATCCTTGAACAGTGGCGGGCGTTCTTAGCTTGCGTCTGGAAGGTGTCCGTGAGTGTCTCTGGATGGAGGCGCTCCTGCCTGTGCGTGGCTGTCTGGCTTCCATGCCCAGGCTTGTTGAGAAGCCGCGTTTCATGGTATTAGTCAGCCCATGAGCCAAAGGATTTGAATTTCAAACATTCGAACCCTAATGACATCTTAAAACTTTAACCAAAGAGCCATAAGAATGTGTACAAACTTCATCGTGGGAATTGGCAGTTCATCGGCCCTTTATTTTTTTCAAAAACGTATTGTCCTAGCAGCAGAATCAAAGACAAAAATATAATCATCACAATCTATAAGGTACTATGTACTTTACTAATCTACTCCTCTTAATCTTGATACAGACATACATGAAAATCTCCTGGTTGCACCAAAGGATGGCCATTCTTGCTGTTTCACAGGTCAAGAAAATGAGAAATGACTCAAAAAAATTATAGTAACTTGATTGAAATGTCATTGTTAAAATGTAGTAGCCCCAAAGGAGCAACCTAGCATAGTGTTTGAGAGCACAGATTCTTGATGGGACACGCAGGGTTCAAGTTCTGTTCTGATCCTACCATGACAGCCGTGTGAAGCTGGGGTGTTCTTCTTCGATTTCCTCATCCGCAGCATGAAGATGATTATCGCAGTGAACTTGCTGAACTGTTGTGAGGATTAAATGGGCAGCTGTAGATAATGCACTGAGAACAGTGCCTGAACCTTTCAAGAGCAATGTGAATATTTCTTTTTATTAAGAACCCCAGATGGTTTCCATGGCACCACCTGCCAGCAGCGCTGAGTTTTCACAGGACAGATGATACGTGAGTGCAGTGCAGCAACCCCTCGAAATGCACTTGCCCATCACACCGGACTTTTGATTAATTTAATTACACAATAAAGGGTCAGGAGGGCACACAAGCCCAGGATAAATGTGAAATATCTTCTAGGAGCATCAATTTTACTTTAAAAGGATGTATTATACTTCATAATTTAAAATTCACACTTTTCACAAGATGTGATGCAAGGGCAGCAATGGAGTTCTAGTTTTTTGGGAAGCTGCTATGAGTTCTGCCTTAACTTTCTGGGAAATGGGTTAGTTTCCTATTATTTTATGGGAATTTGAATAAAAATTTTGGACAAACATTGATCCATATCATCTTTGAGATAGGGAAAAGCTTATTATATGTGCCAACTTATCCTTTGATTTACTTGTGGAGCTTTGATGTATTCCATTGTCAGAACTCTCAGTGGGACTGAGGGCCCTGAGGACTCTGAACTCTGCCTGAAACTCTGAGCGGCATCGCAGTCCCTAACCCGGAATCTGGAGTTGCGACCCTTTCCCTTCTGGGCGAGCTTATGCTCAGACATGGCACAGATAACTTGACCCTTTTTCCCCTTTTCTTTTAGTAAAAAGCAGCTTTATTGAGGTATAATTGATAAAGATCTGTACATACTTAATGTGTGTAATTCTATGAGTTTGGTCATGTGCAAACACCTGCGATACCATCACCGCAACAAGACAATAGACACATCCCACACCTCCCCAAGTTTCCTTGTGTCCCTTTGCTTTTTGTTGTTTGCTTGTTTGCTTTCCTGGTGATAGCACTTAACACACAAGATCTACCCTCTTAACGAATTTTGAAGCGCAGAGTGCTGTGTTGTTAGCTATATGTGCGGTGCTGTGCAGCAGAGCTCTAGAACTTACTCAGCTAGCAGAGCTGAAACTCTGTACAGTGGGACAGCAGCTCCCATTTCTACCTCCCAGCCCCTGGCAACCACTATTGTACAGTCTGCTCCCATGCATTTGACGATCGTGGACACCTCATATAAGTGCATGCGTGCCGTGCCTGTCCTGGGACTGGCGTATTTCAGGATGCGTGTGTGCATGTGTGCACGCCAGTACACGGGCACCGGCTTAGATGTGCAAGACAGGCCTGGGCACCTTGCATTGTTTGAGAGCCCCGCTGTGTGACAAAATGAAGAGGTATTGTTAGACAGGTACAGGCAGGGTGGTATAATATATCGTAAGCACATGCATGAAGTAAGGGAAGTCTGTACAGACACGAACACTCCTCGGTGCAGCTGTGCCAACCAAGCCCACGTCCCCGAAGGTGGGAGGCACACACGCCCCTTCCAAGCCTCACCTTCTCCGTGCGCCTGTTTTCACAGCCTTCCGGGCTGTTTCACCAAATGTGTGTATTTGATGTATGTTTAAGGCCATGTCTCTCGTTGGCTTCCACAAAAGCAGGCCCTGGATTGCGCACGTGAATGGCCGCAAGACCTGCATGTGCCTTGCGCAGCTGGGCCCAGAGCAGCATCTCGGGGCCAAGGCCCTGAAGGTACCCAGGGCCAGGGGCACTCGTGACACTTGCTGGCACGAGGTAGCCAGGCCAGACTGTCCAGTAGTCTTGCCCTGCCCATCGTCTGTCTCTCTCCACCCCGCCCGCCTGCGGCCCCGCCCGCTGGGACCGCCTCTCGCTAAACCACTTAATCCCGTGATGTGTTTCCTCTGGCAGGCTGAGCCCATCGATCTGACTCACAGGGATTTGATTGCAGTGTTTTCTAACAAAGTCGACAGCAGATTGCCACGAGAGGTTCATAGTTAAGTAATTACGGTGCTTTGGTGCTTGTGCCAAGGCGCAGGAATGGACAGGGTGAGGATGTCAAGAGAAAAGGTCAGAGAATGAAATTAGAAAGAGGGAAGGTGAGGTTAGCAGGAGAGGCCTGGCTGGCTGGCAGGGTCTCCCAGAGGCGGGAGAAGCGTGAGAAAGGGGAGTTGTAAAAATGAGCCATTTCACGCTTAATTACCATTTCTCATAAGGTACTTAGGGAGTGATGATGTGCACTGAACTTGGACAATTAACGTAATTAAACATTCATGGTGCCTGCGGCCCATTTCCTGCCTGGGGATATCTTTGGAAGCAGAAGCCAATTCTTTCTTCTTGGAGGTGATTTCAAGAGCAGCTTGTAGGGGGCGGCACTTCCCATAGGGCTGGGCCTAGGAGGATGCGACCCTGACATTGCAGGAGTGGGGCAGACCCCTACCAAGAGCCTTTGCTGGTGGCACCTGGGAGACAGGGAAGGCCGAATGCCACTGACCTGGCGCTGACCTGGCATTGCTTCTCCGTTGGGGTGGGTGAGGGGTCTGGTGTTTGTGGCCCTGCCCGTATTTTGGCATCTCTGGCTGTCCCCTCCTTTCCTTCGATTCTCTGACTGAAGGTTGTAAGGACCTCCCTGCCTTCTCTGGGCCTCAGTTCTTTTATGTGCCATAAACACTTACTCTGCTGCCAGGATCATTATGTCTGCTTTTCAGATTGGTAAACTGAGGCTCAGAGAGGGAGGGTGGCTTGGCTGTGTTGCACATCCAGGAGGCGACCGTGCTGGGCTCAGACCCAGGGCACCTGCTGATGTGTTGACCACTCTCAGGTGTGGGTGGGAAGCACGGGGTCTCACCAGTGACCAAGAGTATCCCAGGTGGCCGTGCTCCACTGAGACTTCAGCCAGACTTCGAGAGTGCCAGCTTCCTCCTCGTGGAAGGGGCAGCAGGCTTCCCAGTTCCAGGGTTGCAGCCCTTGAACAAGGTGACAGGTGAAGGCACTGCTGGGGCCCGGAGCCCCACAGGAGCCCCCCATGGGTGCTCGGCCAGGTGCATGGGACAGGACGGCAGGGCAGTGCACGACAGCAGGCTCGGTTGGTTGGACTCCGCTGGTCCCAAGGGCAGGGACAGCAGACCCAGATGTGTCTAGGGGGTGGTCGGGCTGGAGACTCCCCCAGGCCTCAGCCCACCCGCCTTTGCTGCCCCAGGAAGAGAGGCATTGGGAAGATGCAAGGCAGTAGCTGCACTGGGCTGTGCAGCTCTGTGGCAGGGACTCCCCCTTGTCACACCGTCACACCCAGGCTGGCCTTCGAGCTACGGCGCGTGCAGGGAGAAGGAGCTGGGGTCCTGGGGACCCTTGGGCTGTGGTGACTCTGCCACTGCTCCTCTGGCTGGAGCAGACAGAAAAACTGGCTGGAGCAGACAGGATCCTGGTGCAGCGAGTGGAGTTGACAGCACCTTTCTCTGTGCACCTGGCACACCCCTGTTTGCAGCCAGCCCAGCTAAAACGCAGTTCTTCATCCTAGTCCTCCCAGGAGGCCACCCCACACCTGGGCCTCCCCAGCCCACCCTCCTGCCCACTCTGTCTGTGCCCCAGAGTCCCCCTGCCTGAGTGCATCTGTCCTCTGGTCCCCGCAGGAGCTTCAGGCCCAACATGCCCCAAACAGCCTTGCCCTCCTCCCTCAGGGCTCCTCCCAGGTCCTCCTTGCAGGAAGGGCTTCCCGGAACCAGTTGCTCAGGTCAGAAACCCAGATCCCTCCCTCAGCAGCCCCTCCCCACCTTGGTGTGCAGACTCCACCGCTCACCCTTCCCGGCCCCTGCTCCTTTGCACAGCATGGCCCACAACCTCCTCCCTGCGTACACCGGCTTTCCTCACTCATCATGCCTGGTCACCTGCTGCATTTTGGGTCCTGCAGGGCCCATGGGCAGGGTCTCCCTTCCCACTCTGCCTGCCTTTCGGCCCTCCCCGCGGTGGGGGGGGTCAGCTTCCCTGTCTGTGTCTGGGCCCCACAGCCCAAGAGGGCATCCGGGAGCCAGCTGGGCCCACTCACTCTGTGGTCTCAGCCCAGTTGGCCACCCCGGCCTGGGAGTGCCTTGACCGAGCCACGCTGTCCAACAAGCGCCTGTCCCCTCGACCCCAGCCGGCCTGTCCCTCTGGAAGGGCCTCCACAGCGTGCCAGGTCCTGCCTTGCCGGTGCCCAGTTAGGCCAGGCCGCGTCCGCCTGAGCTCTTCACAGTGGGCACCACAGGGGGCGGCTCCCCCAGGGTGCAAAGTGCACAGCAGCCGCAGGAAGCAGCCCTAGGCGGGGCAGGCGACACTCCCTCTGCCCCCGCGCCTGGGGGAGGTCCACCCCCAACTGCCTGTGGCCACTGAGGTCCCGGCTTTTGCTGCCTGTGTGTGGCTTGCTTTTCGCCTGGACTAAGGGATTGCAGCCACATGAAAGGGCCAGCCCCAGGTGCTGTCCCCGCCCCTCCCCACCCCCAGCTAGGTTCTCAGCTCCCTTCTCCAGAGGCAGCCACCGCTGGCCTTTCCTCTGCGTCCTCTGAGGGTGTTCTAGGCACACACAAGGACGTATCTGTGTGTGTGATGAATGCTAGGACTGGAACTGTGACTTAAAGGGTTTTGTGTTGTGTAGATATATGTGTTTTCATTTTTATTATTTTCCCATGACTGTCACCGTACTCTACACAGTGAATGCTGTACCGTGTCCTGGGCTGCAGCTGCTGTCATCAGGTTATGCATCTTGGAGACTTCCTGTAGCAGGACTTACAGACTTGCCCATTCTTTCTACATAGTATTCCGTTATATGGATAACTTATGTAATCAGACCTTGATTGATGGGGATTTTACTTTTTTCAATATTTGCTATTTGCAATAGTGTGGTATTGGATATCTACACACTTAATCCTTTGCCCAATTGTATGAAGACATTTGTAGAATTAAATTCTACAACTGGAAGTGCTGGTTCACAGGATTTGTGTATTTTAAATTTTGATAGAGATGACCACATTGACTTCCTAGGAGGGTTTGCTAGATACATTCCTCTCAACATGTGCCCCTGATCCACGTATTTTTATTTTGACAATTTGATGTAGGTATTTCTTTTATTAAGAGTGACACTGAACATCTTTTCATATATTTAAAGGCTACTTGATTTTCTTTTCTGAGAACTGTCCCTTCATACCCTTCGTCCATTTTCCTTTTGGATTGCTGGACTGTTTCACGTTGATTTGTGGGAACACTTTACATATTAAGGACATTAGTCCTTTGTCTGAAGTGCACATGATATTGGATGAGCCCTTGGCTGTGTGTGAGACTGAACCAAGACCCCATGAGAGAGAGGAGGAGCCTGGTGCGCACTTCGTGTCTGGCGCTATGTGGGTAACCAGAGTGCACTGGGTTCTGTGTGAGGACCCCACAATGAATCACACCCACTGGGAGTTGTCTTCAAGAAGGGGAAAGGGATGTGGGTAAGCAAGTGGGGTGTGAACTCCGGCCCAGGAAGCCCCAGCCACTGTGGGGCTGAAGGCAGGTGGGCTCTCAGGTGAGATGGAGGAAGGGCGGGGGTCGAGGCTGCAGACTGACCATGGAGCCCACTTGGGCTCCTTTCCCAAGCAGCACGGCACTTACATTATTTGTGTGCTGCCCGCCAACTTCACATTCAAGTCCAGATTTCTGGCTTCTTAACAAAATCAGAAGGCCTATCAACATGGACCTGCACCCTCCTAGCCACACGGGCCGCCTTGGGCTGGAGAAAGCCTGCCCAGCACCCCAGCCCCGAGGCCACACTTCCTCATGGCTTTTCTTATGGGAGCAAAATATTTCTCAGTTAAGAGGGAATAAACAAAAGATAAACCAAGAAGGCTGCATGAGTCAAGGCAAAAAGGGGAGAGAGCACATTTCTTTCTGCAAATACAGACCATTTCTCTATGTTAAATGTGTAAACAAAGTGTGTGGGTCAGAGAGATGGTGCGCCGTGAAGCACCACCGCCTAGCTACTGCCTGGCTGTGCGGGCCCCCTTGGGTCGAGGGGCAGGGAGGCCCAGGTGAGGGTCGCCTTGGCATGAGGCATGGCCTGTGGCCCATGCTACAGGCAGCATGTTGTCAGAGTGGTCCCTGCACTTGTTGGGACGTGCCAGGAGCCATGGCAATGGCTTCCAAGGAAGAGCGGAGAGGTCGGGCAGCACGTCCCCACTGCGCAGCCGCAGCAAGCACACACAGCGCCCCTGCCCTGCGGGCCTCAGGGCGCCTCCTGTGCCCTCCCCTGGAAGAGCTGTCCAGGAGAGAAATGCACGTGCCGTCTTCCGATGTGCCGCAGCCAGCTGCCCTGCACCAGAGTCCGGAGACTGGCACGGTGGCTGCCTCCAGCCTGCGCCTCTTCCTGCTGGTCTGGCCTCCGCTTGCTCTCGGTGGCACGAGGACCCCAGTTACTCTCCATTCATCCAGCAAGTGCTTCGGGCTTCAGTTCATTTATTTATTTTGCCAAGCCCCACACGGGTTCCCGGGGACTTGGAGAGTAGCCAGAGGGTTCACCGTGGAGCGTGTGTGAGTGTGCGTGTGTGAGTGTGCGTGTTGTGTGTGCGCATGTGGGCAGAGATCAGCAAGCCGCTGCCTGTCACGGTGGCTAAGCCCAGAGTGCCCTCGGGGGCTGAGGCTGCCCAGGGCCTGGCAGAGAGTCGTTACTGAAATACTTGACAACTGAATGAACAACGAACGGATGAATAAAAATGTAGGCTTTGTTGGCCAGAGAAGGAGACGCTGATGCGGCCTGGCGAAGGGCCTGGGGCCAGACAGGCAGGCAGGAACTGTCCCCGATGGGAGGGAAGTCAGGGCGGGCCCTGGAAGGAGAAGCAGGGTTTGCCAGGCAGGAGGCAGAAGGTGGCAATGGGTCCGGTGCTCTGGGAAAGGCACTACTGTCCTGGGGAACCACGTGCCAGCCTCAGAGGTGGGCAGGGGCACGAAGGGCCTCACTGCCCGGTTGGCACCCTCTCAGTGCCTCGGTGGGAGCCGCTTCACAACGCGCA
>VBSM01000259.1:1282417-1306901 GCA_008086735.1 Cheirogaleus medius
CTGTAATTTGATGGCAACTCTAGGGAGCCTGCACTGTGTCGGGGACTTTGCCAGGCGCTTTGAGTACATTGTTGTGGTCAGTGCTAATAACAACCCTAAGGGCCAGGGACTATTATTGAGGAAACTGAGGCCCAAACAGGTTAAGTAACTGGCCCAGGCCACAGGCAGGGTTGTGCCAGAGCCCAGGATGGAACCCCTGCAATCTGACCTCAGAGTGGGGATTTTACCCCCTATTTAGGGGGTGGGGGGCAGCCCTTTGCGGTTGTTAGTGCCCGCACGGGAGAACGTTCACGACAGCCTGGTTTCCCGTGTGCCTGCGCCTGTGTGACGTTCGTTGCACAGGGCATGTGCTGTGCCTCCTCTGGGTCCTGGGCAGTGCCCAGCTTGCCTGGGGGTGGCGTAGCCACGGGCCCCACCCTGGGGCACCTGCAGAGGTAACCCCACCCGGCTCTCCGAAATCGGGTGATTTCAGACTTGAAATAGCTTGACTGAAGCAGTGAATCGCTTTGGAGACTATGGAGCAAGAGGAAACGGGCGAACTGTGTGCCCAGCCTAAGCCAGTGACGCCCAGGGACAAGGGAGGCCCCCCACTAAGTGCCTCCCCTCCCCCAGTCCCGGCCAGCCCCCTACTGTAGATGTCACCTGAGGAGTGGGGGACGTGGGCTTGCACGTGGTGTGGAAGGAGGGGCTCTAACTGCCTCCACTTCCCCGCGTGGCACAGCCATGGTCACCCTGGTGCTGCCCTTTGCATTTCATGATGGCTTGAGATTTTGAGCAGGGGCGAGGGTCGTCTTTATTCTTGCGCTGCTCGGAATTCTTTGCCGAGAAATGAGAGGGTGAAGATCTGCAAAGGACTGTTTATACTCAGGATGGGGCCAGGCCTTCGCAGCACCGTTTAGGCACACAGATGAAACCTTCCTCCCTGGAGGCCGCAGACCTCTCTCCCTGGCTTGCGGTTGCGTTCTCTTCTCTGCCTCCACCCTGGCGGCCAGAGCCTGGCCTCTGAAGGGCCTCAGAGAGAACAGGCTGATCCCCACTTATTTCAGGGGCTCCCAGAGAAGCCACAAGGCAGGCTGTGCCCTTCCACGCCCAGGCCTCACGACAGACTCCTCAGGCCTGGCTTAGCCCCGAGGTTCTGCCAGGGGGGCCTCTAACTGCCCACGGCTCAGCCCAGCAAGGGGACCTTTCCTAAAGGCTGAGGGTGGGGCTGGGAACCACAGGCAGCAGCGGAGCCCCATCTCCTGGACCAGGTCCCACGCTCTGTGCCCCTCCTCACCTGGCAGAGGAGAAAGTCACCTCTGCCTGGCAGCCTCAGGCCACCTCCCAGGGCTCACAGTCCCCCGGAACTCTGTGGCCATCAAGGCAAACCTTCACATTGTCATGCAGCACCATCCTTTCTTATTGTCTATTCCGGAACAGGCACCTGGCTGGTCTCTGCATAAGCAGGGGCGTGTCACAGCATGTCTCCCCAGAAGGAGAGTCCTTGGCCTCTCTCCACACAGAATGGCTGCTGCTCGGATCACTTTGCCCCAGCGTTTAAAGATTCCAGGATCAATTTTGCAGACAGAGCTGAAGGACATTGTCCCTCTGCTTTCCCTCCTTCTGTAGTCTGGGCCAAGGAGAAGTTCCTCAGGCACACAGGCCTGGGGTCAGCTGCGTAGGGGGCTGGCTGGGATTGGGGGAGGGAAGGCACTTAGCTGGGGACCTCCCCTGTCCCTGAATGTCACTGGCCGATGCTGGGTCACACATTTGGCCCGTTTGCTCTTGTTCCATATTCCCCAAAGCAATTCAGTCATTGAGTCAACTGCTCTTACTGAGCACCTCCTGTGGGCTAGAGGCTGCTGGGAGCAGCTGTGCTGGGGAGGAACTGCAAGTGCAAAGGCCCTGCGGCAGGGACAGGTGCCTGTGCAAGGAGCAGCCAGACCAGAGGCTGGATGGGGAGAGTGGGAATTCCAGGCCCGAGCCAACGCACAAGCCGCAGGAGAGGACAGCCAGGCTTTGGACAAGGCTGGCTGCACTGTCGGGAGTGCGGGTTCTGTGCAGGGACAGTAGCCGAAGTGGAGCCCGGGGAAGCCAGCCGGGCCCCGCGTGGAGAGGGCCCTGCGCGCCAGGCTGAGGGCCGGCCTGCTTCTGACGGCACTGGAGAGCCGTTGAGGGTTTCAGACAGAGGACGGAAGAGGTCGGATCTGCTCTGCCTGGAGACCACAGTGAAGGTGGGAGCGTACGGCGGGGCAGGTCAGGGGCAGGAAGCCACTGGGGAGCGCCTGCCCTGCCCCGTCCGGGAGGTGAGCTGGTGGGCTGGGAGGGGATGCGAGGGGCGGTGGGGGCCTCCTCTGTCTCATGCTGCTCTTCCCGCCAGTCTGTCAGCTCTCTGCTCACAGAGACGCAAAGCTGCATCCCCGCCAAGGACGTGCAAGTTTCGCTGGGAATTTGCCAGTCACTGCCCGGTCCCCATGCCCAGGTGGTCCCCGGCTTCTGGCCAGGGCTGGCAGAGCAGCATCCTGTGGGTGCAGGAGCCGCCAGCCTGGGCAGTGCGATGTCACAGCCCCTCCCGAAGCAGGCGAAGCCCTGAGGTGGGGGCAGGGCATGTGGGGAGCCACCCCGCCCTGCACCCTACCACTCTGCCCCGCACTGTCCAGACACGGTGGCGGGGAGGTCAGAGGGCAGTGGGGCTGGAGTCTGCGGTTTGGACTCTGCCACACACACTCAGGAGCAAGAAGACCACCCAGACTGGCTGGTGGTCTCAGGCCACGATGCCCTGTGGGGGTCCTGCTCCCTAGGGGGGCTGCTGAGGCCTGATTTGGGGCGGGGGTGAGGCGAGGTCTCCTGAGCCGGGTTCTAGGCCTGGCTGGCACCTGGCCACCGTCGAGAGGTGTGGCGTTCTGCAGCAAGATGGGGCACAGCCCGCTCGGCCATGCCTCCCAGGGAGGATAGATGCCTGGAAAGCGGTGTGGCCCGCCCCAGGGGGTGCATTCCGCGCCCCAGGCTGCCGTGGTGGGCAGGCTAAGAGCCATTGCAGGCGGGCCTTGGCTGCTGGCTGGACGGTGGCCCGGCCTCCTCCTCCCTGCAGGGAGCACCCCAAAAGGGCCCCCTCTTGCTCCTCAGCAGCCCAGGGGGCCCAGTGGTCTCTGAATCACCTGAGGCTCCCAGAGGCCAGGGTTGTTGAGGGTGCCCAGCCCAGGCAGCAGCTGGCCGCTGGGGACAGCCCCAAGGTAGAGCCTCCCCAGCCCAGGGCCTGTGCTCAGCAGCCTGACACCCTGGGACTCCAGCAGGACGTGGGCCTGGAAGTAGCCCTGACCACCCCCTGCCTCAGGGAGCTGGTGCCCAGCGGTGAGATCTCCAGAGTGGCTGGTCACCTCTTGTCCCAAATCAGGAAGCAAGGCCAGATCTGCCCAGTGTCCGAGAAAGACACAAGACCCGCTGCTCAAGATGAGTGCAGCTGCCTTGGCCCCAGAGTGGAGCCAGGAGGGCAGGAGGGTGCTGTGCCTGAGGGGAAGGGACGGGCCAGGCCCAGGAGGGGCCCGCCCTGCACCTTCTCCCTCCCCCAGGGCACGGCAGCCCCAGCCCTCCCAGAGCCGCTGCTGCCCCACTGCTCTGGCAGGGCTCACGGCCTCGCCCTGGCTGAGCTTCCTGCCCTCCTGGGGGACTGTGACCCAGGCTCAGACCATCGCCTGGGGTCACAGTGCCCTCAAAGCCCACCCAGACCAGCCCCCACTTGGCTTCCTAGAGGCCCTGAGAGGTGCCGTCCAAGCACAGGCTTCAGAGTGGCCTCGTCCCAGGGATACTCCGAGAGGTGATCCTGTCTCCTCTGACCCCGTGTGGAGCTCAGGCTGCGTGCACTTGCCAGCAGGCTGACGGGCCAGGCAGACCCCTGTGCCCCAGGGAAGCTGTGGTGACCCCCTCCCCATTCCAGTTGGCATCACTCCACACGTTTGTCCCTCCTCTCCACTTGTCCCGAATCTGAGCCCCTCTGCTCCACATCCCAGCCCCTTCAGTCTACTTCCCACAAGGGAGCCAGGGTCATCTTTGCAAATGCAGTGTCATTATCCTGCCCTCCATATCCACCCACTGCTCTCAAGGTAGATTTGGAGCCTTCCTGACCTGTGTGGTCCCCCCACCTCCTCTTGTGGGCTTGCCCTTCTCCACCCCATCCCTTCTGGGGTTGGCTTTGTTGCTTCTGACCTCAGGACATTTGCATGTGCTGCTTCCTCTGCCGGGAGCACCATCCCTTTCTGGTGAGAATTTGTTCTCATTTCTCAGCTCTCATGACCTTGGGGGCCCCCAGGCCACCTGGGCAGAGTCCCCACTTGTGTGTCCTCTACTTCCCTCTATTTCCCTGCAGGCCCAATCCTTGGCCCATGAACGTGGACCTGGTCTCGTTGCTCTGGGTGTCCCTCTGTGCCTCCCGACAGGAGGGCAGCTGTCTGCTGGTTCGGGTACACACCAGGCACCAACGCAGGCAGCTCTGCGCTGGGTGTGCAGGCTCGGGCCATGGAGAAGGAGAGGCCAGGCCACTCTGGGCCCTGGGGTGTGGCGGGCTCCTCAAAGGGCTTGGGTGGCTCAGTCTGAGAAGTCCTCCGAGGGGCCTGTCGCTGGCCTGAGGGTCAGCGTGTACACACCAAGCCTCGATCGTGGGGAAAAGTGCAGCTTCCTTTAGTTCTTGCGTCTGACGCTGCCCTCGTCCCAGGCACCAATCCCAGGATAGAAGGAGAAGTGTAATCAGTCTCTTCCCGTTTAGAAGCTATTGTCCCTGCCCGCTTGGGCTGGGACAACACAGTATCACAGACTGGGGAGCTTGAACAGCAGGAATTTATTCCTCCCGTTTCTGGAGACTGGGAGTCCCGAGATCAGGTGCCAGCTGACTCAGTTCCCCGTGAGTGTCCTCCTCCTGGCTGGCAGATGGCCCCCTTCTCACTGTGTCTTCACATGGCAAAGAGAGAAGGCCAGCTCTCTGTGTCCCTTCCCGTAAGGACACTAGTCCCATCATGAGGGCCCCACCCTCATGGACTCCTCTATCCCTAAGTACCTCCCAAAGGCCCCGTCTCCAGGTTGAGGACTGGCTGCGGTCATAGGGCCTTGTCCTCTCTGCAGTGGCCGTGCAAGCCGGCCTGCCCTCCTCCCCTGCAGGCCAGCTCCCAGCCACCCTGCCCACGTGTCCCCAAGGTGCAGGGCCCCCAGCACCTGCTGCACTGCCTGCTCTTGCTGCAGCCTGCTGTGCTGTACCTGGGCTCTCTGAAGCCACCCCTCTGGGTTGAGCCGGTCCCCTCCCAGGTCCCAGACAGCAGCCCCGGGCTCAACCTCCCTTTGCTTTTCCTTCTCTCCCAATGTCAATGCTGTTCTGTGCCCGCCCCGCCCCGCCCCACACCCACTTGAGGTGTGCCCTGGGGGGTGGGGTGGGGGTGGAGAGAAGCTTGGCTGGTCACCCCAGCCTGTCTCCCCTGCCCGGGCCCCTCCCTCGGTCAGGGTCTTCAGGGTCTTCGTTTCTACGCCACGGCGTTCCGTGGAACTCCTGGCCAGGCTTTGCTCGTGATGGATGAAGCAATACTTTGGAGAAGGAAAAAGTCTTTTCTCGCGTAAGAAAAACTGGCTTTTAAGGCTATTGTCTCAGCATGGACAGAAAAACAGTCTGACCCTCAAAGCTGGGCAAGGGCACTGTGGTTTAGGGGTGTGCAGCCCCAAGACCTCGTGGGGAGCTGCAGGGCACGATGGCTTTGCGGCAGTGGAAGTGTCCTGTGTCGGCGTCTCGCAGACATCATTCCTTTGCACGCGTGTAGAGATCTCATCCTCATGACAGCTTAACAAGATAGAGACCGCTGTCCTTATGTTACAGAGCAGTCAGCAAAGCCTCCCAGGGGCCCCGGGGCCCTCCCGGGAGCTCTACTTCGTCCGCACGGGGCTGCGGGACGGCCCAGGGCCCCAGTCCACCCTCCCCAGGCTCGCGCCAAGCCCGCAGCAGGAGTCACGGGCACTGTCCACGCTGCAGTGGGTGCAGCAGTCGCCCCTCCTTACAGGAAAGCCAGGTGGGGAACCTAAGTGTAACCAGAGGTAGATTTGCAGGGCAGGAGTGCCTGGCGCTGGATGGTGGCTCCCGTAGGGGCCAAGTGTGCCTGCAAGCTCTGCCCTCTGACGGTGGTGTCTTCTGCACAGCAGCAATGACAGCAGTCCCCAGGGTCCTTGTCTGGCCTGTCCCACATGCCTGTCCATCTCATCCATCATGATGTGATTTCCACTGTTAGCTGTCAGGTTTCCTGAGGCGCCCTCCTACTGTTCACAGGCAGCGATTACTATCGCTCAGATGCGGACTCTAAAGACTGGAGGGTAGGGAGCCCAGGCGCTGGCCTGACGTGACTGTGGCCCCCGGAAGCGCAGCACGGCCAGCCTGCCCTTGCAGAGGGCTGGTCGGCAGCCCCGGGGCAGGTCTGTGTGCAGGGAGGGGTGTGTGGCCACTGCATGCCTCTCCTCTCAGAGACCGCGGGTACAGGGGATAACCTTTCAGCGGGCATTTCCCGAGCACCTGCCATGTGCTGCTCTGCCCTGGGTGCTGGGCACGCAGGCAGGGAAACGCAGGGCATGGTGCCACTTGGGGTCTGGGCGACACGGAGGGCTTGAAAGCAGCAGCCGGTGTTTGCTAAGGAGCAGATGAGGCCTGGGAGGCCCTTCTGGAAGGACGTGACTGCTAAGCTGGCCTCAAGGAGAAGTGGGGTCTGGTCACCCAGTGAAGGAGGGGTGCGAGGAGCCGTTCCAGGGGGACACCCGTCAGTGGGGAGGAGCCGGGTTAACCCCGCCTGTGTTCTGGAAGGCCACGCGGGCTGCGAGGAAGGGCATGTGTGCTCATCCCCATTTCTGTGCCATGGACCCGCCCTTTTGACAGCGAGTGAAGCCCAGGGCGCCTGCTCAGAATGTTTGTAGATGGAAGAATCAGACCGTGACGAAATGCAGAGCAGGGCAATCACATGAGCCCCGCCGTCACCACAGAGCCAGGTAGTAATATCGCTCTTTATGAGCACATTAAAAACTTAGACCTGGTGGTGGGTCTATAAGGGCCCCATTTCCAAGTAGTGATGCACATGGGGGACCCTCTACCACCACGAGCAACCACTGGGGAGTGATTCTGCCAGGGCCGGGCCAGCGCTGCCCATGCCGCTGGGGTTTGCTGCCCGTGTTGGTCCTTGAAAGAAAGGCCACGTTTTAGTTAGTGGGTACAGTTGACATGGGGCCCATTTTCCTGTCCTCGTTTAGGCTTCTGGTGAAGAACCCCCAGGCCGGAGCCCGGGGGGTGGCAGTGGCTGGGGGCGGCGGGGGTGGGGGGTACAGTGTGGAGGGAAATGGAAGGGGACCAAGCGGTGGGTCAGAGGTGGCTGGGTGCACAGCGCAGGGAGAGGCAGGAGCAGGGTGGGGGCCGAAGCTCTGGCCTGGGTGCTGGCTGGGCAGAGGTCCCGTCTGCGAAGCCAGAGCTGGTCTGGGAGCCTGTGGCACCTACTGATGCCTCCCGATTGCTTTGCAGGTCAATGAAATCTATCACGATGAGTCCTTGGGGGCCCACATCAACGTGGTCCTGGTGCGCATCATTCTGCTGAGCTACGGAAAGGTCAGTGAGCACCGTGGGCCTGGCCAGGCCTGCCGACACACCAGAGCCCAAAGCCTCCACCCGCTTGGCATGAACGGGGCCTCCTTGGAGAATGTTTGTGCCTGCCAAGGCCACGCTGCCTCTCCCCGGCCGCGTATGGCTCCTATAGGAAACGAGAAACGCGGGAGCTGCCCCTAGATCCCCTCTCCCTTTCACCTTTACCCCTTGATTTAAAATGTAGATGTAGGCATGCTGTGCCACGGGAGGCCACGGAGCAAGCTCCAGAGTTGGTCAGGAGGCAGAGGGAGTGGGGAATGTGGGCAGGAGGAGCCTTTGTGCAGGAAGGACTAGGGGAGGAAGGATCAGCTGGCTTAAGACTGGCCAGTTTGAATAATTTCAGTGGGCTCTGGGGCCTGGGCCATCTCAAATTGTCTGTTACATGGCCCCGGGGTAATTAGGGCAGTGGATAGTAACCCAGAGTCTAGAGTCCGATAAAGGAGGTGGTTGAGGGTGTGGGCACTGTATTTGCCGGTTGATATTGGAAAAGCGTACTGGTGGACAAGTTGCTGACTGTCATTAGGAATTGGCTAGCACTAGCAGGGGCAGTCCAGTCTCAGCAGGGCTCCAGATGTCAAAGGATCAGGACTCTATGGTTAATACACCTCTTCCTTCGATGCCTGCCCACATCTTAAATCCATGCCCTCCTGTCCTCAGGCCTCAGAGCTTCTGCCCCAGCTGGGCCCTGTCACCCTCCCTGCCTCCTCTTGCTGTCAAACTTGGAACCCTCTTTCCTAGCATTGTGTATGGGTATATGCATGTGCCGCTGGGTCAAAAGCCTCTGGGGACAATGACCTGGGATGGAAAAAGGGGATGCTGTATAAAGAGAGATCATGAGGAAGGAGGAGCCCAATGGTTCGGCCAGTGTAGACTTCTCAAGTACCTGTACCAGGTATGTTGGAAGCACTTTGTATGGATTAACGCACTGAATCCACAGGGTAGATGGGGGCATATGCTATATAGGTGACCATTTCACATATAAGAACATCAAGGCTTAATGTGATTCAGTGACGTGCCCGGGTAAGTGGCCAGTGCCTTTTGGTTCCTGAGGAGTCAGGCTTCTCACCCAGGCATCCGAATGCTAGAGTCTGTGTTCTGACTACACTCATCGTGTAGAAAATCAAATTGTAGCAAGATAAAACACAGCAGATGTGCTAATTACATAAAAGGTTAAACTCCTCTGTTCAAAGACAGAGAATCTCAGTCTCGAAAATAAAATCAAACCACACACAAATTATAAGGCACTCAGTGTAAAAATGACAATGAAGTGCTGATGTGGCAGAATGAATCCCAGGAAAAGTAGACCTTGAGCCCATTCTCCTTACACCTGCCAAGCATGTTGCTCTAAAGTGAGGCAGCCACAGGGAGGATACCAGTTGTGGACCTTTATGCACCCCAAGAGAACATAAAATATTTCAAAGCAAATCATTAGAACAAAGAAGAAATTGGCAAAAACCTAACCTTTCAAAGCCTTTAACAGATTAGATATTAAAAGGTATAGAAATTTAGAATAATACAAGTAAAGTTAAATTAGTAGTTATGTTATTTTTTTCCTTGTGCTACAGAAAAACAAAAAAAATGTACCTTCTTTTTGAGGAATCATAGAATTACAAAAATATTTTGGGTGATAAAGAAAATTTCAGTGAATTTTATACAATAAAAGCTATTTAGGCTATGTTCTCTGACTAAATGCCCTGAAACTGCGGGCAGGAGTGGGGGTAGAATTTATAAACCTAAAGAAATCCAATCCATTTGAAAATTTTTTAAAAAAGTACAAGGAAGGAGAATATTAGAACTACAGTTGCAGACTGTTTGGAAAATCAATAAAAACAAGAACACTACATATCAAATCTTATGGGTATGGCTAAAGCTGTATTCAGAGGCATATTCGCAAATGTTTTCCAAAATCACATATGAAAGAATGAAAACAAGTTAACCCTGCATTTGACTCAATATGCTAGCACAAATTTCAATAGCAACAGAACCAAAGAAACTAAGGAGAGTAAAAATAAGGAAATAATTTAGAGAAAGCAGAAATTAATAAATTAGAAAACAGAAACAATAGAATCAATCAAGAAAAGAGCTTTGGGAAAAGCAAACCTCTGGCATATTTAATCTAGAAAAAAAGACGAGGCTCAAACTAAAAGTCTAGAAAGGATATGTGTGTGTGTGTGTGTGTGTGTGTATAATGTAACCTACACCAAGATGCAGAGGTGAAAGAACTCAGGGCCATCCTAGCAAGCAGTTGGAAGATTTTGCAGCTGGCCACCTGGGACGCTGGGACGCCCCATGGTGGTGGGCGGAGGAGGGGAGGTGCGGGCCCCTCGCAGGTGGATGCAGGTAGAAGAGCTGGGAGAGGCCCACTGAGCCTCTGTCCCCAGTTTGTGATGGTGGCCTTTGGACTACACAGACACAGGGGCTAGGGGTGGGCCCCAGCCCAGCAATCTGGTTCCAGTGCTCCATACACAGGCAGGGGTCTTTGGACTGTCCCATGCGACTCTCCCCCACCTCCAGTGAAGTGTCCCCTCAGCATGTTCCTCTCCTCTCCTCTCTCCGGTCCTCTCTCTGGTCCTCTCCTTCCCCAGGCCAGGTCCTTCTGTTCCTGGCCAGGATCCTTTGGTGTCTTAGGAAGTTCAGACCTTTGGCCTGAGGGATGGGCACAGTCACATCTCCTTTCGGAAGTTTCCAAAAGTGGGAAACTTCTAGTCCTGGAGGTAGAAAGGGGAGAAAAGCCCATCAGAGTGACAGGTCCGGGTGCCGGATGGCAGTTGGCCTTTGCCCCCAGTGGCTCCCATTTTGGTTAAAAAGAAAAATTCGGAAATTGTGTAGGGTTAGTTTCTTACCAGGGCGGGCACAGCTTTGGATCGTATTTGGCCTAAAAAGTGTCTGTCTCCTTCCCAGTCTTTACACTTAATGAAACAAAGCCTCCTTTATTAGCTGCTCCTTGGCAGGCTCTATGCTAAATTGTCCCTACCCTGAGCCACTTCTTTTTCTTTTTCTCTTTTTCCTTAACTGCCTCAGGTAGGTAGAATGACTATGTGACCACAGTCAAAACATTTGCAGAAGAGAGTCAAACCCTGAAGGTGAGAATTTGAGGATCTCTGTGTCAGGGACCTGGAAATCCTGGGGAAACTGAGGATTTCCTGGGGAAATGTGAATATTTCAAAGCTGACTCCAAAATATGTAGAACACAGCATAAGTCCCATAATCATGGAAGGAACTCAAGTTCTTCACCTTTTCCAAAGTTATCCTAAAGTTACCTTTAAATACAGTCATATAATCTACTTTTGCCACTGCATTCCTATTCATTTGCAAGGAATTATTAAGCAAAGATAATACAATACTCTATAAACTCATATGTTCTGAAATCTACCCAATTCATCTTTTATAGTCAATGCGACCCTTAAACCCAAAGCTGCCAAAGGTTGCATGTCCGAGACAAAGCACAGAATGTGTCTCCCTTCTAAAAATAGAGGTAAAAACCCTAAGGCATTGGGAGTTTAATTGAATAATGCATAAAGAGAAACTTCCACCATGATCAAGTAGGGCTTATCCTAGGAATGTGGAGATTGTTTAATATCAAGAAATCTATTCAGAGAATTCATCACATCAGTTTCCAAATGACAAAACTCATCTTCTGACAAATCCTTTTGAAGGGCTTCTGTGTAGGAAGTGCTGTGCTGGGAACACTCACTGACACGGTCCCTGTCCTCAGGGACCACTTCCCGAAGGGAGACGCACACAGACTGGGTTGTGGCAGGGCGGCTCAGGGGCGCAAAGCCGCAAAGGAGCTGCTGCTGGGCGGCCCAGCTTTGTCTGCGAGGTTAGGAAGAGTGGCCAGAGGAAGTGGCGCTTCAGTGAGGACTAAAGGTGTGTTCCAGTGAAGGAAAGCACCAGCCCAGGGCTGCCCCAAGTTCACAGGCTGGGAGGGGAGAGAGGGCAGACGAGGCCGCAGGGAAGAGCACAGCGGTGGGAACAGCACACCTGATGCCACAGAAGCCAGAAGGAGCAGATCCCAAGGAGCAGACTTCTGCACCTCCTGCCAAGAAGTTTCGCTCGCCCGGAAGGACAGTTTCAACAGAGAGCGGCGCGATGTGATGTGCATGTCTAAGACGATCCTGGCCTCCTTGTGCAGACTGGCAGGCGGGAGCAGTGGCTTAGGAGGATGCAAACGCCACCAAAGAGAGGATGATGGAGGCTGGACCGGGCCCGTAGGTCTAGGGATGGAGAAAGGAGGACAGAAGAGGCCAAACTGAGATGCGGGTGAAGGCAGAGGAACACTCAGCCAGGTAGATGGTGATGCTGACCCCTGAGATGGGGACACAGGAGGAGAAGCTGGGCTGGGGAGAAGCTGATGAGTTCAGTTGAGACATGCTGAGCTTGAGGTGCCTGGTGCCATCCAGCTGGGGTGGCTAGGAAGAGGCGGATGTGGGTCTGGAGCCTGGCAGGGAACTCCGGGAACAGGCATCAGAGCTGTGCGCGGCGGGAGCTTGCTGACTGCGGGCGCTGCGAAAGAGGCCCCAGGAACGCCCACGTGCTGAGGGCGCGGCAGGGCGGGGGGTGACTGGCTCCATAGCCCCGTACAGGGTATCTCCTTGTTTTAAAAAATCTAAGAAAACTTGAAACAGATGGTAACATAACAAACAAAATTTTATTTAAAAGTGGAAAAAGAAGCACATTTCCCTAAAAACGTTCCGCACAGCTAATTCCTGGGATGTGAATAGATGTTTACGTGAGAAAATAGAGGGCCCTGATGAAGTAAGTCTGGGAGATGCAGAGGGAAACAGGCATTCCTGCTGCACAGTCGCCAGAAACGCTGCTGTGGAAATGGGGACTCTCGGGGGGATGGGCCAGGACACAGCCCCTGAACCCTGTTTCTCAATGGAACCCACTTCCTCGCGTCATTGACATCGCACAGAGCTGGCTTTGGGAAGTGCCCTTGCAGGCAGCTACAGTGAAGTCAGAAACAAAGACAAGACACGTGAACTTGTCACTGTGATTCTGGATATTCTAGTAAGTTTCATGTGACATGAAACTAATATTGGGAAAGAACAAATTATAATTGTTCTCTATTAATTATATATCTGAAAAACCCAAAAGAGTCCATTGTAAAACCTATAGAGTTAATAAAGGAGTTTAGCAACATGGCCAAATATAAGACAACTATACAAAAAAATGAATAATGTCTGTGTGAACCAACAATGCCTTGGTAGCAGGGTTAACAGGCAGGGGAAAATACCCTTTATGATAGTAACCAAAAATACAGAATACCCAGAATAGTTCTAACAAGACAGACACAGAACTTATAGGAAAAAAACTGCACATGGTCGACAACAGGAAGAAAGTGAAGAGACACGCACTGTTCCTTATGGGAAGACCAGATACACTGATAATAGAGATGCTGATTTTTCCCAGATTAATAAGTGGAAATGTGACGGAATGATTTCAGGGTCCATCTAGAAACATCGTCAAGAACGGCTGGGAAAGCCTTGAAAGCCAAGCAAATAAAAAGAGACTAACTCAAACATCTTAGAAAGTGAAAATAATTAAAATCATGTTGGATTTGCATAACGATTAATGGACAGATCAGTTGACTAAAATGGACACCTGAAAATACCGCTCTAATAGGTAACCTAACATGCAAAGAGAATGGCCATTGTGTTATAAATAAATATATGATGCATCTGAACTTAATAAATAGCAAATTAAATTATCATGTGATAAATATAAGCCAATATAACATTCATTTATTTAAACCACACAAATCAAGAATAAAATATTGGTTGTCAAGGGCTTTCTGAGCGTAAATCCAATAGATGGAATTGTAAAGGGAAAGGTAGATGGATATATTTGAATACTTAAAATATAAAACTTCTGTCAACAAAACACAAAGGCAAACAGGAAAGCCATTTGCAATATGACAAAGATATCCTAATATATGAAGACCTCCTCTAATTCATAGGAAAAGCGAAGTTGGCAATAGAAGGAAACAGTTAGCAGAAGAAAAAATACCAAATGGAAAAATATCTGATTTTACTATAATTAAAGAAACGTAATATACCATTTGTAAAAGACCAACTCTGTTAAGATTAAGAAGAGGGATTTTTGCTGGTCTGGGTGAATGAAGCAGGCACACTCTTCCGGTATGAGTATAAATGTGTACACATTTCTCCAAGGAAATGTAACAGTATTTATCCCTGCCCTTTAAAAGGTTCTTGATGTTTGCTCTGACTCTATCCCAAAGCAATTGTCACAGCTGTGGACCAAGTTTTAGGAACAAGTCAACTATCATGGCCTTATTTCTAAATGCAAACAACAGGAAACAACCCATATTATCCAATAATAGGGTTCAGTTAAATAAAGATAAATCTGTGTGGTGAAGTATTAGGCTTGGTGTTTTCAAAGCATGTTTGATGGCATTGGGAAACGGTTACAACATGGAGTTAAGTTTGTTGTTTGTTTGAAAAGCAGGATATAATTTTACAGTATGTTCTCAATTTTGTGTACAAATGACTGGAAGAAATACATCAAATGTTAACATTTTATCTCTGGGCAATAAGGTAATGAATTTTTATTTTCTTCTTTATACTTTACTGAATTTTCTTAATTTATTATGATGAGCATGTTTCTTTTATAAGCAAAACAGGGCACTTTTATTTTGTGAAAAACTAGTTTACATTTTAAAAAGTTGCTTAAAAAATGATATTGTTGAAATAACGCCAGCACTGTGGCATGCCGCAGGGCTCTGTCATACCCAACATCTCATTCCGGGTTTGAGGAAGGCAGAAGTGAATCCATGCTTCCCTTGGCACCTCATCTCTGTGGTGGGTTTGGGACAGTTGGGGAGGTGTCTGTGTTCTTCTGCCTGATTGGTACTGGCTTATATGGCCTGTGGCCAGGCCAGGGGACTCACCTGTATACCTAGGGGCCTCTGGGCATGCCATCTTTGCCAGAGTGAGGGTACAGCTGTCCCAGGTATGTGATGTTCCCTGCAGGGGAGGCCCACATCACCCACGTATGTAGGCACCTCCCTCACGGCCAGGGCCAATGTGGCCCTGTCCCTCATGTGCCATCTCAGGGAGAGGGGTTCTGTTCTGCCCCAGCCACGTCGGTACCCCCACTTCTTCTGTTGGCAGAGTCGGGAATAAGGGAAGTGGCATGGGATCCGTGGTCAGGGTGCAGCCTGCTCTTCCCAGGGACAAATATGGGGACATGTGCAGGCCCTGGGGGTGCCTGGATCCCATGGCCAGCAAGGCAGGGAAATTCAAGCCCGCTGTGGGCCGGGGGAGCTTCAGCAGGACCAGGGCCTTGTGCAGTGAGAGCAGAGAGGACACAGGTGGGCCATGCCAGCCTCGCTTCCATGTCTTCCCGCTGGGAAGGGGTTTGGGGAGCTCAGACTGAGAGGCAGGACTTGGAAGCTGGGCGTGTGCTTTCAGAGCTAAATCCAGAGCCTGCTGCAGCCCCAGACCCCAAGCGCTCAGCAGACTGGCCCGGAGGGAGTGCTGGGCACGAGTAGGGGGGCCCAGTGCCCTGCTCCAGTCCCCTCAGCCTGGCTCCCCCTCCGCCAACCCTGTGTGTCCCGCCCCACCCACCACCGCCGCTAGGGATCCAGGAAAAGCTTCCTGGCCTCCTGAATTGCTCTGGAACATTCTAGCATTCTGGACTTTGTCCCTGCACCCAACACATGCTTGCCCTGAGGGGGCTCAGCAAAGCCATACCCTGCCCACCTGTTTTTGCCCCGCCCCAACCCCCTGCTTCCTAGAAGCCTGAGGGCCCAGATTAGGCCCAGTGAGGCTGTGGTAGGGGTCCCGGGGGTAGGGGAGACTGGCGTCCATTGGGTCATCTGTGTCCTGGGGGTTGCAGGAACCCTGACCGGTCAGCTGGGTGTCAACTGCCAGGACATGAGGGGCCAGCCTGCTGCTTGTCCTCCTGTGGTGCATTTCCTGACAGTGGGAGGCTGAGTCGCGGCGGCGGCGCAGGGACGGCGGCGTGGGAGGCACGGGCTGCTGACGGGCAGAGACCTGCCGGCCAGTGCCAAGGGCACGGCGCTGGGCACGGTCGCTGCGCCTGGCTGCAGGCTCTGACTGCGAGTCCTGAACGCAGGGAAAGCAGGGGCCACCCACTCACCTGGGGCCTTCGGGTGACGGGGAGAGAGGCCGTCCCGGGATGGCCCAGGGTGCCGAGCCGGCTCCCCTCAACACTGAAGACCTGGGCACTTTGAACCCCCTTTCTAATCTGTTATACACCAATACTTCTGTAAAATACATTGCAAATGAATTATTAGAAAAGGCAAAGTGACAAAGACCAATTGTGATGTACAAAAATTCCTGGTTTTTTGCTAATTCCATAGATATAAATGCACCTCATCCAGTTGCTATGAAAGCTCCCGGTTTCCGTACTGATCTCCTTGTGGACGGTAACAGTTTGTGCCCATGGGCCACACACACCCCTTTGCATAGCACTGGGGAGTAGACGGGGACAAGACCTGTCTTCAGGTCTCTGAGGGTGTGGCGGGTGCGGAGGAGACGCATCCTGGGAGCCCCTAAGGCATCCAGCCAGCCCAGGGCCCCTGGTCTCCCAAGCAGCTGCTCTGACTGCACTGTTTGATCCTGGGGACACATGTGGGCCAGGAGTGTGGCAGGAGCTCCCTGTCGGGTCAGCAGAGTAGTAAAGATGACGTCAGAGTGGTGAGCACCACCAAGGAACACTGACATGGTGGCGGGGTGGAGGGCTTGCATGGAGCGGCCCGGCAGGTGACTTCCCAGCCGAGACCTGGGGAGCAGGAGGCACAGCATCTGTGGCCAAAGGAATGGGCTCTGCTTGTTTACAGAAAAGCAAAGCCAGGCGTCCCAATGGGGTTCTGGGGGCAGAGTTTGGCTCACAGTGAGGATGGATTCTGATGAGCTGCTTTTCAAGGGACCGTAGGTTTCCTATCCAGGAATGAAGCTCTGGAAAAATTTTAGCATGGCAAAGCCAGGAGGGCCCTGAGCTGTGCCCCCAAGGTCAGGGTGGACTCTGGGAGCTATGAGGCCGTGACCCAGAGCTGGGCAGGAAGTGGCCCAGGTATTCAGACCCTGTCACTCATTCCCAACTGGGGCAGAATTACACTAGCTCTCCCCCCCCCTTCCCCAGGCCCCACCAGGCTCCAGCGGGGACAAAATTGGTAGCACTTGTGTGAGTGACATGTTGTTTGTCTCCCACCTTATGAGAAGCCTCTGAGTTATCTCAAGTTTTTCCTAAAACGACATTTTTCTCCATTTCCTAAAAAATAAAAATACAAAACAGATGATCTTATTTTATACAATACACCGTCGCCAGGGAGCAGAGCACCGGCAGCCCTCGGGGTTGCGTAGCAACTGGCTTTTCAATTGATTTTTTGAGAAGGTACCAAAGCTACTCAACTGCTCTCATTTTAAATATTTCCTAGGATGATGAAAATCAAAGCACATGGAAATCAGAGACTTGCAGACCAGCAGAGAAGGACATAGAGTGTCTTGCTGTGAAAGGCCAGGCCAAGACAAAGTGCGGAACGCTGGTTGGAATTTTCCAGCAGTGGGGTGAAAGGTCTGAGAAATTCTGACCGAGTGTGCCAGTGGAAGGGAGTAGAAGAGAGGTGCTCAGGGTGAGCTCGGGGTGAGGCTCAGCCTGCCAGCCCTGCAGGGTGTCGGCCTTGGAGCAGCAGCACAGCCTCTGTGCAGGAAGATGGGGAGCGAGGGTCTGGGAAGACACACGGAGGGCCCTGAGACAGGTACCTGGGGTGCCAAGTGTACCCCACTCCTCGCCCCAGGGACAGGCCCTAGCCTCCTGAGCATCTGGGTACCTGATGGTGGTCCAAGGCATGATGGCCAGCCCTGGTCATCTTTGGCCCACCTCCTGACACAGGCCTGCTGGGTCCAGAGAATGACAGAGGAGGCATTAAGGCTGGGCACTACCCTTGGGGGGTATCTTAGTCCATTCGGGCTGCTCCAACAAAAATACCTTAGACTGGTAATTATAACCAGTGGGAACTGATTCCTCATAGTTCTGGAGGCTAAGAAGTCCAAGAGCAAGATGCCAACAGATTTGGTGTCTGGTGAGGGCCCATTCCTCATAGACGGCGCCTTCTCTCTATGTCCTCACATGACGGAAGGGCGAATAGGCTTCCTCAGGCCTCTTTTATAGTGGCACTAATCCAGTTCATGGGGGCTCCACCCTCATGACCTAATTGCCTCCCAAAGGCCCCCATTTCCTAGTACTATTGCATTGGAAATTAGTTTTCAACACACATATTCAGAACACAGCAGGAGGCCTACCTCCCTGGCTCCCTGCAGGCCTGTCCGAGTGCAGGCCTTGGGAGGGTCGCTGAGAGTCCTGTTCTGGTAGCTTTTGCCTTGCTCTGCGGGTAGCTTCCCAGGGTTCTGGGAGGATGGCTGGAAACAAAATGCTTTAATGATAGAGGCGACTCCAGTGAGAAATGAAGGCGTGCCTTCCTTCCCTCTTGCTGTGGTTCCCAGAGGCCTGTCGGGAAGAGATCTGGGTGGAGTGTCCCGCCTGGCCCAGGAGAGCCCCACCCTCAGGGAGCCACGTCGCACCCAGCCCTGGGGAGCGTGGTAGAGCGTGTGTTCCCAGAGCAGGGGCTGTGGGGCCTTATTCTGGTTGTTCATTCTGGCTTTGTTAATATTTGTGAGACCTTTAGCAAGTAATTTAATGTCACGGGACCTCAGTGTCCCCAGTAAGAGGGGACCTGTGAGAGCCCAGCACACAATAGCAGTGACAACAATAATCAAGGCATTCATGCAAGTTACTGTTTGTGGAGCCTTTATGGGGACAGGCACTGCCTGAAGCCCTGCATGTAACATTACCCCCTCACCCTCACCACAGCCCTATGGGGTGGCTGCTGTCACCATCACCATTTGACAGTGAGGGCGCTGGCTCTGGAGGGTGAGCCATCTTCCCCACGCCACGCGGTGGTGGAGCCACTGTCTCTGGAAGGATGGGCTGGACTTACTCTGGCAGGGTTGGGAGCGCAAGTTTCACGTTCTTGGCCCCTTGCTTCCCTGAGGGTGTCCCCCATACCACCTGCTCCCAACCAAGGGTGAATTTGCCACCCCTCCCCCACCCAGGGGACATTTGGCAATGTCTGGAGAGACTTTGCTTGTCACAGCAAGGGGAGGGGTGACACTGGCTTCTGGCAAGTAGAGCCAGACATCCCACCACACGCAGGGCAGCTCCCCTCCCACCCCCCGCCAATGACAGAGAAGTATTTGGCCCCAAAGGTCAGCAGTGCTGAGCTGGAGAAACATGTTCCACTCACCTGAGCCCCACCACATGTCCTGTTTACACCGTCCTGTTCTGTGCCTGTCTGGGAGAGCCGCTCTGAGGCAGGGGCCCCCTCTGGTACAGGGCAGCTGAGAAGGCTGGGCCGAAGCCAGATTCCCCTTGGGGCACGAGCCCGCCCCTGCAGGTGGGCCAGCTGGCCCAGGGACTGGTGTCATTCTCCATCTTTATCACCATTGCAGCAGAGACAAGGACAAGGAGCCTTTGTGGACACTGATCTGCGCCCCGCCTGCAGTGGCATGGACAGACCCCTCCCCTCAGCTCCACGCTAGGTGCTGCCATTGTGCCCATTTTGCAGATGGGGAGCCCAGGACAGTGAGGTAACTTGTCCCAGAACACACAGCAGACGAGAGGTTTGGGCCGGGCTCCAGCTCCCAGCCCGACAGCTGGCCAGGTGAGCCCCACCTGCCACTTGCTGCTGGCCAGGTGAGCCTCGGATCCGTCTGCGGCCTGTCGGGTCCGCTGGGCAGAGCCTGCAGCGGGACGCGGTTGCGGGGAGACCGGCCCTAGGGATGCTGCCGACCCGCTTTCTTCCCGGTCTCCCTGACGCGAATAATTCCGCTCATTCCAGAGCAAACAGAACTTTCGCTCAGGTCTTAACTGAGTCACTTAGCTGGGACCCGGAGGCGGCGCGTCGGGCCGGTCCCCGCCGTGCTCGTGGCAGCAGCGCCCCCTGGCGGCCGCCGGCTCAGCCCTGCGGGGAGACCCGCGCGGGGGCTCCGGGCTGGGGACGTCGCTCTCGGGGCCACCAGGCTTGGACGAGCCACTTGCATTGCCAGAGCGCGGTTGCTCAGCGGACGCTAGGAGAGCAGCAGCACCTGCATCTTAGGCAGGGGTAGAGTTTAAGTGACACGTGTGCTTCGGAAAGCCTGGCCGCCTGGGGCCACTACGTGCTGACTGTCGCATTCCTGCAGGGTGCTCCTGCAGAGCGCTTCCCACTCTCCTCTCCAGGGCCTCGTCCCTACCCTAGCCTGGCCCCGTCGAATGCATGTGCTCGTTCGGTCATGCTACCATTCTCTCTGGGACAGTGGCGAGCACCCAGCAGCAAGGCCCTTGCGTTGGCAGCAGAGACTGGGATTGCTCAGGAAGTATCTGTGGCATGAATGGCGTGCAGGTGCCGCTGAAGGCCAGCGTGGGCCCAGCAGCCACTTTACCCTCCAGGAGCTTCTGATTTGACAGACTCAGAGGCCAGCAAGAGTGACAGGCACATGGACATGAGGCTCCCCATGTGGCCCTGTGAATGCTTCAAGCAAATGGGACTGAGGCCGGTGGCTCAGACCCAGGGCCCAGGATGCCAGGGCAGAGTGGGGCGCTTGGTGCTGGACACAGCCCCCCAAGGCCCATAGGCCTCCGTAAGCTCTTGGCTGTTCCTGGAGAGCCCAGTGGGGTCACCCAGGCCCCTGAGGGCTGGGCCTGAGATTTTGGGACTGGCAGTGTTCCCTCATCCTTGCCCTGGCCCAGACTCCTGCCAGCTCTGGGGAAAATTCAGCAAAGTGACCCTCCTGACCCAAGTGAAGGGGTCACCAAGCCCTTGCCTCTATGAGGCCCTCGGATCTGCCCTCTGGCCCCTGCGGTTGGATCACTGGCCCCTTTGTGAAAGTCCTCAGACCCCTTCCCTCCCAGGCTGGGAGAGCCAGACGGGCTGAGCTAGGAGTGAATGCTGGCCTTTGGGAGCCAGGCCCTGGTGCTGCACTGGGACGACCTCAAGGCCTAGGGCCACGTCTGCCTCCTGCACGTGGGCAGCTCTGTGAACCAGCTTAGCGAGGAGGGTCTCAATGCAGAAATGGGTCGGTGCTCACGGGACCAAGCAGGGTTCCTGCACACAGCAGGGCGTGGGCAGGAAGGGTGGCTGGGGCAGCCTAGGCCCTGGGCCCCAAGACACTCAGGCAGTGGAGCCAGATTGGGAGCCTGTGTCCGCACTGATAGATTTCATGTCCACACAGGGCTCTTGAGGGGCAGGGCCCACCCTGGGGGACAACTGTCCTCTCAGGGCCCCACTGGAGGGCCTGGTGGGCCTATTGGGAACCCGTCTGTTCCTGTGCTCTGAGCCAAGGCCGATCGGTGGGTGAGGGAGGTGAGCTCACACAGAGCTCCTTCTGTGTCCTGAGACGGGTGGCCCCAGGACTCTGTCACTACCCAGACAGCAGTCTTCTTGGGCCCTCTAGGGGTCCCCATGTGGAGGCTGGAACTTCTAAGAGCTGTTCTTACTGTGGAGAGCCTGGCCCTAGGGCTCAGGGGTCTCATTCACTCAGGAAGTGGACCCTGAGCTGCCACCCAGCCCCAGGGTCTGGATGTGCCTGTGCGCTGCTGAGCAGCCCTGTCCGCAGCCCACTGCTCTGGAGGGCTGGTGCCCGGAGCTCCCCTGAGAGCGGGCTGGCTGCCCGGTGCCGCCTCCGGCTGGTTCTGCAGCCGCCCCGGCAGAGCCCGGGGCACTGCTTCTCAGGAGCACCACGGCCCAGGCTCGCCCCTGTCCCTACCGCAGCACAGAGAGAATTTCCTGGAGGAGCCGATGTGGAGAGGAGCGGGCAGTGGGAGTCGGGCTCCTCAGGGCCGGGAGGGTGCAGGTGACAGGGGAGCTGGGGGAAGAATCTCTCAGTTGAAATAGGTGACCCTCGTGTTCCCTCACTTCTGGAGGAAGTCCAGATACGAGGAACAGATGCGTCTCCTCCTCCCTCAGGGGAAAGCACGGTTTCCAGGCTGTGACCCCTGCAAGGGCACAGAATGGGGGGCTCTGGGGTCCCCATGGAGCAGGAATGCATCTGTGGGGCCACGTGCACACAGGCCAGGTGGTGAAGGGGCCGAAGGAGGCAGAGTCCCAGCAGGTGGTCCCACTGGAGCCTGAGTGACTGCCAGGGGAAGCTGCTGGCACGTGGGGACAGTCTCCCACGCTCTGGACAGCAGCAGGGAGGCCCCGGCAGGTCCTAGAGAGACCGGGGCCTGGGCTCTTCCCATGGTGGGACTGCCTCTAGGAGCAGGTGCCTTGCCCTGCCCACAGCCAGCCCGGACCTCCCTCCTGGGCCCCAGACCTGCCCAGCCACCTGCATGTCTCTGCCTAGACATCGGTGTCTGTGAGGAGTCCCTAGAGGCATGTGGAACCCATGGGAAGGCTGCCAGCAGCTCTCATGAAGTGGGAGGAGAGGGTGGAGGGAAGTGGGGCTGGGGTATAAGAGGCAGGAGTTTGTAGGTGTTTGTAGGCAGACCTACTTCAGCCAGTTTTTGGTCCTTTCAAAACTCTGTTCTACCTGCCTGGTTTAGGTCCTGGCCAGCCTTTGTCCTTGGGGCAGAGCACTTAGACTGGTCACCCAAGAGGGCTGCACCCCGAGAAGCAGGAGAGCTCCCTAAAGCAACACTGCTGACCTCTTCCAAGTAAGCAAGCCGGGCAGCAAAGACCATGCCCACGACTGTGTCCCTGGGTTCTGTGGACCCCACACTCTCCTTCCCAAGCTTGTAGCCCTCCCCAGACCTCCTCTCTACGTTGCCACCAGGCACCAAAGCCAGAAATCTGCATGTCCCTGCTCCTTCCTTCTGCAGCCCTGAGCCTCTCAGCTCCTGCCACCCTGACCTGACCCTCCTGATGTGGCACCAGCCTCTGTCTATCTCAGCTGCCACACTGTCCCCTTCTCACCCTCCCATCAGCTGACCCAGAAGGCTCTTTCTAAAATGCACATGGGCCCTGCCCTGGCCTCTAGGCACAAGGTTGATGTCAGTGCGGCTAGTTCCTGGGCACCCACAGACCTGGCAAGGATGAGGACCCTGCTCCTGGGCTGCTCTGTGTCCATCTGAGATAGACTGGAATCTTGGGAAAGTTGGGACGTTGCTAGAGAGAAAGTGCGAGCAACTTCAGTCAAGGTCCCAGGGACAGGTTGCGCCCCTGGATGCCTGAAGACTGATGTGACTCCCTCCTTGACTTTTCAGGGTGCCCTCCTTCGGGACCCAGGCTCCCCGAGGCCAGTGCACAGAGACCGTCTCCTGAAGTCCTGCTCCCAGGGCTTTCCTGGCTCCAGTGCAGCCTCCCCCACCCATGCTTGAGCTCCCAGCCTTCTCCTGCCCCTCTCCTGGGGGTCCCCTCAGAGCCCAGAAGCAGGGAGGGCGTCCCAGGTCACTCCAGCTCCAGATCCTGCACAGACTCCACCGGGGCTGGAGAAGACAAGTGGCAGTTGCCCTCTTGGAATGGGCAGAGAACAAAACAAGGAAGAACAAAAACACAAATCAATACTTCAATAAATTATCTTGCCGCAGTAGCAATATCACTTTGGCTGCCAAGAGGGGTTGGGAAGCCCAGCCACGGGGAGGAGAGGGGATCGGCCATAGTTGCCAGTCTGCAGGGGCGTGGAGAAGGGGCTGTCCCCTCGAGGGCCTTTATTCCAGGGTTCTCCAGCTGGGGACCTGGGGCATGTGTTTTGTTTTGTTGAGCCAATGTTTACTATTTACTGTTAGGTGGGCGTCCTTGTAAGCTTCAGATGTAATGATTGACCTGAGAGGTCCAGTCTGGCAGCCCCAGGCCTCTGTTCCACTGGCTCCGAGTGGACACTGCCCCTCCTCCTGAGTGTGGGCCCCTGGGTTTGCTACAGCCCTTGCCATGCCTCAGCACCCGCCAACTTTCTTCAGCATCGTAGGGAAATATTCCTCTGTACCCTCTGCCCTTCAAAACCAACCTGCCTCACCAACTTGTGTCACCTGCCTTGCCCCTGTAGGCACTTGGGTTAGTAGCATCCTCCCAGAATGTCCCACAGTCTGCCCACCAAGGACAGCGGGCTTCTCCGCACACCCCCCGCTGGCTCGTCCCCACCCTGGGTCAGCCTGGCTCCTGCCCTTGGCTCTGCTCTCTACCTGATGGCCTTGTTCCTGTTTCTGGTCCTGACACTGGGGTGTGTCCTTATGGCTGGACTCCCCACTCAGAGACTTGGCCCGAGCTCTTCTCCCGCTGGTGCAGGGCATGCCAGCTGCCCCGAGACCGGCCACCAGCGCTCACCTGCCAGCCAGCACCTTGACCAGGGATCCCCCTAGGAGGAAGGGTATCGCTCAGACCCTCTTAGTGATAAAACAGGACTCAGAATTGGCTTTCACAAGAAGAGGAATTTCTTGACGCATAAATGAGACATATCTGCAGCAGCCAGCCTCTAAGACAGTGCCCAGTGACCCTGTCGTTTGGTACTCATGCCCTGGTGTAGGCCCCTCGCCCTGAGCGTGGGCTGGACTGAGATTAGGTCGAAAACATTTTGTCCTGGAGGTGCGTTTGTTTTCTGGCAGTCACTGCGTCACACATGCTGGTGACACATGGTGAGCTGCGCTGGGGTTAGGGTTAGGCCTCACACGGTTTGGTGAGAGGTTGTCAGTCCTGCAGCCACTGAACAGAGTCCAGCCCATAACCAATGCGTGAGCTTGGGAGCTGACCCTCCCTCGGTGGAGCCTTCAGATGAGACCGCAGCCCCATTCTCAACTGGACAGCAATCTCCAGAGAGACCTTGAGCCAGAGGAACCCAGCTAAGTTGCTTTCGGATCCTTGACTCAAGGAGACTGTGAGATGATTAATGTTTGTTTTTT
>VBSM01000259.1:1307001-1360150 GCA_008086735.1 Cheirogaleus medius
TTGGGCTGGCAATTTTTTTAAATTTTATTTTAAAAGTTAATTCTTGTTTTGGTTGATTTTTTTTTTGGACTTCATTATTATTTTTAATTGATACATAATACTTGTACATATTTATAGGGTACAGTGTGATATTTCCATACATGTATACAATGTGGAATGATCAAATCAAGGTGATCAGCACATCTATCACCTCGCATGTTTATCGTGTCTTTGTATTGGGAACATTCACAGTCTGCTCTTCTAGCTGTTTGATAGTGCACGATAAATTGCTAATGACAGCGCCACAGTGCTATGGAGCACTGGAACCTGCTCCTCCCAGCCAGCTGTGCTTCCGTGTCCAGTAGCCGCCTTCTGGCTCTCTGTCCCCTCCCCGGCCTCTAGTAACCACTCTTCTACTCTTTCCATCTACCAGATCCACAGTTTTAGCTCTTATACATGAGTGAGAACATGCGGTTATTTATTTTTCTGTGCCTGGCTTTTATCACTCAACATAATGGCCTCCAAGTTCATCCATACTTGGGCTGGCAATATTAAGCTCAGCCAACCACAAGGCCCTGAGCTTTAGCCCAAATCAAACCCACCCGTGGGGGTCCCTTCCTTCTCATTGACACTCAAAGCTCATTCTCGAGTTGGAGCCCGTGAGAAAGCAGATCCACTCATCTGACCCCTTCTTCAGAACCGTGACCTCTCAAGGTTACCCGGAGGCAGGTATCACCTGGCAGGGACTCGGGGGATGAGCTGGGGAATCCAGCTTAGATGTGAGGCAGATGCCCACTGCCCCCGCTCCTCTCCGTGAGTCAGAGTGGCAAGTTATGCCGCCCACTCTGGTTATGTTGCAGAAACCAACAAGCTTCACATCCCAGTGGCTTAAAACAACAAAGATTGAGTTCCTGCCCATGCCGTGTGTCTGTTGTGACTTGGCAGAGGATTCGGTGTCATTGTCACTCAGGGGCCTAGGTGGCAGAGCAGCTACCATCTCAGTGTCACTAGACCACATGCCAGAGAGGAGCGCTCGATGAAGGATCTCAGTGGGCAATTAAATGCTCCCGCCCAGAAGAGACTTGTGCCACTTCAGCTCACAGCTCATTGGCCAGAGCTAGTCACATGCTCCTGTCAGTCATGGGGGGCAAAAAGTGCCCCACTCCCACCTTCAGCTTCCCCTGGGCAGTCCATCACTGTGCCAGTGTCCAGCGGGTCCTGGTCACGAGATGGCTCACTCTGGTTTATGACTTACTCCCTTGGGACATGCTGACACCTTGTTACAATGAGCAGTCTCATCTCCCATTAGCTGGAGACAAAGTCTTCACAGCTGGCTCTGTGCTCGGGCCTTGGGAGCTGCTCTGCCATCCTGTAAGCCATGGACTTGGATAACACATGGGACTTGCCTCCCTTGGCCTTGAACCTTTCTTCCTTCTTCTGGAACTACCTGGCTTACTAGCAATACCTTAAGTACCTTTTGGTACTTATACACACAAAGAGAATATGTGGCTGTACTTTGTGTGTGTTTATGCAAAAGAAGAAATAGAACACCTGCATGCATATTTACTGAGGAATGTGCATCTCTGTTTTATGGACAGATAAATCGTTAAAGAGGAAAAGAGTATGCCCAGGGCTCTCGGAGGGTCTCGTAGGTCTCTTAGAGGAAACTACTTCAGTGGTGGGAGTATGTGGTGAGAACAGAAACCAGTGCCTGCCATGAGGATCACAGAGTGGGACATGTGTCACTCACAGAGACAACATGGTCCATGTTTTATTTGGGGAGGCAGTTTAGGGCAGTGGGCTGAATATAGATTTTGGTTTGAGGCTTCCTGGGTTCAGATCTCAATTCTTCCACTTCCTACTTATGTAACCTGGGGCAAGCTACCTCACTTCCCTGAGCCTCAGTTTCTTGTCCAGGACTTCCCTCTTAGTCCTGAAGACTAAATGAGAGGCTGAGTGTGGTGGCTCACGCCTGTAATCCTAGCACTTTGGGAGGCAGGAGGATTGTTTGAAGCTAGGAGTTCAAGACCAGCCTGTGCAGGAGTGAGACCCTGTCTCTACAAAAAATACAAAAATTAACCTGGTGTGGTGGCACACACCTGTAGTCCCACCTGTTTGGGAGGCTGAGGCAGGAGGATAGCTTATGTCCAGGAACTTGAGGTTGCTGTGAGCTATGATGACACCACTGCACTCTTGCCTGGGAAACAGAGTTAGACCCCATCTCAAAAAAAAAAGTAAATGAGTGTGTCTGCTGACATCATGGTGCCACGGGTGTGCCCAATGGTCTGTCCCCAGGCTAGCCCTGGCTCGCAGGTGTGCATCATGACACATAGGGGGATGTGGTTGTTCCCGGGGCTTCCTTTCCACGGTTCCTGTGGGATGGGCTGTGTATGCCCGTTCTTTGTATGGCTCCTTTGCTACAGCAGTTTCTTATTTGCAGTTTCTTTTCCTCCCTTGTATTGGGTTCTGAAAATACCTTCAAATGGAGGAAACAAGGTTATCTCCTGCTTCCTCGGGGCCTACATGCCATTTTGGGACGTCTACTTTCCATGGCTGGACCCTCCCAGAACTGTAAGCTCTTTGGGGTGAGGTCCACACCGCGTTCACCTGTCCAGGGCCTGCCCAGAACAGGTGCCTAACAGAACGCAGGAACTCCTGGAAATGGGTGGGGCGAGTGGACTCTGGGAGGCCTTAGCTGACCTCAGAGCTTTGCTTCCACATCTCACCTGAACCCTGTGCGGTGACTTTGTGTGGAAACCCACGAGGCTGAGTGTGGCTGGGGAACCCTTCCTTCCATTCAGACAGATGGAGCCAAGTGGGAGGCAGGTCCTGAGAGTGACTGGGCATGGTGCCCAGTGTCACCTGGACCACTCCCCAGTGGATGGGGTCTGTCACCACTACACCCTGCTCAGCCCCCAACTAGTCCACCAGATGCCAACCTCTCTCTCATCTTTCCCCTACCCCTGCAGTCCATGAGCCTCATCGAGATTGGGAACCCCTCTCAGAGCCTGGAGAACGTCTGCCGCTGGGCCTACCTGCAGCAGAAGCCGGACACAGGCCACGATGAATACCACGATCATGCCATCTTTCTCACACGGCAGGACTTTGGACCTTCTGGCATGCAAGGTGAGCCTCACCCCTGCAGGGCCAGAGGCGGGAGTGAAGCCAGAGCGGAGCTGTGAGGGCCCCCAACAGCCTCAGCCCAGGAAGAGTGTTGAGGCAGGAAGGGGCTCTGGCCACCTTCGCTGGGTGCGGGTCGAGTGCAGTGCTAGCGACCTCCTGGCCTGGAGCACCAGCGGGGCCTCTGTCATTTACCCCGGAAACTGCATCCGCAGGGTCTGAGGGAGATCAGAGGCGGTGAAATGGGCAGAGTCTGGGCCTGGCAGCCCAAAGACCAGCCAGGGTCTGTGGCGTCACTTCAGGGTTACTCGCTTCCCCCAGTTTCTAGAAAACAAATTGAACAAGTTGCCAACTTTTGAAAGTTTAGAAATTTCTACATAAAGATTCAAACTATATAAAACTGACAGATCTAGAAGAAGAAATTGGCAAGTCTACAATCATAATTGAAGATGTTAACACACTTCTCAGCGACTAATGGAACAAGAGGAAAATGAATTGGTAAAGACGGAGAAGACTGGAATGAAGCAGCCTGGAGACTGCGGCGCCAGACCGGAGCGAGCGCTCTGCGCGTGCGCGGCCGTCCGCCAGGCGGTCTTGCTGCGCCCCTGGGAAAGCGCAACGAATGTGGAAGGTTAGAGGGTGTTCCTGGACAACACTGGAAAAGAAAGATAAGAAATTCTAAATGTCTGGAAATTAAGCAGTGTACTTATAAATAATCCACGGGTCAAAGAACAAATAACAGTAGAAATTAGAATATAGTTTTAAAAGGAATGAGAATGACAATATGACACATCAGAACTCGTAGATATAGTTAACATAATGATTAGATTGCTTTGTATAGCCTTAAGGGCATTTATTGGAAAAATAGGCTGAAAAGTCAATCATATATGCATATATCTCAAAAAGTTTGACACAGAACAGCAAATTAAAACCCCAAAAAGTAGAAGGAAATTATAAAGAGAAGTGCAAAATTGTTGAAATGAAAAACAATATAGTACAATAGAGAAAGCCAACAAAACCAAAATCTGGTTCTTTGAAAAACATGGATTAAAATTAAAAAACTGTTAGCAATATTGATTTTAAAAAAGAAAGAAAGAACAAACAAATTTACTAAGATCAGGAATATAAAAGAGACATCACTACACATCCTTCAGAATTTTAAAAGATAATAACAAGGTATTTTGAACAGCTTTATGTCAATATATTTGTCAATTTGAATGAAAGGTACAAATTCCTTGGAAAAACATAAAATTTGAGAAAAAATAGAAAATCCAAATAGTTTCATATCTACTACAGAAATTAAGTTTGTAATTATTATAAAAGCCTTCCTTTATAGTAAACTTCAGGACTTGACAGCTTCACTAGATAATTCCTACTAATGTTTAAGGAAGAATACCAGTTATACCAAACTCCCAGAAAATGAAAAGAAAAGGAACATTTTCCAACTATTTTATGAGGCCTATATAACATCAGTACCAAAATCTGAGCAGGACATGGTAAGAAAAAGTTTACAGGCCAATGTCTCTCATGAATATAGACATAAACTCCTCCCAAAATATCAGCAAATCAAATCTAGTGTTAGATTTTTTAAAAAGGTACTATAGCACAATGAATTTGTTTATTCTAGGAATACAAGGTTGGTTTGACATTTGAAGATCAATCATTGTAATTCATCACACTAACAGAATAAAGGAGAACATTATATGGTCATCTCAATTGATCTAGAAAAAATACTTGCCAGAAATCAAGATCCATTTATGATCAGATGTTTTGTAGAACTAGGAATAGAAGAAAACTTTCTTAATATGGTAAAGGACATTTATAAAAGCCCTACAATAAACGTCATATATAACAGTGAAATGTTGGGAGCATTTTCTCCAGACTGAGAATGGGCAAGAATGTCTGCAGTTACTACTTCTGTGCAACATTAGAGTGGAAGTCGTAGCCAATGAAGCAAGGCAAGAACTGAGGCAAGAAAAAGAAATGAAAATGTAAGAATCAGAAAAGAAGAAATCAAACTCTCATTTGAAGTTGATATGCTTGTGTACATAGAAAATTTTAAAAAACCTAAATAAACTATTAGAATTACTAATTAATTTATTATGGTTACTGGAGATAATGTCAATATACAGAAATCAATTGAATTTCTATATTCCAAAAGCAAATGAAACTAACATTTAGAAACTAGTACCACTTAAAGTAGAATAAAAAACAGAAAATGCCTAGGAATAAGTCTAACAAAATAGGTCCAAGACCTAAACCAGAATATTCTAAAACATTTTTTAGGGAAATTATAAAATACTAGGTAAAGAAAGGGATATATCATGCTTATAGATAGGGAGACTCAGTATTGTAAAGATATTGGGCCAGATGTGGCTTATGCCCTATAATCCCAGTGCTTTGGGAGGCTGAGGCAGGAGGATCATTTGAGGCTGAGTTCGAGATCAGCCTGGACAACATAGCAACACCCTGTCTCTACAAAAAATATTTTTTTTAATTAACCAGACATGGTGGCATGCACCTGTAATACCAGCTCCTTGGGAGGCTAAGGTAGAAGGATCACTTAAGCCCAGAAGTTTGAGGTGTCAGTGATTTGTGATGATGCCACTGCATCCAGCCTGGGCAACAGAGCCAGACCCTGTCTCAAAACAAAAAAAAAATTGTAAAGATATCAGTTTTCTCCAAAGTAATCTATAGAGTCAATGCAGCCACACTCTAGTGCACCCCAATGTAAGTTTGATTCCAGAAGAATATTTTGAAGATACTGACAAGTTAATTCTAATATTAATATAGAAATGCAATGGGCCAAGAATAGCCAAGATTAATTGAAGAAGAGCAAAGTATTCAATACTTATGAAAATATAATAGAGTAAAATTTTGATGCAAGGATGGATAGAATGCAAGAATGCAGAGTCCAGAATTGAACCTATGCATGCATGGACACTTCCTTTATCACAAAGGTGACACTTCAGAGTAGCGGGGTAAGACAGTCTTTTAAACAAATGATGCTGGGTCACTTGACTATCCAAACTGGGAGAAGAAATGAATTCTGATACCTCCACTTTACTCCACATACAAAGAGCATCTCATGGATTTTAGATCTAAATATGAAAGGTAAAATAATAAAATTGAAGAAGATAATATAGAAGAATATCTCCATATTCTTGGAATAAGATAAATTTTCTTTAAGAAGAGATATAAAGCACTAACACAATGGAAAAGATTGATAAGTAGTATTATATTAACATTAAAAACTTTGGTTCATTAAAGGTACTATTAATCTGTTGGGGAAAATATTTATAATATATATAAAAGGACTTATATTTGAAGCACACGAAGAACTCCTAAAAATAATATAATAATAAAATACAAATAATCCATTAAAAATGACCAAGAGAGTTTATCAGACTCTTAACCAGCAAATATATGAGAAGGTGCTCAACCTCAGTAGATATAAGGGAAATGCAGTTAAAACAACAATGAGATACTGGACACACTTTATAGAATGGTTTACGTTTCAAAGGCTGAAAATAGCTCCCCTTCACATGCAGTGCAGCCAATTGATAGGTGATCGGAGCGTTCTTTCAGCTCTTTTGTCTGGGTGAGAGTTCTAATGGGTTAGGGCAAACTGCCCCATAGGAGAGGAAACCCACACAATTTTATATTAAGTGACTGGATCCTTCCTTTAAAAATGTGACAGGAAAGACAAGGATTACCAGATATTTAAACAAACAAAACAAAACAAAACAAAACAACAAAAACTTACAGCATGAATAAGATGGCTTAAGATGGAAACAAGACAAAAAGTTTGAAAACTGACTTTAGAGGAAATAGAGATTATTTAGAGACTGGAAAAGAACATTTTAAAAAGTAATATTCCCAGAATGTTTGAGAAAGTATTTCCATAAACGCAGAATAGATTGCTATGAAGAATTAGAGGACAAGTATGAAATTAAGGACATGATGGATAAAAAATTCAAAATTGCAGGGCATCTCTCAATTTGGAGCAAAAAAAAAAAAAGGTTCAAATGAAAGAAAAGTTAGGAGACTTAGAGAGGCAATCCAGGAGGTAAAACATGTATCTAGTAAGATTCCAGAAAGAGAGAACCCCAAAATAAGAGGGGAGGAAAAAAAGAAAAATTAAAGATACTTTTTCAAATCATACAGACGCATGTCATGCTAGGTAGGATGCATGAAAACTACACTGACACCAAGGCACATATTCATATGCAAGCTTTGCACACAAAGGACAAAGAGAAGATCTCAAACTTCTGCTCTGGCACACCGACTCAACAACTGTCTCAAAATCTACAGAGCAAAAAATATAGATTTTCTTGTTTATTCCAAGGGGAAAAGACATAGTTAGATTACAATGGCGCTATTTTTCACAGAAAAGTGTAAACCAGCACAGCCCAAGTCCCATGGCCCTCCTTCCTCTCTTCTCTGTTCTTCTCTTTCAGCAAATTGCCATGGGGTATGGCAGGAGTGAGGGAGGTTAGGGTTCTGAGAGTTGGGGCTGCCTGCTTGGCTGGCCTCCAGGAAGACTCCCAGGGGTATAAGCAGAGCCCCCCCATTTCACCCCAGCTCTGTGCCCATTTTGCCCCACTTCTAGCTTGTCCAAGCTGCCTCCCTCTGCTGAGATTAGAACTGGGGCATGAAGCTAGATCCCATTTTCTGATCTCCTTGGTTTTATGTGAGGTCTCAGCATCATGACTTCAGCCACCCTCCCCTGACCCTGGCCTGCCACGGGCTGCTGGCCTTGCCTCCTGCAGCTGATCTGACCTCTTAGTCCCCAACCGCCACGCCCCTGCTGTGTGATTTCCTGGGTCAGTGTGGCTTATTGATTGGCTCAACAGCCTTGCAGCCTCTGGCATCATGGAGATGGGTCTAGCTGAGGTCTGTCTCAAAGACCCCAGAGAAACCAGGGTACCCAGGGAAGGTGCCCAGAGAAGGTAGCTTGGAGGATGTGATACCAGCAGACGGGGCCAGGCTGCCTCCAGCAGAGAGAGGGTGAGGAGGAGAACAGCAAGCAGGAAGCTGCCAAGGCGGCAGGCGAGCCCCAGCCTGTGAGACCCAGACCCAGAAGTGGCCCCACTACAGGCAGGGCAGTCACAGGACTCCGGTGGTGATGGGCCAGGGCCTGCTGCCTGGGTGGTCTTCTGAGCGGTGCCAGCTGAGGGGTCCTCAAGGAGAAGCAGCACTTGGGGGTGAGGCCAGGACCCCCACCACCCGCCACTTGGGCTGCGGCAGGTTCTAGGGCTGCCTCAGGCTGGGCTCTGGGCCTGGGAGCTGGAGCCACCTCTTGTCTCCTCCCAGGCTATGCTCCTGTCACCGGGATGTGCCACCCCGTCCGCAGCTGCACCCTGAACCATGAGGATGGCTTCTCCTCGGCGTTCGTGGTAGCCCATGAGACCGGCCACGTGTAAGTGGCCTGGCCATCCTTGTGGTCTGAGGAAGGGGAGTGCATGGGCGAGCCACCCAGAATCCGAGCCTTGGGAAGGATGCGCCTGTGTGAACGTCACTTGGGATATGATGTTCTGTGCTCCTGGCGCTGCGCAGGGCAGGCCCAAGGCCCACTTTCTGCTGAAGAAAGAAATCAAAGGGAGGATGTGCCTGCGGCTGGCGGGAGCTGGGGCCTTGTGCCGTTATCCCATTCGAGTCACCGATACAGGGGCTCCCACCCCGTTTTATAGAGAAGTCGCTGAGCCTCTTAGGGGGTCGCCCAGGCTTAGAGAGCTGGGTGCAGGAAGCCACAGCACACGGGGTACGTGTGCAGCACCGTCTGAGCCCCTGAACCTGGGGCGGGGCGCGCGTTGGCGATGGGGACCGTCACGTGGCCGCACTGCTGAGTGTGGAGCGGGTGCCCCAGACTAAGAGCCGCAGACGCCTCTGCACTCTCACGGAACAGTCCCCCTCCTTGGGGACGGGGTCCCTGGGGGCTGCCCGTGGACGCCGCCTCCCCAGAGCGCCCAGCTTTAAGGATGTAGCCCGTGGAGAGTCAGTACCTCCTGGCTTGGGCAGACCGGGCTGCCAAGGCCAAGGGAGGCCAGCAGGAGAGGCAGGAGCACGCTCCTAGGGTCCTGGTGAGGCGGGGCTGGCAGGCAGGGGCACTGGCAGGGGCCCAGCGTGCTCCTTGTCCCTCGCAGGCTGGGCATGGAGCACGACGGGCAGGGCAACCGCTGCGGCGACGAGGTGCGCCTGGGCAGCATCATGGCGCCCCTGGTGCAGGCCGCCTTCCACCGCTTCCACTGGTCACGCTGCAGCCAGCAGGAGCTGAGCCGCTACCTGCAGTGAGTACCGCCCGTGTCCCTGAGCGCGACCCCTCCACCCCTGGGCTCAGTGCTGGGAGGGCGCGAGTCGCTGGTGAGTCGGGGTCCAGCCCAAGGCCTCAGACCCCGGGTCCTCTGGCCTGAGGTGCGGGGAGGAGAGAGGGCAGGCCTGTGAACGGACTCTGACCCGGAGGAGACCCCATTGTTGAGGGCCCGGCCTCCAATGGCAAGGGAGTAAGGCAGCTACTCTGGGATCTGTGCAATCCAGGGCCTGGTATCTTACACCAAGGACAAGGGATGCAGCAGGGAAACTGAGGCAACACAGCCGAGGGCTGGGGGTGCAGGCAGGCCCACCTGGCAGCTACAGAAGGGTCCTTGGTGCCTCACGGCCAGATGGCCCGCCTGGCTGAAGGCTGCTTGTGGTGCCACATGTCTCCTCACAGCTCCTACGACTGCCTGCGGGACGACCCCTTCGCCCACGACTGGCCGGCGCTGCCCCAGCTGCCCGGGCTGCACTACTCCATGAACGAGCAGTGCCGCTTCGACTTCGGCCTGGGCTACATGATGTGCACTGCCGTGAGTGGCGGGGAGGCGGGCTGGGGCCGTCCGGGGCCGGGGGAGGCAGAGCAGCCCTCCAGAAGTGGCAGCATCCCCCTGCACCCCCCACTGCCCACCCAGGAGGCCCCCACAGCCTGCCTGGTGGGTGCAGACATGGTCCTGGGCAGGAGGCACACAAGTGACAGGACTGTGACCAGGGGTCAGCGAGGGACAGTGGGAGCCTGGCAAGGCCTGCAGAGGTCAGGAGGGCTTCCCAAGGAAGAAGTGAGTTGTGAAGGCTAAGTGGGAGGAGAGGACATTCCAGAAGGGAAGGTCATGTGTGCAGAGGCCTAGCGGAGAACACAGCATGCAGAGAAGCACCTGTGCGCCCAGGGCCGCGGGCCAGGGCCGAGCTCCCGCAGGGGTCCGGTCACTAGCACGGAGGCAGTGCGGCGGAACTTTCGTGCCTGTGAGTGTCTGAATGCTCGTTGGAGGAAGGAAGCAAGAGAGTCCCACTTTATAGATGAGGAAACCAAGGCCCACTGAAGTTAGGTGACGAGCCTGAGCCCACACAGAGAGCATGCGATGACCCAGGCACTGACGCAGGAGACCGAGCTCCTTTCATGACTGCCTGAGGAGCACAGTGGACTCGATTCTCATGGCAGTGGGGCTTCTGGAAAGGTTTGAACAGGGGAGCGGCATGGCCAGATCTGAGTTTCAGCCAATCCCTCAGGGAAGTCCTGGGGGAAGAGCTGTCAGGACAGGACACAGAAAGGCCAGAGAAGAGGCGACTGTGAGGTCTAGGGGATAGAGGACTTGGTTGGGGTGAGGGTGGGCCTGTGGGAGCAGAGGGGGCTTCATCAGGGTTTCAGGAAGGGACTCCACAGTGGGGGATCAGCTGGTGTCCACAGGGCCCTGCAGTGACAGCCCTTTGAAGTCACCAGCTACTCCTACCCCAGCCAGAGGGTAGCCACCCAGCCCTTATGGTGGCACACTGGCTCCCAGCTGCCTGTCCAAGCTCCATGGGATGTGCAGCCTCCCACCCCCGCACTATGTGGGTAGGGTCCTCACCACCCCAGAATCACAAAGAGCTCATGGCACCCACCCACGGCCTGTCAGGAGCCAGTCCCGCTGGGGCGTCTCAGGTTATAGAACCAGGGGAGGGGGACAGGACACCCTGGGCAGTCCCCTGGAGTGGTAGTGGCCTGGCAAGCTGCTGGTGCTCTCTTCCAGTTCCGGACCTTTGACCCCTGTAAGCAGCTGTGGTGCAGCCACCCTGACAACCCCTACTTTTGCAAGACCAAGAAGGGCCCCCCGCTGGATGGGACCATGTGTGCACCTGGCAAGGTGAGTCAGGACTGAGGGCACCTTAAGGGCAGCAGGGAAGAGGGCAGGAACCCTGAGGCACACAGACCACCAGGGACAGGCCCAATGGTGGGGGCAGGGTACCTTCTCAGGGGACCCCCGCCACCCTCTCCTTCCCCCTGTCTGATTACTCCCCACTCTTAACACACCAGAGCTTCTGAGACCCTGAACAAACCTAGCAACTCAAGGCTCCCCACTGTGTTTCCAGTCCCCTACTCGGAATTCCCCCTCTGAGGAGCAGTTTCTGGGGTCCTGGCAGCCTTCTGTCATGTCCTGGGCAATGTGAGTGGCTGTGGGTCACCCCACCTTGAGGCCAGCATTGGGGTTTGATGGCCCCTGGATCTCCAGGCCCAGCCTGAGGCTTGGCCTCTCCATTGCCAGGGCCTCAGTGTTTGTCCCTTGTTGGGCAGGCTTGTCCCCTGAGGTCCCTCAGTGGCTACCCCAGGCTCACTTCCCACTCTCTGGAGACCCCACAGAAGGGCTCCTTCTTCCCTGTCAGTGCCCCTAAAACCCCAGGCCTGATTCTTATTGGTTCAGATGAAATCACATGCCCACTCCTCAGCCAATCACTTGCTAGGGGGCTGGCATATGCAGATGAGCCCGAGCCTAGGTCTCAGGCCAGAAAGCTCCACCCTACTTAGGCCACACTGCCCAGTGCAGGGTGGGCAGAGCATGGGGAGTTGGCTCCGGTACAGCCCGTGTCAGGCCTGTGGAGCCTCAACAGTCATCTGGGCTCAGTTCCTCAATGGGGGTCTTTGGCTTGGGACTGGGCCAGCTGTGTAATTTTAGTCCCTGGTGGAGCTTCTTAAAGATGCAGACTCCCAGGCCTGCCTCTGAGAACTTTGGTTTGGGGTAGGGTTCAAAAATTGTTTGGGGTTTTTTCTTTTTTTTAATTATGTTAAATTCCACATAACATAAAACTCACTATTTTAAAACTTTAAAGTGTACAATTCATTGGCATTCAATACATTCGCAGTGTTGTGCAACCTTCTCCACTATCTTGTTCCAGAACTTTTTCATCACCCCAAATGGAAACCCCATTAATCCCTCCTCCCACTCCTCCTGTCTCCTTCCCCTGGCGACCACTAATCTGCTTTCTGTCTCTATGGAGTTGCCTATTCTGGAATTTCATATAAATGGGGTCACATAATATGCAACCTTTTGTGTCTGACTTACTTCACGGAGCATGATGTCTTCAAGGTTCGTCCATGTTGTAGCGGGTATCAGTCCTGCGTTCCTTTGCTGACTGAGTACTATTCCATCGTGTGGACAGAACACATTCTGTTTACCCACCGATGGCCATTTGGATTGTTTCCACCTTTTGGCAATTGTGAGTAGCGCTGCTATGAACATTCATGTATAAGGTTTTGTTTGAAGACCTGAGAATCAGTATTTTTAAGATATGCCACTTTATACTTTAAGCCAGGTTTAAGGAAAAAAATTAAAAATTAATAAATAAAAAGAAGTGCCGCAGACTTCACGAACTGTTCGCAGTCCAAGGTGGGATGTTGCTGGGGACACACCAGGGCCGGGGAGGCCAGAACTGCGCTCCTGCGTCCTGCACGGAAGCTCAGGGAAAGCAGCAGGGGTGCAGGCCGGGGTGCCCTGCGTCAGGCAGTGACACAGCTAAGCACGGTGCCCCCACCCCGGCAGAGGAGGCAGTTGGCGCTAGAGGTGGGCCCTGCACAGGAGCTTGCCCAGGGAGCAGGACCGATGAAGGGGGGCGGGGGGAGGCCCCGAGTGGGGGGTGGCTGGCCCACACCCCAGCTGATTGGCCCCCTTCTGCTGTGGGGCGTGATAGGACGCTTTGTGCATTTAGCCCACTAAATAAAATTGCCATTTCATGCCCTAAAAAGCAGAGTTGTGCTCACTGAGGGGCTGAGCAGGGGCTCGCTCAGCCAGCCTCCCCCGGATTAGGAGGAGCACAGATTGCAACTGACCTGGATCAGCAACTGGGGGGTGGGTTAGGGTAGCACAGGAGAGGGAGGAGGGAGGGCTCCTTCTGGGGGCCTGTCAGAGTCCCCAGCTGTGTGGGTCTGTACATGTCAAAGTCCCGCTAACTATTGCAATGTGCTTTTACGTCTGGAAAGCAATTATTCCCTTGCCGCCCATCCTGCAAGAAGAGCCAAAGGGATGGAGAGAGAAGGGGAGGAGAGAGAACAGGCCAGGCTGGAGAAATAGCAGGTTGCTAGGTAAGCGGCTGGGGGTGGGGCTGGCCCCTGCACCCACTCCCAGCCCCCAACTCTCCAGCTGGGCCATCCCAAGCATGCTTCTCCCCTCCGGCTCTCCCACTCTCTGTCTCAGCTCAGGCCGCTCTAACAAAATGCTACAGACTGGGGGCTGAAACAATAAAACTTTATTCTTCATGGTTTTGGAGGCTGGAAGTCCGAGGCCAGGCGCCGGTGCGGCTGGTTTGTGGTGAGGGCCCTCTTCCTGCTTTGCAGGTTGTGGTCTTCTCATCGTGGCCTCACATGGCGGAGAGAGAGGTCATCTCTCTCATGTCTTTTCTTACAAGGACACTAATCCCATTCATGAGGGCCATCACCAAATTACCTCCCAAAGACCGCTTCTAATACTGTCACATTGGGGGTTAGGGCCTCACCACATGAATTCTGGGGGACACAGTCATTCAGTCTACAGCACTCCCTTGCCTGGGCCCTCCTCCTGCCTGTCAGCCCCGTCTTGCGCCTCTAGCTAAGGGGGTCACCCACCAGCATTTCTGTGGGTTCTCCCCGACCCTCCATGGTTGAATGAGCAGAGCTTGGTGGTGAGGGATGAGGTGACCGTGGCCCAGGGAGGAGATGGCCAGGATCCCTGGCGGCCTGGAGCCAGGCCTGCCCAACCCCAGGCAGCTCCCGACCATGGCTGCCAGCCATGCGCCTGCTCGCCTCGCCTGGTGGGGTGGAGCCCCTGGGTCCCCGCAGAGCGGCAGCCTCTGCAGTTGTCGCGTGGCCCACGTGGGTGTAGGGGCAGGCCTGGGAGCATTTCAAAAAGCCGTGAAGGGTGAGGGGCCTCTGTTAGGAAGAGGAGAGATGTGGGCAAAGGGCAGGGCTCTCCTGAGAGAGGACCACCGTGAAGGGTGACAGGGACACCTCAGGCATGGACACGGAGGGCACGGCTCCCCCAAAAATGGCCTCTGACACAGAGCCCTGATTGCAGGAATTTTCCAGGTGTGCTCTCAGGCTAACACTGGTGGGGAGAGCAAGGCCTTGCACCAGGGTGACCTCAGCAGAGGGCTGGGCCGGCCCCACGCGGGGCTCTGGAGCTGGGCCGGCCTTTCAGAGTTGTCCCAGCTGAAGCACTGTCTGTACTGGGCTGGGATCAGAGAAGCTGGAGGGCAAGTAGAGGCCAGTCACGCAGGGCCTTGCTGCCAGCCACAGGGCTTGTACTGTCCAGCACCTGTGGGGAGGAGGGGGACTGACCACGAAGCTCATGATGCTTGAGCCGTGGGGCCCTTCCAAGACCCTGGGAGGGGCCAGGCAACATGTTCACATGGTCATGTTTTCATAAATTTTGCAAAAGAGAGATATCGTAACCACAGTGGATGAAGACCACTTCTCTTTTCATTCCTACTTGCCCTTGACACACCTCTCCCGTGGGCTGGCATTGGAGTGGCCATGGGCATTTTGCAGCTTTGGCCACAGAAATTGGGCTGAGGTTAGGTAGCAGTTTATTGACATGATTTTCAGTCATGTCAATAGTACATGGTAGATTTTCATCTACCGTGTGTGAATTATGGTGTCTTTCCAGGTGTGAGAGTAGCTTCCAGAAATACTCACAGGGCTGTTCTCCAACCCCCCAGGGTCATTGTGGAGTATGTGCCATGTGCAGCCCATTCCCCTCAGATATTTGGAGAAAAAGGTGCCTCAACTGTGCCAGAGGCTGTGGCTACTTCTATATTTGCAGTAGTTTATTTTCTTCTGGGGTTTGTCTTATAGATTTAATGCTTTAAACACAGATCCACTTGTAGATATTTCTTTAGAAAAGCAAAGTGTAACATGACAGTCTGCTTGTTTAAAAGCTGTGCCAGCCTTACAAAACACAAATGACAAAAAAAATGAGGGACTCTAAAATTTGCAAAGAACATGAATGAAAATGAGATGCAAAAATGTGGATAAAGCCTTAACACACCATTTTAGCCGCAATTTTGAAAGTTGTTTTGGAATGTTTCAGTAAAATAAGGGAGACTTACAGACTCTGATTTGGATGTATATATAAAAGTGTCCTATCATTGTCGAATTAGTTTATTAAAGAAAGGAAAAAATTTCTGATAAAAATTAATGGGATATGAAACTAAGCAATACAATGAGTAAAGAAGTCAATAGAAATAAATCTGACTTCAAAAAGTTCATTGTAACCAAAAAAAGCTTTCAGATCAAACCAAAAGCAGTCGTTCATGAGGTGGAAGCGACATGTCAAAGAAGTAACAGGCTCTTGGTGCATTTGACGATTCAGTTGATGAAGAGGAGTGCATCTGGTGAACACAGAAAAACATTCAAACCTCTTTCTGATTTGACATGAAATGTCAACAACATCAAAGACACCGTGAAGCTCAGAATATTGCCCCTATGCTGAGGACATCGGCCGCAGCCGCTCCTGAGCATCGATAATCCGAAGAGTGTTTAAAGTCAAGCTCTGACCGAGAAAACTTGAGATGCCCTGAAATCCACATCAAGGAAGGAAACTGGACAGCAATGTCTCCAAAGTTGATTGTTCTTGATGTTCAGATGACATCACCGATAACTTCTTTAAATGACTGATAATAAAAAAGAGAGAGAAAGTAAATATCTCCCTCAACATGCTAGAGCAAGTGTTAACAAACTATGGCACGAAGGCCAACTCCATCTGCTGCCTGCTTGGCTGGTTGGTTTTTTCTCTAACAGCTTGAATAAGGTGGGATTCACATTTAAATTCACCTCTTTAATGTGTGAATTCAATGATTTTCAGTGTAGAGTTGTACAACCATCACATCAAGCAAATTTTAGAACATTTTGTCACTCCAAAAAGAAGCCCCGTGCCCATCAGTAGTCACTCTAGTCCACCCTACTCCCGCCCAGCCCTAGGCAGCCACAGAGCCACTTTCTGGCCTTATAAGTTTTCCTATTCTAGACATTTCATGTCAGTGGACTCATACAACACGTGACATTTTGTGACAGGCTTCTTTCACGTAGCGTGAGGTTTACAAGGTTCATCCCCATTGGAGCACATGTCAGTATTTCATTCTTTTTTTTTTGCTGAATAATAAAGATAGAGAGTCATCCATTTATTGGTTCTATTCACCCATTTATAGTTGATGGACATTTGGATTCTTCCCACCTTTTGGCTGTTATGAGAAATGCTGCATGAATATTCGTGTACAAATTGTTGCATAGATATTTCATTTTTCTAGGATATATACCTAGAAGTGGAATCATTGGATCTTATGGTAACTCTATGTTTAACTTTTTGACAGACTGCTAGTCTGTTTCTCAAAGGAAACTTCATTTTTTTACATTCCAACTAGCAATGTATGAGGGGTCAGATTTCTCCACATCCTCCCCAAAACATGTAATTGTCTTTATTATAACTATCTCAGTCGAGGTGAAATATTATCAGGATTTTGATTTGCATTTCCCTAATGACCTATATTGTTGAACATCTTTTCATGTGCTTAATATCAATTTGTATATATAAATGTTATATATATATATCTTTTGGATAAAATTCTGTTTAGATCCTTTGCTTATTTTTTAATTGAGTTATTTATCTTTTTATCATTGAATTGTAAGAGTTCTTTATATATTCTGGATATAAGTCCTTTATTACACTTATCAGATATATGATTTGCAAATATTTGCTCCCATTTTGTGGGTTGTCTTTTCACTTTTATGATAGTATTATTTGATTTACAAAAGTTTTTAATTTTGATGAAGTCTAATTTATCTATTTTTGCTTTTATCACTTGTGCTTTTGGTGTTGTATCTAAGAAACTATTATTATTAGGTCAAGAAAATTTATGTTTTATTCTGAGAGTTTCAACTTTTACATTTAAGTCTGTGGGTTAATCCATTTTGGGTTGATTTTTGTGTAAGGTGTGAGGAGGGGGTTCAACTTCATTCTTTTGCATGTGGATATCCAGTTGTCTCATCAGCATTGTTAAGGAGACTATTCTTTTTTCATTGAATTGTTTTGGCACCCTTGTCAAAAATCAGTTGACCAAATGTAGAGGTTTAGTTGTATTCCACTGATATATTTGTCTATCCTTGTGCCAGGGCCACACTGTCTTAGTTTTATAGTAAACTTTGAAATGAGGAAGTGTCTTCCCACTTTGCTATTTTTTCAATATTGTTTGGTTTTTCTGGGTCCCTTGACTTTCCAAATGAATTTTAGGAGTGGTTTCTCAATTTCTACAAAATTATATCTGGGATTTTGATGGGAATTAGGTTGAACCCATAGGTCAATGTGGGATTATTGCCATCTGAGCAATCTGATCTGTGAACATGACATATCTTTCCATTTACTTAGATCTTTAATTTCTTTTGACAATGTTTTGTGATTTTTAGTGGACAAGTTTTGCATTTCTTTTGTTACAAGGGTTTTTTCCTTCTTTTTGATGCTATTGTAAATGGAATTGTTTTCTTAATTTCATTTTCAGATCATTTATTAATATTACTAGCTTATAAAAATAAATTTTTTGTATATTGATCTTATTCCTACAACCTCACTGAATTTGTTTGTGAACTGTTAGTTTTTTTAGGGGATTCCTTGGGATTATCTGTATAGATGACTATGTTGTCTGCAAATAGAGACAGTTTTACTTCTTCCTTTCCAGTATGGATGCCTTTTATTTCCTTTTCTTGCCTACTTGTCCTTTCCACAACTTCCATTACAATGTTGAGTAGAAATGGCATAAGCAGATGTCCTTATCTTGTTCCTGATTGTAAGGTGCTCTGGTATAAGCAGATGTCCTTATCTTCTTCCTGATTATAGGGTGCTCTGGCTTAAATGTTTGTGTCCCCTCCAAAATTCATGTTGAAACTTTATTCCAAAAGCAACAGTGTTAAGAGGTGGGTCCTTGAGGAGGTGCTTAGGCCATGAAGGCTCCATGCTCCTGGATGGGATGAGTGGCCTTATAAAAGGCCTACCACTGGTAGGGGTGGGGAACCTGTGGTCTTCTAGATCCTTAAGTGCAGCCTTTTGACTGAATCCAAATTTTACAGAATAAAATTTTTCCTCTCATTAAAAGGGCTGTAGCAGAGAAGGATGAAGGTTTTCTTGCCTCATTTGGTGTTTTAAAAATAACAATCTTGAAATCAGAAGGCCGCAGGTTCCCCACCCCTGCTAGGACTCTTTTTGCACTTTCATCCTTTCTGCCACATGAGACACAGAGTTATTCCCCTCCAGAGGACACAGCAACAAAGTGTCATCTTGGAAGCAGAGAGAGCCAGTCCTCACCAGACGTTGAATCTGCTAGTGCCTTGATATTGGACTTCCCAGCCTCCAGAACTGTAAGAAATAATTTTTTACTATTTATAAATTACCTAGTTTTCAATACAAACCAATAAAGACATAAGGGAGATGAATTCAGTCTTTTACCATTAAGCATTATGTTAGCTTTGGGTAATTCGTAGATTTCCTTTCTCAGATTGGGGAAGTTCTCTTCTATTCCTGGTCTGTTCAGTGTTTTTTTCATAAAAGGATGAGGGATTTTGCCAAATGATTTTTTGAGTCTGAAGATGGTCGTGGGGTTTGTGTGTTAATTCTGTAAATAGGATTATTACATTGATTTTCAAAGGTTAAACTACATTTCTGGGATAAATCCCACTTGGTCATGATGTATGATCCTTTCAATATGTTCTTGGATTTAGTTTGCTAGTATTTTGGTAAGGATTTTTACTTCTGTATTCATAGGAGATATTGGCCTGTAGTTTTCTTTTCTCGTGATGTCTTTGGTATTGGTATCAGGGTAAGACTAGCCTCAGGGAATGAGTTGGGAATTCTGCTTTTCTATTTTTCAGAAGAGTTTCTGAGCAATTAGTATTAATTTTTCTTTAAATGTTTGGTAGAATTCACTAGCAAAGCCACATAGCCTTGGGTTTTTGTTTGTGGGAAGCTTTTACATTACTAATTCAATTTCTGTACTTGTTAGAGATCTATACAGATTTCCTATATCGTATTAATTCAGCTTTGGTAGTTTGTGTCTTTCTAGAAGTTTGTCCATTCCAGTGGTTTTTTTCCACTGGTATTTGATTTATTCCCTGGTGTTACTTGCATTCGGCCTGAAGAATTTCCTTTAGTATTTCTTATATGGCTAGCAGTGAATGCATTTTTTGTTTATCGGGAATATCTTTATTTCACCTTCATTTTTGAGAGCTAGTTTTGCTGGATGTCAGATTCTTAGTTGACACCACTGCCTGTGGCCTCCATTATTTCCAACTAAAAATCAGTTGTTAATCTTATTAGGATTTCCTTGTACATGATGTCATTTTTCTTCTGCTGCATTCAATATTTTCTCTTTGTCTTTGTTTTCAACATTTTGTCTATGATGTCTCTGGGTGTGGATCTCTTTGCATTTGCCCTACTTGGAGTTCATCAAATTTCTTTAATGTGTAAGTTAATGTTTTTCATCAAATTTTGGAAGTTTTCAGTCATTTAAAAAATTCTTTCTGCTTCTTTCTCTGTGTCTTCTCATTCTGGTACTTCTACCATGCATATTTCAGTGTGCTTAATGATTTTGTATGTTTCTCAGAGGCTTTGTTCATTTTTCTTCATTCTTTTTTCCTCTCTGTTCTTTAGATTGCATAATTTTGATTGATCTATATTTAAGTTTGCTGATTCTGTCTTCTGCCAGATCAAATCCACTATTGTGCCATCTAACAAATTTATCATTTAAGTTTTTATACTATTCAGCTCTAGAATTTCTCTTTAGTTTATTATTATTATTATTATTATTTCTGTCTCTTTACTGGTATTCTATATTCAGTGAGACATTATTTTTATATTCTCCTTTAATTCTTTAGACATGGTTTCCTTTTGTTCTTCAAACATATTTATAATAGCTGTTTTGAAATCTTAACCTGCTAGATTCAACATCTGGGCCTACTCAAAGGTAGTTTCTGTCAACTGCTGAATTTCCTGTGTGTGGGTCACAATTTCCTATTTCTTTTCATGTCTCAGGTTTTTTGTTGAAAACTGGACATTTTCTATACCACATTGAAAAACTATGGATATTGATCCTAATGGGCCTTCTTGTTGCTGTTGTTTGCATGTTTCTTTTAGTAGTGATTTGGCTGTGCTGTTTCAGTGAAGTTGTTTCCCCTGCAATATGCAGCTACTGATACTGCGCCTCAGAGTCCCTCTGACCACAGCCCTACCCCTTCCTCCCTAGGACAGTGGTGTTAGCCAACTTCTCTCTCTGTCTCTTTTCCTGGTCTTTCTGTTAAGCTTCTGGGTATTCTGCCTCTGTTGACATCACACCCAGCTGGTAGCCTTCATTAACTGCCATCTGATTGCTGTATTATTTCTGAAAAAGCCCTGGGTATATAATTTTCTCTGTGGTATGATCCAATTAAATTCTGGACCTTTCATAGGGACAGGATGTTGCCAGTCTCTGAGGCTTACTCAGACCTGAGGGGGCTCTTAGCTGACTTTGTCCTTGCTTCTCTCTGTTAAAACTTCTACAGATGAGTATCCTTAATCCAAAAATTTGAAATCCAAAACACTTCTGTTTTCAAACATTTCAGATAAGGGATACTCGACCTGTAGTTAATTTATCATTTTGTTTGTTGCTACTAATATCATGGAACTATTGGTCTCCTTTTAATTACCCACTACCAAAATCTCTAATTTGTTTTGTTTTGTTTTATTTTGTTGCCCAGGCTGGAGTGCAGTGGCACTGTAACCTTGAATTCCTGGGCTCAAGCAATCTTCCTGCCTCAGCCTCTCAAGTAGCTGGGACTATGGGTGTACATCACCATACCTGCTAATTTTTTAAATTTTGTAGAGACAGGCTATTGGGGTCTCACTGTGTTGCCCAGGCTGGTCTTGAACTTTCCTGGCCTCAAGTGATCCTCCCTCCTCTCTGCCTCCCAAAGTGCTGGGGTTGCAGGAGTGAGCCACTTCACTGGCTTCTACTGTTTTTGACTAAGACCTTAGGCATGAACTTCCCCATGCTCTGTTTCAGATAAAAGTCTGTCCCCTTAGGGAGAGCTATGGAGCTGTCTGTTCTGCTTTACCTCTGAGCAAACCATCAACACTGTGTTGGAGCTAGAAGCAGGGACAGTGGCCTGTTTCTCCCAGAGTGACACTCCCTGGTATACATGCAGATCACTTGATGGGAATGGTAGCCCCTAGTCTTCTTGCTTTTCCGCTTTCAGCATAGAACCTCTTTCCTACAAGCAAGCTGGGGAAGGGGCTATCTGGCCCACTATTCTTGGGCTGCTGTACCTGGAGCACAGCTTCTGCTCTATGAGTGGGGACTGGCTTGGGGAAGGAAGCCCCAGTCCTCTTGGCCACCCCACCGGGAATAGGCTTTCTGCAACACAGAGTTGAGAGGGATGAGAGCTGCCAGAGGCCTGCGTTTCTTGCCATGAAACTGTAGCCTTAGACTGGGAGCTGGGAGTATAGGGAGCCCCATCTTCTTGGCAGTAAAGCTTTGGTTACATAGAGAATGTAGGAAGGAATGGAAGAGGATTGTGGCTCAAATGCCATAGACTTTTGCTGTTCTAGTCAAGATTTAGTATATTTTCTTAAATAAATATTTCTTCATTTGTTGTATTGACCTTAGGACAGTTTCCGGAGACTTTAAATGGTTGTTTTTTAAAAAGTAATTTTCATCAGTTAAATGGTTATTTTACTGGGAAGTGGGTTCACCGACTTCTTTATACCTCCATTCCAGAAGTTTCCATCTGCTGCCTGTTTTTGTGAAAAGTCTTATTCACAGCTGTGTCCATTCATTTATATGTTGTCTGTGGCTGCCTTCACGCCCTGGTGGCAGAGCTGAGCAATTCAGCAGACGCCACGTAGCCTGCGAAGTTGAAAACAGTCACTATCTGGCCCTTCTACAGGAAAGTTTGCTGAGGAGCGAGCGCGTCCCTGTTCAGCTGTCTATGCCACAGAATCATTGCGATAAGAAGAGGGCAGGAAAGAGGGTGCCATCAGCAGTGCAGAAAAAGTCGTGTCGGCTGAAAACCATTGTTCTCTGGCTTTAAATTTTTGTGTGTGATATATTTTCTTATTCTAAATCAATAATTCATTTTATACCTAACTTAATATTGTTAATTTTGCAGTCTTCTCAAAGTGGGCCCCTAGAGCGCAGAGGCGCCCTCGTCTGGGAGGGCGGGAACAGCATGAGCAGACTGATGTGGCGCGCCGCGCCCCGCACACCAGCGCTGCACTTGCTCGTCCATGGTTCATTTACTTAAATAGCTCCTGTGTGTCTCTGGAGTCGTTGGTCTGATGTGCAGGTGCATCTTTATAAATGGGCCCTGTGTGTGCCCTGGGGTGCCCATCCTGGGGACGTGCTGCGGTGCAGCCTCTGGCTGAAGGACTGCCAGACGGCGGGGGTGGGGGCTGGGCAGCAGCTCCCCCCTGTGCCTCTCACTGCTGCCGGCCGGATGAGACCTGTCTTCTTGGGGGCTCTGAGCATCTGGGGGCAGTAGGATGGGCTCCCACTGTGCCTCCAGGGCCTGGCCAGGGCAGAAGTCTCAGGGCCGCAGACTGCAGAGTGCGAGGCTGTCCCAGCAGCCCTGGGTGAGTAGTGGGTCAAGGGAGCGGCTTTCTGTCTTTCAGCATTGCTTTAAAGGACACTGCATCTGGCTGACGCCTGACATCCTCAAACGGGATGGCAACTGGGGTGCCTGGAGTCCGTTTGGCTCCTGCTCGCGCACCTGCGGCACTGGCGTGAAGTTCAGGACCCGCCAGTGTGACAACCCACAGTGAGTTGGCCTTGTGTCCCCCCAACCTTCCTGAGTGGCAGCTGAGGTCCCAGGAGTCCCTCACCAGCCAGCCTGTTCTTGGGAGCTCCTGTGCTCATTCTGGAGAGGGCGCCAGGGTGGGCTGCCCTGCCCCGTGCCGCCTGGGAGGCTGATGCCCCTACCTCTGGCCTCCTGACCAGCCACCCGGGCCATCCCCACCTGCCTGCAACCTGCCCCATGAAGGCTTACTCTGTCTTTCCTGGTCGTGGGCTTGGAGGAGAGAGCTGGGGCACAGTCAGGGAGACAAGGGTAAAGAGGGGGCCTCTCTTGGCCCCCAAGATGCCGGGAGCCTGTGTAGAGCAGGACTGGGACTTGCCGCCTGCACTGGCTGCCCATGCCAGCTGTAGCCCCCCCTCAGCCACGCTCCCCTGCACCGCCTCCCACGTGGGCCTGTGCCCAGGCCCTGTGCTGTCCTCCTGGTCCCCTCCTTCCCCCTGCTGTCCCCCACGATGTAAATACGTCCTGGGTTGTGTTCCCTCCTCAATCCGCAGCCAGGACCTTGTCCGCCCACTGCTGCCATTCCAGCACTGCTTGGGCATGTGAGGCTTTCTCTTTTGGCCTTTCTACCAGTTTAAAGATTTTGATTTTTCTGAAAATATTGAAAACCTAGAATTTTGCATCTAAAAAAAACAACAGATTTCCAGCTTCCAAATCGTACACCATAGATGCAATGCTGGGCCCAGATTCGGGCTGGCGGGCAGTCTCTGGGGTGCGCCCCGCCTGGCTGGACCCCGCCTCTGCCTCAGTTCCCACGGCTCAGGCGCTGCACTGTCTCTGGCCAGGCCCTGAGCGGCCACCAGGGAGCCAGAGCAGCTCAGCAGTCATGGCTCTGAGCAGACAGTCAAGGCCATGTGGCCCGGCAGCACAGGACGGCCTGTGTTGGGGCCGGCCACCCCTACGTGAGCGGAGACCCCTGTCCTCCCTTCCTGCCCTCCCACTCGGAGCCTCCAGGCCGCCCTCCTGGCCAGGGCAGAGGCAGGAAAGGCGCCTTCCAGCCCTTCCTCAGGCCGCCCTGAGCTCCCACCAGCCAGCTGGGGAATTGGAGCCGCAGAGGCAGTTCGCGGATAGCTGCTGTTCTCAGCAAAGCCAGGCATCACAGAATCACAGCCCAATTCCCCGAGGTAGAGAGAAGCCAGCGGCAACATGTGGCCTTGTGCCAGACACTGGGAAGCAGCTGAGCACTGGGGTTGCCGTCTCTCCTGTGCGCCAGGCCGGCCGGCCGCCCAGGGCCGGGCCAGGAGGAGACGCTCAGTTCCTGCCTTCCTGGGGTGTCAGCCAGTAGAGGGGCAGCGTCTGAATGCCCGCACAGCCGCCTGCGCGTGCACAGCCCAGCGCACAGGGGCTGAGCGGAAGCTGCCTCCCCAGGGAGCGCCGGGCAGGAGAGCAACCTAGCAGGTTCTGCTCTCGATGACCTGAGGCCGGGCAGGCTGGGGAGCGGCTGGGCCCTATAGTTGGGACGCAGCAGGGTGGGGTCCCTTTGCTCAGCAGGGCTGCGCCATCCGGACACCTGAGACCCAGGGACCCCCCAGAGCCCCACAGTGGCACTCCGAGTGCCAGCCTCCTTCTGGCAGCGCCATGCAGCAGGGCCTTCGCTTTTCCCTCCAGCCCAGCCAACGGCGGTCGCACCTGCTCCGGCCTTGCCTACGACTTCCAGCTCTGCAACCCGCAGGACTGCCCCGACTCCCTGGCTGACTTCCGCGAGGAGCAGTGCCGTCAGTGGGACCTGTACTTCGAGCATGGCGATGCCCAGCACCACTGGGTGCCCCACGAGCACCGGGATGGTGAGCGGGCAGGGAGGTGGCGCTGGGGGCTCAGCAGGCGGGCCTGGGGTTGGGGGCAGGGACTTGCCTTGGCCTGTGCCTCGGACCCTGCATGGGGCGAGGCTGCTGCAACACTGGGTGCAGCAAAGCCCACCCTGGCCAGTGAGGTGCTGGGGCCCCCTCCCGGGCTGGGGTGATCGGGACGGGGCTGCAATCCCACGGCAGCCAGAATACCGGGCGTGGCCAAGGACGCTGGGGAGGGTGACCGGGCTGCAGGCTTGCTGCGACCAGGCTTCCACAGTCTTGGTCTGGTGGACGAGGCGGGGCTGATTCAGCCAAGAAATCTGGTGACCGCTGACCTTCTCCATTAGGACACTCAGTTGCAAGTGTCAGAACGCGTGACTCCAGCTGGTTTCAGTATCACAAGGCTCATGGAACTGAAAAGTCTGGTAGCCTCAGGCCTGGGGTTGTTTGTATTCCATTTGGGTTCCCACCCCTGTCCCAACCGGGGCATTGGGCAGGGCAGGGAAGCCAGGGTGTGAGTCATTGCTCCATGTGTGTTGTGCTAGTGGAGCACCTGCTCTGTGCCCCACGTGGGTCACTGCAGAGCTGGGGGGTGACAAAGTAGATGGTGTCCCCCTCTAGGGGTGAGGGGGCTGCAGTGTGGTGGCCCAGAGCTTTAGTCGCCTCGGAGATAAAGGCTGAGAAGTAAAAGGGCCAGGGACCTGAGACTGAATCACAGGGGTCTGGTCTCATCCGGGATTTCCGAGAAGGTGGATGGGAAGGTTCTGCAGATGGAGTCCCGGCAAACCACTCTTTGCTTCTGCACAGAGTCAGGGTCTCTATCTGGGCGGGGCCTCGGCGTGTGAGGTCTGGGCTGCACCTGTAGTCTGGCTGGCTCAGCTGGGAAAAGGTCTTCCTAAGCCCAGTACCACCAGGGTCAAAGGAGACACGGACAGGAAGGGGGTTGCCATCACCCTCCCCTTCCCCTCTCTGTGCCCCCTGGAGCGCAGGCCACATGGGGCAGATGAGTCCTAGACCCTCGCAGGAGTCTCTCCCTGCGTGGTGCGTCTCTTCTGCATGCGTGGGCAGCTGTCCAGGCTCCTTGCTGACACCCTGCTGCTTCCCCTCCAGCCAAGGAGAGATGCCACCTGTACTGCAAGTCCAAGGAGACGGGGGAGGTGGTGTCCATGAAGCGCATGGTGCATGACGGGACGCGCTGCTCCTACAAGGACGCCTTCAGCCTCTGTGTGCGCGGAGACTGCAGGGTGAGTGGGCGGAGACTGCAGGGTGAGTGGGCGGAGACTGCAGGGTGAGTGCTGCTAGCCCAGCATGGGTGTCTGGCTCTGAATCGCAGCTTCCAGGGCGCCAGCTTCCACTTCTCGGGGTTACTGGGAAGATAAACGATGTTAAGCATGCAAAGTGTCAGAAACAGCTCCGGGTCCAGGGAGCAAGTGTCAGTTATCCCTTCCCCGTGCCAGGAGTTCCGACTCCAGTGTGCGTAGGGCTCAGCGCGGAAGCTGGGGGCTTCTCCTCAGACGTCCTGATTCCGCACATCCAGGTGGTGGCCTTGAGCATGACCTTTTACAAGCTGCAGGTGATTCTGATGCAGGCTCCACGGGGCCCGTGCAAAGCAGCCCCGCACTTGCGCTCTACAGGGCACTGGGAAGTTTACTCCGGGACCACTGTGGTCTCACTGGTTTGGCGCTTTGTAGAAATGCCCTGTCCTGTTTTCCTTTATTATTTTGTCCTTGGCTCCTAGCTTAGGCCATCACAAGAAACACCCACGGGTCACCTCGGCATGCAGTAGTAACATGAGCACAGACTTGCCCCTGCTAGACTCCCCTGGAAACTACTGAAAGCTTCTGCTAAGGTTGTGTAGATGGGACTGACTCTCGTCTTACCTTCCTGAGAATGGCAGCATCCTCAGGATGCCTCTGGCAGAGCCTGTGGGAGTGTGGCGGGCACCCCTCAGGAGGGGCATGGGCCACTCTCCACCTGCAGGACTTCAGTCTGCCAAAGGTGGCTGTAGGTGGCAGGGCTGGGGGAGGCTGTCGGCTTGAGCCCAGCAGGAAGGCCATGCCACGCATCTGGCTCAGAGACAGTGAGACCAAGTACCCAAAAACAATCGCATGCAGTGTCTGCTTCGTGCCGGTGGGACTGTAATTTACAGAGGTGACTGAGTGAGGCCCGTGCCATCGAAAGCAGAATTATGACTTACATTTCCCAAGAGAAGGGCCCAGCACGCCATGCAGGGGCACATGGGGAGGCACCGGGGTTGGGCAGGAGGCAGGAGCCGGGGATAGCCTGGCCAGAGCCTTCACCAGGGCCCATCAGGACGGCCAGGCGCGCAGAGTGAGAAGCTCAGGATGGGCCAGTCTGAGTCACTTCGGGGGGCTGTGGGCTTTTGGGGTGGTTTCCAGTTGTCTGGTACCTGACCCTGGGATGCCTTGGGGCACAGGAAGCACTGGCCTGGTGTGTGAGAGTTGGATGCAGGGGCGTTCGAGGTCCAGCCTGGCGACTGGCGGCTCACAGGTGGAGGGTGTGATCCGCCAGCCTGCGCGGCCTCGCGGAACTGGCTGGTCTGAGGAGGGGAGGGCAGTCTCTCCCTGTCCAGGAAGATGTTTAAGATGTCAAAATATCATTAGATACGGGAAATTTTAAAAAACAAAACCGTAATTAATACAGGCAGTAAACATGGGAAGCGTTTATAGCAGAAGTATCTTTAGATGCGGCTGTGAGTGTGGTTGCAAGTCTAACAGTTAAGAGCACAAACTCACTGTGCCGGTGAGCACGGCTATAACTTCACTCCTGACGTGATAATTAAAGAAGAATGGGTTGACTATTTCATTAATGGTGATTTCAGTGGTTAAAAGCAGGTTGCTAGATTTTGCATAATTAGAAAACATGTGCATTTATGTGCAGTCACGTGTCACTTAGCAACAGGTATATGTTCTGAGAACTTGTGTCCGTAGGCGATTTTGTCATTGTGCCAACATCATAGAGTGCACTTGCGCAGACCTAAATGGAACAGCCACTGCACACTGGGGCTTGCTTTGAGGGATGGCCTGTTGCAGCCAGGCAGCGTGTGACTGCACTTATCAGGGCAATTATAACACAGTAAGTGTCGTGTGTCTAAACGCATCTAAACATAGAAAAGATGCAGTAAAATATGGCATCATAATCATATGGGACCACTGTTGCATATTTTGTCCATTGCTGACCAAGATGCGATTGTGCATGCACACACACATAAATACACACATGTGCACACGCACACAGGGCAGGGAATTTGGAGTATCAGGCATTAAATGAGGCCAGCAGGGTCACTCTGATTTAATAAAGGGCACGATGCACCACCTGGACGAGGTAATAACATGCCATCAGATACGTCATCTAAAAACTGTAAAAAGGGAGAAACTGAAATAAACTGGCACATTTCCTGACTCTGACAGAACGGTGTGACAGGCTGGAGGGTGGCAGGAAAGCAGCCCTCCTTAGCGTCTCCTTAGATATGCGCCCTCTGCCGGCCACAGCCTCCTCATCACTACCAGCATCTTCCACCTCGACTTGAGCCTCCTCTGGCCTCTGACGGTGGCCGGCAGTGGTCATGGCCATGCAGAGCCACTCCGAACACGTGGCCACCCTGGCCTGAGCTCTCAATGGCCCATCAGCCCTGTTTGGGTCTAAGGCAAGATTTCAGGCCAGCGGAAGATTCCAGGCTCGTGGAAGGACCAGCCCTAGTTGGCCTTTTCTGCTTGGTTAGGGCATTGGCAGCGTCTCCCCAGGTCAGACCCTGCCAAGCGCGGATGCCACCCCTGCCCGGGACGGGCCACACCCCTGACATAAGCCAGCAGGTCCCCAGACAGAAACCCAAAACCGCTGTGTCAAGCCGCTCCTGTAGGGGGCAGGCAAGGTCCTTTCGACTGATTAGGCTCTTGCTGATTTCAGACATAATAAAAGATGAAAACAAATGTGTCTTAGAACTGAGGGAAAAGGGCGAGAGGCCACTTTAATATCTCTCAAGGTTTGCCAGGACCAAGATTTAGTCTGTTTCCTACTGCTCGACTTCTGTGACACTCGGGACACACTATTGTGAAATGCAGCATGTGGCTGCATTTTTGCTTTGTCTCGATGTCCCGCCCCTTTTCCAGCACCAGTCAGGGTCTTCGGTTGTAAAGGGGCTCCAAGCCGTTTTAGAAAGAGCACGTGCATCAGTGAGACTCCTAGGTCAGAGCCGTGCTCGCTGAGGCGGGGTCTCAGCCGCTCGCTGTCATCACGGGACCCTGCCGGGCGGCTGCTGCCCATGCACATGTTCCAGTCCACCTGCCTCGGGAGTTGCTGGGAATTTTCGCTTCTGGTTACTCGGCGGGCAGAGAGGCTACTGGAAACCTGAGTACTGCTATAATTCCCCTCATGTTAGAGGCACACGCTCTCTGCGGGGAGTACGCCGTCCTTGCCTGAAAAGGGGGTTCTCCCCCTTCCCTCACCTCCCTCACCCTTCTCCTCCTCAGCATTGTCTTCGTCCCTTGCCAGGACACGCTCTGCCAGGCAACATGGATGTGTCCCCAGGGTCATCTCCCCTCACCTTCACAAGCCCTCAGCAGGGGCCAAGTGTGGAAGCAAACCTTGCCGGTCTGAGGGACATGCCCTCTAGGGCTACGTAGCCAGGAGGTGGTGGCTCTGTGCCCTCAGTTCGGGCTTCTGTGCCTCAGAAGTCGAGTGCTCTTTTGGTCTCAGTATGTCATGTCGCTTCCCTTTGGTAAAATTGTTTTCTCAGGAACCATTAAATTAAATAGGAACATGTTTGTCTAATTAATTGTTTTCCGCCCTACTTACTTTCAAAAATGAGTCAAAAAGCTTACGATCCAGCCTGAGCGAAAGCAAGTCTTTGTTACTACAAAAAAAATAGAAAAATTAGTTATATGTGGTGGTGTGCACCTGCAGTCCCGGCTACTTGGGAGACTGAGGCAGGAGGATCGCTTAAGCCCAGGAATTTGAGGTTGCAGCCTGGGCAACAGAGACTCTTTCTTAAAAAAACAAAAAAAGGTTTGATAAAATATAGATCAATAAAAGTTCGAAGGTCATGAACTTCTTCCCATCCACACATTCACAAACGATGCATGAACTGCTACTCTGTAGCTCTCCATGGTCTAGAGCCCCTGCCCTCAAAGGTCCTTGCAAGACAAAAGTCAGAAATCAAAGAGCAAAGGGAAAGGAAGTGAGTCTCTCCAGTAGTGGTGGTAGGAGGGTCTTTAAAGGAGAATTGGCTCTGTGCTTCCTGGCAGCCAGGGCAAAGAGGGAAACCTGTGCTGCTGTCATGCACTCTGGGATAGCCAAGGAGAGTAGACCAGCTCAGAGGAGAGAGGAGAGACTGTCGCCCCTGTTTAGTTCCAAGGAAGGTTGGTCTGGGCATCTATGTGGAAGTAGTATTGGGCAGGATGCTCAAGGTCATTGATATGCAGGGCTGCTCCCATGGAGCTTCTGTGGCTCCAGGAGTGGGGTGCTGTCAGGGCTGCAAGGAATAAAAGAACCTGTCTTAGTCCATTTTCTGCAACTATAACAGAATACCACAGACCGGGTAATTTCTAAAGAAAAGAGATTTATTTAACTCTTGGTTCTGGGTGATGGGAAATCCAACAGCACAGCACTGGCAGCTGGCAAGGGTCATTCCATGGTGGAAGATGGAAGGCAGAAGCGAGTATCAGAGACAGAGAGGGAATCTGGCTGAACTCAACCTTTTTATCGGGAACCCACTGAGTGGATGACAGCATGAATCCATTCATGAGGGCAGAGCCCTCGGGACCTGGCCATCTCTTAAAAGCCCCAACTTTTACTATTGTTACGATGGCAATTAAATTTCAACATGAGTTTTGGTGCAGACATTCAAACTGTAGCAGAACCCAAATATGTTACTCCCTCTACCAGGTAGCCGGAGCAAGGCGATACCCACACTCTGTGCGGAATAACGTTAGTTACTGGAGTGGCAGCGTTGAGGGGCCAGCTCTTGCCACTTCCTGCCCAGACACCCTCAAGACAGATTAAAGAGGACATTGTATCCTTAGTGCAGAGCGAAGTTTGGGGCATACAGGCCTAGCTCTGGGTGGGAGCCCTGGAGGGGCCACTTCTGGGGCTGTGCTGCGTGGATGACCTGGGAGAGGGGGCAGCGTGGAGGGGCTGAGGCCAGGCCTCTGACACGTGCCCAGAGGCCGGCTGTGCTGTGCCGGAGCAGTCTTGGGCATGTGACCCTATCTGGGCTCTGCAGCTCACACTTCCCAGCTGTGGGAACTGAGGCACAGTGAGGACGCTGGTTCGCCCATGGCACGCGGGGTCTGTCTTGCTCCAGAGCCTGGTCTCCTTCCCCTGCATCGGGGACTGAGCGCTGCGGGAGGGTAGGTGCCAGGAGTCCTGGGGACACAGGTGGTGGTCAGGCTTGGGCCTGAGTGAAGAGGGCGTCTCCAGTGCTAATGGCCCCTCCCCTGCAGAAGGTGGGCTGTGACGGGGTGATCGGCTCCAGCAAGCAGGAGGACAAGTGTGGCGTGTGCGGAGGGGACAACAGTCACTGCAAAGTGGTCAAGGGCACCTTCACGCGCTCACCCAAGAAGCACGGTGAGTGAGCCCTCGCCCGGGGCTGAGTGTCTGCAGCCCCTCATGCCCAGGCGGGGCTGGGCCCGGCTCATCCTTGTGGCTCTGTCTGGGTTCATAGCTGTTCTCGCTGGGGGTGGGGGACCGGGGGTGAGGTAGAGGGAGAATCCTAAGTCAGGACTGAGGAGAGTGGGGGCCCAGGTCACAGGCGGCAGGACAGAGAATGCCAGGATGTAAGGGTGCTCAGGTTGGGCCTTTGGAATCTTTATTGGAGGTCAGGAGCCCCCCAGCCCTCCAGTGATACCCAGCTGGCCTGTCTGTCCCCAGCTCTCTCCTCCCGCCCCAGCTGGCCGTCAGCAGGGCTTCGCTGACTGCCAGTGCAGCCTGCAGCCTGGGCGCACAGCAGGTCTGTCCCTGCAGACGAGGCTGAGGACACGGGGTCCCCGGCGAGGTGGCAGCACCTCTGTGGGCCTGGCTGTCCTGCCTCTGAAATGGGGAGAAGCCACTTAATTTGCCTCTTTTAGAAGAGGGCTGTGGAGCAAATGAGCGGGGCTGGTCTCAGAAGCCCCTTGAGTCAGGTGCGCAGCGGGCCTCACCACAGCCCCACAGGAATGCGTGTCTTTAGTCTGCAGGTGCGCAGAGGTCCGGAGAGGCCAAACGCTTGCTGAGAGCCCCTCCCAGACGTGGCATCTTAGCTGGGTGCCGCGGTGATCCGAGGGCCAGGGTTCCCACCTGGGTTCCCAGTGGAGAAGGCTGAGGGAGCACCTAGGATCTGATGTGAGCACAGGGCCAGGGCAGGAAGCAGCACCAGCCCCGGGCTGTGCCTAGCCCAGACGCAGTGGCTCTCCTGCGGCCTCTCTTTGGTGGGCGCGCAGAGCCCAGGAAACACGGGGGTCTGGAGCCTTCACGGGCGAGGCCCCGCTTTCCCTGTCCACGTTCGAGAGGCCTCGTCCCTTCTCATCTGGCTTTGTCTTCCCACATCCAAACAAAGGTCACATCAAGATGTTTGAGATCCCCGCAGGAGCCAGACACCTGCTCATCCAGGAGGTAGACAACACCAGCCACCGTCTGGGTGAGTCTCAGAGCTGGACAACTCGGTGTCAATGAGACCTGGCTCTTCTGGGATTGGCAGAGTGCCAGGGGCCAGAGGCCTGGGTTGTGCGTCTGGAACCCGAGCTGGGGCAACCCCCACCACCTGTTCCTTGGCCTGCGGCCTTGCTGGGGGTCTTCTCCCTGTGGAGAGGTCAGAGAGCTCCACCTGGCAGTGGCTGTGGAGGGACGTGTATGTGAGAAAGGTCTTGTCCTGAAGCCAGCAGGCTTCAGGGTGACTCTCGGTCCCCTGGTCTCCAGGTCAAGGTGGGTAGGCCCCGGCCCTCTGGGAGGCGGGCAGGGTCTGTGGGCAGCAGGCACGCCCACACCAAGGCCAGCCAGAGGATGGGCTCACACCATTACTGGCATATTTTCAACTAGTTTACTTTTAAATTCAAGAGATTCCACCTAAAATAGGGATTTCTGGTATCTCTTGAAAATTTGGATAGTCTAACACCTCTGGGTGCCCCTTCCCAGCTGCCTGGGGCCCCTCTCAGGGGCTCTACCCAGCCTCACCTCCTGTCCAAAGGTGCTAGGGACCACTGGGGTCCCTGGACAAGTCCCTTCGCCCAACCTGAGCTCCGCCCTCATCCCTGTCCCCAGGCTGGACCAGGTCCGGGGCTCCTGAGCTGCTGCAGTCCAGACCCCATGGCAACAAGCGGCAAACACCGCTCTTTTGATACTCATTTTCCTCTCATTTTTCCACTTATTTTAAGAGGAATCTTTGTGTTGCTACCTTAAATGCAAATCCAGTACCTTAGGTAGAAGGTAAACATAAAAGGTAATTCCCAAACAAAAAGACACCTCTGTCCCAAAGCTGATTCCTGCCAAGGTCTCTGGGGTGGAGGCCCACTCTGCAGATGGGCAAGGGCCGGGGAGAAGGCAGGCCCACCAGCGCCAACCAAGGCTTCTCCATGCTGTGGACAGAATTACAGGGGACTTTCTTACTCGTGCCCTGTCTGTGGCCCCCCAAAGTCACCCAGAAGCCCCAGCAGCCACCTTCCACACTGCGGAAAGTGTGGGCTCCCTGACCAGCCAGGGTCCTTCCTCCGGGATGGTCTACAGAGGCCCAGGGGCCTGAGGGTACCCGGTCAGGCCAGGCCTCTTCGTGGAGTGGGGGGTGTGGACTGCTGGGGCCTCAGCCAGGCCACAGTCACCGATGGGGTGGGGAGACCCTGCTGTCTGGGGACATGGGCTTACCCCTCGTGTCCAGCAGATACCCATGCCAGGTGGAGACCCCCTGTCCAGGCTGCCTGGTGGCCACCAGCACCCACTGAAGAGACGGCAGGAGGGGCCTGGGCAGCTGCTTCCAAGGAGGCCCTGCCTCCAAGGCGAATGGAGGGCGGTCTAGTCCCGGCAGGGCCTCCAAGGGCACGTGGGCTGCCAGAGCGATCTGGGTGTCAGTGGCATAGACAGACCCTGGCAGAGCGCAGCTGGGGAGATGAGGGGCTCTGCTAGACTCCCCCCACCAACCACACCAGCATGCTCTGCGGGCCTGCCCCGGCCGGCCTGGGCCCTTCCCTGGGGTGACGGCGGCCGCCGACTTCCCCTTGCCATTCTCAGCCGTCAAGAACCTGGAGACAGGCAAGTTCATCTTAAACGAAGAGAATGACATGGATGCCACTTCTAAATCTTTCATCGCCATGGGCGTGGAGTGGGAGTACAGGGACGAGGACGGCCGGGAGACGCTGCAGACCATGGGCCCCCTCCACGGCTCCATCACCGTCCTGGTGAGCTGAGGTCTCCTTGCTGCCCAGGCATCGGGCAGGGGCCCCTGGGTCAGGGCGGGGAGCCTGGATCCCCGCGCCCCCTGCGCCCCAGGCTGCGCTCTGCACGGCCTCTTTGGCCTGCCCTTTGCACCCACGGTCTCCAATGCAGCGTCACAGCCAGGAAGGGACATGAACCCATGAGTCGGGGCTCTGGGCCCTGCATGACCCACGAGTGACCTTGGGTGCACTCTCTCCTCCAAGGCTTGGGTGTCCCTGTCTGAATGACATTTGCAGCTACCATCCATCGTGCTCATTCACGTGTGCTGTCACATTGAAACCCCGCGACACCCTTGGGGTGGGGAGTCGGGGCCCAGGAAGCCAGATACCAGCCCCAGGTCACACCAGACACGTCTCTAAGTAGGACCGCACCTCAGATCTCCTGGGTTCAGGACCACAGGCTCCTCCTGGTTACGGAGGTTACTGAGGGGGCTGGATTTTCAAATCATTTCTTAAAATTTAATTTTAATTGCATAAATGATAGGTTTTATTTGTCAAAAAGTGTAGACACACACTCCGGTACCTTGGAGCCTCTCCCCTAAGGCGAGCACGCCAGGGGTGGGTTCAGCCAGCCAGCCCTGTGCCTCACACGTGGACGCACCTGTGAACAGGTGTGGTGATGGCCAGGTGTGCCGTGTCCACCCTGTGCCACCCTGCTTGTTTGATGTTAATGAATCAAAAATATATATTAAATAAAGTGTCTTTAAACAGAATCTCACAAAAAACAAGGTTGCACAGATCAGTTGACGAAGTTGTGACCAGAGGGTTGCAGGGACCCAGCTCCGTGTCCCCTGGTATATGGTTCAGTGTACAGACTCAGTGCCCCAGCAGATCTGACAGAGCATAGCCGCCGGGAATAGCAAGAATGAGCATATATGTACCTCGGGCTGACGTCCCCACATGGGCCGCGGGGGAATGGAGGAGAGCGAGGCAGACACACTCACGGCCGTCCTGGGTGGGCACAGGTTATCCCGGAAGGAGATGCCAGGATCTCACTGACATACAAATACATGATCCACGAGGACTCGCTCAATGTCGATGACAACAATGTCCTTGAAGATGACTCTGTGGTCTACGAGTGGGCCCTGAAGAAGTGGTCTCCCTGCTCCAAACCCTGCGGCGGAGGTGAGGGGGCTTCTCAGAGTTGGGGCCCTGAGTGGCATGAGGGTGGCTGCAAGGAGGTGGGAGCAACCCTGGGGCAGGGCCCAGCACGAGCAGAGAGTGGGGCCAGGACCGCAGTCCTGAGGAGGTCTGGCTGAGCCAGAGGGATCTTCTGGGCAAGGGGCTTCCTGAGTAGACAGTGCCCTGCTGACTGCCGGGCCTCAGGCCAGAGTGAGCCTGGGCATGGGCCCAAGATGAGATGACTGGGCCTGGGGCTGGGGCGGCTCGGCAGGGACTTTTGCCTGGGTAGACAAGTGCCTAGCCAGGCTGGGCGGGGCCAGCGGGTGGGCAAGAGGGTGGGTGCTGGGGCATCAGGCCAAAGGCGGCACGAGACCATGCTGGCATGGCCCGCCTCGGCGTGGAGGGCTGGCCCGCCTAGCAGGAGGTTGGTCTGTGGGAGGATCCCACTGTGGCATCGTCAGGACAGGGTGCAGGCAAGGCTGGGGCAGTGCTGGGGACACCTCTGGGAGGCTCCTCCCTCCCTCTGTTCATTCAGAAAAGCCTTGTAGACCTTCCTGCGGCAGGGCTGGGAGCAGAGGTGTCCCATCTGCCCTGGCCCTCAGACAGCCCACAGTTAGATGGGACATGGAACATACAGATGCTGTGGTCTGTCTAAGGCGCTCACTGCCCCTGGTGGCTGGACAACATAGGAGGCAGGTGGCCAGGACACACCTCCCTGGGATGCCATGCCAGGCCCCACAAGGAGTAGCTTACCAAAGGAGGGGGCCATGCCCTGGTCCAGGGCCCCCCGGGCAGATGGTGTCCCCACCTTTCGCTGTGCCTCTGCGTCCTGCCGGGGGACTTCATCGGCACGTCCTGCTGATTCTCATTCCTGCGTGTCTCTCACACCTGCCTGCTATTCCCACCTTCCCAGTCACCCCCTGGTCCCAGCAGCTTCCTCCCGACTGGTGTGTCCAGTCTTGCCCCCAGAGTGACCTTGGGGGACACATCATTCCTGGTGTCATAGTCTTCAGCAGCTCCCTCTGCTCTTGGGATAAAAAACAAAATTCTCCTCATGCCTCCATGGTCCATGGAACTTGCTGCCGTCTCCTAGAGCACTGGCTCCCCTGTCCCTTGCCCCTAGGCCCTGACCACGCTGGCCTTGGGTGCTTTTCCTGGGCATGCCTGCCCCCCTCCGCACAGGCCTCCCCATTAAATCAGCACCTCCCCTTCCTCTGCTTCCTGGGATGCGCCCCGACGCCCGGGCTGGCCGGCTTTGTCTCGTCCTTTTGTCTGACCCCCAGGCTGGGGCTTCGCTGCCACCCTTTTCCTCTCAGGCTCTGCCATTCCACGGGGGCTGCCCTGTGCACTGCAGGGTGTGGCGTGGCACCTCTCCCGCAGTTGCGACAACCAAAAACGCCCTAGACACTGTCCTGCTGGGGAAAACTGCCCCGGTGGAGAACCGCTGCACCAAGAGTGTGGTGGAAGGAAACGGGGCCGTGCACCCAGTGTGGCCCAACTCCTAGCTCACGCCAGGCCCCAGGCCCGCCGTGCATACTGAGTCGCGATGGAGGGGAGACACGGCCTCCACTCTGGCCAGGATCAAGTGAAGGGACCATGGGAGAGTCCAGGAAGGGGATGGGTGGGGAGAAGGTGGCCTCTCTCTGCGCCGCCGTCTGGCCCCCTCCCAGGGCTCCTCCCAGCACCCCCGCTGGGCTTGGGGCCCTGCCCTGTCAGGAGTAGGGAGGAGAACGGGGCTGGGACTGCCACTGGAGCCCACCCCTCTGTGCCCCCTTCAGGGGCTGTGCTGCCCCATAGAGCCCCCTCCAGCTCTCTGTCTTTAGGGTCCCAGTTCACCAAGTATGGCTGCCGCCGGAGGCTGGACCACAAGATGGTGCACCGAGGCTTCTGCACCGCCCTTGCAAAGCCCAAAGCCATTCGCCGGGCGTGCAACCTGCAGGAGTGCTCCCAGCCGGTGTGAGTGCCCCCAGCTCAGGTCCCACTAGATGGAGAGGCCAGAGGCTACCAGGGGCTCCCATGGAGGGAGGTGTGGGATCTGAACCTCTGGGCAGCTCTGGGCATGGCATTGCCCAGGGCATGGGATGGGGTCTTTCTCGCCATGCCTCCTGGGGTCTAAGATGCTGCAGAGTGGAAGGCGCACCCCTACTAACCTCAAACAGTGGTGTACGTCTTAGAAATGACAACAAATGTTGATGCTCAGATGGGGAAACTGAGGCTTAGAGGGCCCAGGACTGGCTCCCAGTCCTATGGTAATGTCTCCTAAGCAGGGCTGTGGTGTCAGGCCTGGGGCTTGGCCAGCTGCCCTTCTGGGCCCAGGTTCCTTTTGCAGGGTGCTGTGAAGGGAAGTTGGTCGGTAACTAGGCAGACGGGGGCCATGCTGGACAGGGTGCCGAGAGTCCACACTGCTCTCGAGCTCTGCCCAGAAGTTATTTGTGATGTCAGCAGGTCAGGACAGGTGGCAGGGTCAGGGGCCTGAGAAGGGACAGAAGGCAGGCAAAGCTCCTGAGGTTTGTGTCCTCTACAGCCACTGGCTCCACCAGGGGTCTCCCAGTGGGGGACAGGCATGGGATTCATCCTCAGTAGGACCTTGGGCAATTGAGCCTTAGTTTCCCCCTGTGCCACCCTGCATGGGTGGCAGCTTTGTAATAATAGGAAAATGTGCACCGGGGAGCGGAAGAGGCCCCCTTCCCTCTGTTCTCGCCGTCCAGCTGGGCCGCAGGGACCGGCGCTGGAGTCCAGCTGGGCCGCAGGGACCAGTGCTGGAGTCCACCTGGGCCGCAGGGACTGGTGCTGGAGTTCAGCTGGGCTGCCTCTCCAGGGACCACAGGGGCCTAACCACGTGCCACTCTGCCCGGGCAGGTGGGTCACGGGCGAGTGGGAGCTGTGCAGTCAGAGCTGTGGGCGGACAGGCATGCAGGTGCGCTCCGTGCGCTGCGTTCAGCCGATGCACAACAACACCACCCGATCTGTGCACACCAAGCACTGCAACGATGCCCGGCCCGAGAGCCGCCGGGCCTGCAACCGTGAGCTTTGCCCTGGTCGGTGGCGGGCTGGGCCCTGGTCCCAGGTAAGCCGTCCCCCTGGCCCCATACCCTTGGCCCCAAACTGTGTTTGGGTGGGACCGAGGTGGCCAGGGCATCCACTTTGGCACATGGGCCTGGACACAATTCCTGTCGCGGGCCACGTCCCATGGGTTTCAGGACACAAGTGTGTGCCATGTGGTCGGTGCTCTGCTGAGAAGCTCGCTGGAATGTGGGTCTGTACTGCACAGGCGAAGGCCCCTGGGTGCCGTTGGGGTCTGGAGTCCCAGGAAACGGGAGCCTGGGCTCCAAGGCACAATGGGCTGTTCAGGGCTCTGGCACATGAGAGGAGGTCTAGGTCTCATCTCAGAGGCTGCAGGGGCCAGCCCAGCTCACGGAAGGGAGATGTTCAGGGGAGCTTAGACGTGTGCAGGGAAGAATAAGGAGAGTGGGCTCAAAGGCCAGAGGGACAGCTCGGGGACAGAGGCCAAGCGCCAGCCAAGGCCAGGCCACAGCTGACTTGAGCTCTGACAGCCAGCCCACAGGCCTGGTATGCCGGGGTCCCTGAGATCACCCTCAGGCTCAACAGCCCACTCGGAGGACTCGCAGGGCTCAGAAGTCGTTGCGCTCACAGTTGCAGTTTAGTACAGTGAAAGGACGCGGTAGGGTCAGCAACAGGAAAAGGCACATGGGGTAAAGTTGGGAGGAAACCAGGCACATGTTCCTGGGCGTCCCTTCCCAGTGGAGTCACGAGGGACACACTTAATTCTCCCAGCACCCATGTGTAGTGTTGCCAACCAGGGAGGCCCACCAGAGCCTGGGCACACAGGGTTTCCACTGGGGCCACACAGGTATTTAGTGCCCATGTGACTGCCCTCAGATGCAGAGGGAAGCAGGTATTCCCCATAAGTCACACTGTTGGTATGAGCTACCTGGACCAACTGCTGTGGCATGACCGAGGCCTCAGGCATGCAAAAGCACTCTTAGCAGACAGAACCTTCCATGGGCTGGGTTCCCAGGAGCTTCACAGGAGCCAGTCCTAAAAACAGGCCCTTGTTGGGAATACGCAGGGTTTGAGCAACCCAGGTCTGCTGAGTCAACCCTTTCTCCAACACACCACAAAGACTGGAGAGTTTTCCTTGGGCGCGCTGGGCATGACTGCCCCTCCGTGTCGGTATGGCTGGGTCAGTGAGGGCACTGGTGGCAGAGCCTTGGGTCTGGGGGTGCTGGGGCCAGAGCCTCCTGGGCTTGGTCAGAGCTTTCCCAGTGGCCCACACAAGCCTCTGAACACTGTGCTAACTCACAACCACTGGGAGAGACAGGCACATGTGCGTCCTCTTCAGAGCCCCAGGGGACTGGGCATGCCCTGAAGGTGAGCTAAGGCAGCCTGTTCCTGTGCTCTGCCCCGACCTGCTCCCATGCCTGGGGAGCCGAATGGTGCCTGGTGACTCTCCTCCGCAGTGCTCGGTAACCTGTGGCAACGGCACCCAGGAGAGGCCGGTGCTGTGCCGCACGGCAGAGGACAGCTTCGGCATCTGCCAGGAGGAGCGGCCAGAGACAGCTAGGATCTGCAGGCTTGGCCCCTGTCCTGGTAAGCCCTCTGCTCCCTGCCCCAGCGAGTGGCAGCCCAGGGCCCGGGGCTGGGGACGAGGTTCAGGCAGACTTGGCTCTTCCCCAGAAGTGGCTGGACACAGTGACCTTGGAGAAGCAGAGCGCTCTGGGCTAGGGCTGGGCCTTTACCTGGTAGGGGTGGAGGGAGTGGCATGCACCCTGACCTCTGCAGCTGCCTCTCCCTGCCCTCATGGCACTGTGCCCACTCGGCGAGCCAGGGGCATCAGGTGCCCTTAAAGGACAACCACCACTACATGCTCTGCCCAGGCTGGGGACCCAGCCTTTGCCCGCAGCCGCTGCAGCCCCCTCTCTCCTCCCTCTAGGAAATGTCTCCGACCCCTCCAAGAAGAGCTACGTGGTGCAGTGGCTGTCCCGCCCAGACCCCGACTCGCCCGTCCAGAAGATCTCGTCAAGTAACCGCCCGGTTTATAACTCTGCCTCTGCCCTCCAGTGCATGCCCTGCGCCTTGTGGAGCTTGCCGTGGGCCCCCCTGCTCTCGCTCTATGGAAAGCTCCCCTGACTCGAGCGCGCCGTGGGTGTGATCGTTCTCTCCCGGGCCTCGGGCCTCGGTGTCTCCGGAGCCCGCGCAGGCAGGGCCAGCCTGGCAGGGGCGTGGCCTGGGGCTCTGGCCCCTTGTGTCGGGCCTTGACCTGGTTGGTGACAGCTTGTAAAGGGGCAAAGATCTGTCGTGGTGCTGGAGGGGTCAGAGGCCGCAGTGCGAATGTGACCACTTCGCCGCGGGGCGCCTGCCCCTGGCTGAACTGCGGGTGGAAGTGGGGGACTGGCTGCCCCTTCGCACCGCCCGCCAAGGGGCGCGGCCGGAGGGTCTCTGGGCGTGCGGTTTCGCGTCGCTGCGCCGTGCGGGGGACCCAGCCCAGGTTTCCCGCGGTGCCCGGGGTTCCCGCTGCCACCACCGCTGCTGCTGCCGCCCTTTGCTGAGCGTCCCGACTCGTGGAACTGTGGCTGCCTCCGCCCGCCTTCGGTCCAGCTCACACAGCCCCGCCCGCGCCCTGTCCTCTCAGGGGTCCAGGTCAAACGAAGGAGGCAGGGGTCGTGTCCCTGGGGGACCTGGGAGTCCCCGCGCTTCCATTCTCTGTCCATTAGCCCCGATGGCCTTTTCTCACCGTGCGCACAAGACCCGGTCCATAGGGCTGAGCGAGAGCGAGATCGATGCGGATGTGCCTCACCTGCCAGTGTGAACTAATACAGAATTACCTCAATTTTTATTGCTTTTTTGCTTAGAAAAACTGTAGAAAATGCCTTAAAGTTGAAAGGTAACAGAATTGGCTGCTAATGACAGCTTCCTGGGGGGACGTGGTCCAGGTAGGAGGCAAGGAAGGTGTCAGGGAGCCGGTCGGCCCAGCCACCTTTTGCCAAGTTCAAGGTTTCTGACCCCGCAGGCCTCGCTGCTTCCCTCGCTGAGCGCCCGCACATCCTGGGCGTGCGCGGTCCCCGCGGAAGGGGGTCCTGCGTGACCCGCGCGGCCAGCGGCGCCGACTGTTGCGTGGGGTCTACACCCGGACCGGCCCTCCCCGCGACCACGCAGCGCACACCGCCCTCCACCGGGCCTGTCGTAGCGCCCCGCCGCCCCGCCGCCCCGCGGCTGCTGTGTAAATAGCCGTGTGTGACGTGCTCCGCGCGCGGCGCCGGGGACGGGCGGTGCGGCCCTGGGCATCGCGCTCTGTCTATATGCACTTTGGTTTGTCAGGGACGTTTTATTAGTGTTTTGTATGTATTTAATGACTTATTACATAGGTTCCATTGTTGTTGCTTTTCCGGTTTTTTCTTTTTACGAGACAAGGTTAGCGTGTGCCAAAGTGACTGTGAAAATGATCTTTTATTCTTACTGATGATGGAAAGACCTCCTGTCATGCATCCCACAAATAAACTCAATAAAATTCCGTGAAACTGGGCGCTTTGCTTGGGTTTGGCAAGCTGATGGCTCATTTCTCTCGCCTGGCTAAGGCTGAAGAGCTGTGGGCTCACTCTGTAGCGGCAGCTACCCCATTTCTCATTCAAATAACTTCACTGCCCCACGCAGGCATTTAGGTCCCCCCTCCAGGCATGTTTCTAAATATGACAAGGGACTGTGAAGACCCTCCTGGTGACTTTGAATCTGAATGTGAGCACCTGAGGAGCGCCTGCAGCAATGTCTATGGTCTCTCCTCCGAGGTGGTGGTCTGCGGGCAGGAGAAGCCCCCAAGAGGGGTTTCTTCTCACCTTTGGGATCAGAGCCTGTGGAGCGGAACTGCCGGTCAGTAGTCACCTGCCTTGACTCTGGGCACAGTTCTCAGCCCTAGGCTACTTGTTCTGGGAGGGAGCGGTGCCCAAGTGGCCCAGGTGGGGGCTGGGCCAGCCCCAGGAGAGTCTGGGTCTGGGAGGGGGCCGCGGTGACTCGCTGGGCAGCCTGCCGACATGCAGGCGTGTGCATGTGTGCTCAGCTGTGCCTGCCCGTGTCTCCCCAGCTCCACCCTGGGGAGCAACAGGGCCGGTGTTCACTCAGCTTGCTGACAATGACCAGGCAGAGGGTCAGGGTTCAACAGGGAACTCAGGAGCTGGGGCCGGTGCCGTGTCCTGCTGGTAGGAAGCTAGCTGCTCCCTTTTGTGGACCACTGAGGAGTCTTCTGCCAGGGAGGAGTGAGAAAGCTGGGAGACCGTGAGAAGGAACGGTGTGGAACAGCCCAGCACCATGGGGACAGCCTTGGGGCGCAGGGCCAGGGCCCGGTGCCAGCCTGCCCAGAGCTGTCATCAAAAGGAATCACAGCTTAAGAGAGACAAGGAGCCCCAAGAATGTTGTCCACCAGTCCTTCGTTCCATTCAGTCTGCCTCCCAGAGATGGGTCAGGAGCAGTCGCCCTCTAACAGGGCCCGGCGAGAGCTAGAGACACAGTGCCCAAGGCCCAAGTGCCATGGGGGCATGTGGGGAGGAGGGTGTCACTCGCTTCTGTAACTGGCTGCATGAACTTCTGAATGGCGAAATGGGTGACTGTTTTACTGAGAAAACACCGAGTGTTTCCACAGAGGGACGGGAGAGGGCGGCGGGGCGTGAGCCCAGCGGAGGCCCCACAGAGCGTCTTCCCGGCTCTCCTCCCTCCCCAGCCACCTCAGGTGGAAAGTCCCCCTGGGGACCAGCCTCAGTGTCTCTCACATCTGCTCCTTTTCCCCACCTGTCGGTGTTGCAGGCAGGAGTATCTCTTGAGAGTTTGATGCATGAAAGTTTAACTTTAAAACTGACTAAAAGGACTTAAAACTGTTCTTTGTATTCATGTTTAGGGTCACCTTTGTTTACCGCAGTAGTTTTCCATAAATGATGGTAGTATAACATTTTCTTCTACAATAAATTTTAAGTTAAAAAAAGGAGTTAATTTAAAGGAAACTTCTAAGCAAATAATAATACAGGCGGTATTCGGCTATAGCCAAGATCGTGGGAGTGGCACACAGTGACTTCAGTTTTCGAAAAGCATGTTAACTCTAGGCAGCTGATTGTCGTTCACAGGAAGATGAAGTCTAGCTAGTTAATTGCTGCTGGAAATGGCTATAGATCAAGTATTATAAAACCAAAATTATTATCTTGGTGGAAAGCTGTCACCAGCCAATGCCTCAGGACACATCATTCATCTCTCTGGTCAATGATAATACTTAAAAATACACAACCACTGGTGTACTTTTTTTTTTGGAGGCATAGTCTCGCCCAGGCTGGAGTGCACTGGCTTGATCAGACAGAGCTCACTGCAGCCTCCAACTTCTGGACTCAGGAAATTCTCTTGCTTCAGCCTCCAAGTAGCTGGGCACGCATCACCATGTCTGCCTAATTTTTGTAGAGACAGGGTCTCACTAGGTTGCCCAGACTGGTCTGGAGCTCCTGGCCTCAAGCAATCCTCCCACATGGGCCTCCTTTCAAAGTGCTGGGATTACAGGTGTGAGCCACCTTCCATGGCCACTGGTATACTTTTAAGAGCAGTTAGTAGTAATTATTTTGAAATTTTTCTAGGATGATATTAGCACAACCAAGCTCTTGGCCAGTGTTTTTTTGAATTGTTCATTCATTGACTTATTTTTTATTTTTAAAAACTGAGAGCAATGCAGCCTACTGTTCAGAGGAAATCAGGCTCAGAAATCCACCATGTAGACAAGGTGGAAGGAAAGCCCAACCCCTGGACCATTGCCGTTTATTCAGGGGACATTTACTGAGCATTTCCTTTATGTCAAGCTCTGATCCAGACATGCACTTGACCAGGGTCAGCCAACATTCTCTTTAATGGACCAGATAGTAAATAAATATTTTGGGTGTTGGGGCCCATGTGGTCTCTGTCACAACCACTCAGCTCTGCCGTTGTAGTGGGAAAACAGCCATAGATAAGAAATTCATGGGCATGGCCGTGTTCCAATAAAACTTTATTTACAAAACCAGGAGGAGGGATGGAACTGGCCCGTGGACTGTGGAGGCCGACGCCTGTGCTAGACTGATGTGATACCTGGTCTTCAGGGATCCCAACCTGTCAGGGGAGACAAATGACAACTGTTTAATAGCAATCTTGTTATTTGTGTGAAGGAAGAGGCACAGGTAGCAGGAGAGGTGTCACTGTGTGGCAGGGTGGCCCTCTCCCAGCACTATCAGGCCCCGGCTCCTTCCCTTGTCAAAGCCTGGGGGAGAGGCTGCCCCCAGCTCTTACCACGAGCCTGTGTGTCTCCCTGTGGGCTGTGGTCAGGGGGTTCACATGTTCAGATTCCGGCTGCCAGAGGTGGGGGCGAGGAAGGGGTTGGGGATAGGAGCCCTACCTTCTCCTCACCCCACCTGCAAACAGGACAGTCTCACTTTACCTGTTTCATGTCCTGGGCATCTGTGTAGGATTTTCATCTGAGCAAAGTGTTTTGCCAGTTCAAAAGCCCTGTAAGCCATATCTCAGGACCTTCTGACTTGATTTCTAGATCCTCCCCTCCGCGAGAGACCCCCCCCCACCTTCCCCACTCCATAATTTCCCTATTTTGGATTTCCTCAGTCATATTTATCTTTTTCATACCTTTTTATACCTTTATACCTTTTATACCTTCATATCTTTTATACCTTTATGCATCCTCTGGTTAACTGCGCTAGGCTCTGGTACTAGAGGGCCATACAAATATAGCCTGGGGTGCTGCCCTTTGGAGCTTTCAGGATAATGAAAAGGTCTGGAACTAGTCACCTCACAGGTGAGCTTGCCTGCTGGGAAGACATGGCACCATGAGACCATGTGCTGGCAGGATCTTACCTCCTCAGGCAGTCGGGCGATGCCTACCTGAGGAAGATGTGTTCCAGCTGTACCTAAGGAAGAGGGTGGCAGCTGGAGGCAGAAGTAGGTGCAGTATGTGCAAAGGCCCTGTGGCCAGAGGGAGCTCAGTGCAAAGCAGGGGCCTGAGGCCTGGGGAGGCTGGAGAGGTGAAGGGGACAGGTCAGGGGCTTCAAATGGGGGTGTGTGTGACATGGTCATGTTTTCCGTTAGAAAACAGCATTCCGACTGGAGCGGGATAGCCAGATGAGACAGGGAAAGAATGGATACAGACAGGCCAGACAGGAGGCTCTTACTGTGTTACGGCCAAGAGGCAGCTCGGCCAGGGTGGAGGTGGGAGAGACAGGGGAACACGGATGCATCTGCGGGTGTCTAGGAGGAAACTCAGATGGACTTGGACATGAGTGGCTGGGAGTGAGGGAAGGAGGTATGAGGACACCCGGTGTCCGGCCTGTGTATCTGAAAGGGCATGCATTGGGGCAGCCGGTGCCAGCAGAGGCCCTGAGCTTGGGCTGGACGTGTCGGGTCTCAGGGACCTTTGGCACTCAGCGGGAGCTTAGGGTGTGAGTCTCACAGCAAGTTGCACACAAGAGTCTGAAGCTTCAGGAGCTGGGGGCTAGTGGTCTGACTGAGTCACCAGCCTCTCAGGGAAAATAACAGGCTTGAGCAGTGGCGGTGCAGAGTGGGAGGGTGATGCCAGAGCCACTGGCCCTTGAGGGGAGGAGGGCTGCTTGTCTGTCACTGCAGGGAGTTTCAGCAGGCTGGATGGCATCGGATGTAGACAGCACTGCACGGTGGTGTGCAGGGTAACTGTCAGGCATGCTCCCATTCGATGCCTGCCCTTTTTCCTCCCTCCTCCCCTGCCCCCTTCTGTCCTTCCTTCCTTTCAGTAGGAGATGAGGTCGAATAAGGAGAGCGAGGGGAAAGGAGGGCACAGCAGGGGTGTGGGGCCAGGCCTGAAACCATCTTTGTGGGGAGCAGAGCGACCGCAGCAGGCAGTGTGGGGCCCGTGGAGGTCAGTGATCAAGAATTGATAGTGGATCACATGCCCCTGCATGTGGCGTATTCTTTCCTACTGAGTGGTTTTTTGTAAGTCATCTAAACTTGTATGTCACAGAGTGAGGAGGGGGAGAAAGGAGGGTGCGGCTTCAGGAAGACAGAGAGTGAAGCGCGCGGAGCAGGGGAGCGAGCAGGGGAGCGGGAGGCGGGCAGGGAGCAGGCGGCCTCTGCAGCCAGGGCGGCAGCAGGTTCCTCTGGGCCCTGGCCGGCAGCCCAGTGGGAGGGCCGCTGGGTGCAAGGAGCAGCGGCAGGACAGGAGGCTTCCGGGTAAGCTGAGGCAAGTGTAAGGACGCCCATAAAAGTTCGGGTGATTTTCCGTTTCCCCGTAGGCACGCTGGGCTACAAAGACCGTCTGGGCAGTGTGGGTCAGGGCGGGACCAAGAGTGGTGGGGCCTTGGGCACGGCTGTAGGGTTTGCTGTATTGGGCTTTAGGAATTGGCTTTTTCGGGTTTAATTTTGTTATAGTTAAATAGATTACTGTAGAGTCACTGGGGTTACCACCGGGATGTCAAATGTGAAGATCTGACAAAACCCCGTTCTTTAAAATGGGAGCTTGGAATCAGCCGTGAGAACAAAGAGGCCTCGTTTCCGTCTCAGACTTTGAGATACAGAAGCGTCCAGACTCGGCCGGGCTGTGCGTGGAGGAGGGGCTCTGCTCACAGCTTGGGAGTCAGCACGGCACAGCAGGGCCGGGGGGGGGGGCCTCAACCACAGACTTTCCGCCTGAGCTCACTCGCCTCTGCTGCCTCTGGACTCTGTCATGCCTTCTCCAACAAGCTGCCCCCGGGGCATAGAGCCCCCCTTATCTTGTCCTTTGGTTATTTGTCCCACTTTTCTCTTTCAGAGAGCCACTGCCAAGGTGACAAGTCCATATTCTGTAGGATGGAAGTCTTGTCTCGCTACTGCTCCATCCCAGGCTACAACAAGCTGTGCTGCAAGTCCTGCAACCTCACCAGCGTGGGGGGCGGCATAGAGCCGCCGCCTGGAAAGCACAACGACATAGAAGTGTTTATGCCCACTCTCCCTGGCCCCACTATGGTCGTGGAGGTGCTGCCTTCGCCAGGCACCCCTCTGGAGGTCCCCGTCAACACCTCCAGGACCAATGCCACTGAGGACCACCCAGAAACCAATGCTGTAGATGTACCCTACAAAATCCACAGCCTGGATGATGAAGTCCAGCCGCCCAACCTAATCCCTCGACGACCGAGCCCATATGAAAAGACCAGAAACCAAAGAATCCAAGAGCTCATTGATGAGATGCGGAAGAAGGAGCTGCTCGGGAAGTTCTAACGACACAGAAAGATAGCATCAGTGGCAGTTCCCTGCTTATACGAATATTCCATGGGATAGCACATCCTACGTCATGAAGATGAAGCCAAAATTCCTGATGCCAAAAGGTCTGGAGAAAACAAAGAGGAGAAATGATATAAAAAATGTAGACATGGCAACGAGGCTAGCGTGTGTGTTTCCTGCAGTGGTGCGGTGTGGAGTGGAGAGGAACACAGAGGTCCCACACTGCCGGTGAGGGGAGGGACGGGGGTGACTCTGGGAGAAACAAGCTGGCCCAGGTTGCTGAGTGGTCACTGGGAATCTTCGTCCTTCATGGTGATGCAGGACATTTCCCACCAATCCCCAGACCAAGGCACTTAACAACTGACCCGTTGCCAAGATGAGTACCACGAAGTGGAGGTCAGGAACTCAAACGCCTTCACGGGCCAGGTAGGTGACAAGGATGAGGGCAGTGGCCAGCTGGGGATTGTGACCATCCTGAGAGCCACACCCATCTAAACCTGATTGTCAGTTCCGGTCGTTGCTGCCCTGTGAAATCTGTCTCTGTCTTCTCCGCTGACCCTGGCCTTGCCAGATAGCACATTTCCAGAAGTCTAGATTTTCACATGAAAAAGTGCAATCTTTAAAGGTCAGCTCCAGGTATTTCCGGGTGTCTGGGAGTCTGTCAGGCTTTAGATCAGACTGCCACCTCTGGTCTCAGGCTTGGCCTAAAGCAGTTTTGCTAATTGAGAACTAGAAGTCATCTGACCCACGCGGTACTCACGTTGTACTGCATTTGAACACACCGACCTGGGCCTCACCGTGTGGCTGTCCTTTTCCCCCGGGAGCGATGAGAGTCCTGTAACTGGAGACTCGAGGATGGACCTAACGGGCTATGCCGAGAAGACACGGGGGAGCTGTCCCAGCCTCTCCCTCTCCACTAGCCCTGGCCTTGCTGGCACCTCCTAGGCTCTGGCGGGAGAGCCCCACATTCCCCTCTGGCAGCCTGGCCCCGGGCGTCCCCAGAGAGCCTTCTCCCTCCCCAGGTGCCCCGGAAGGATGAGGGAGACACATGCTCTGCTGGGAAAGTCCGACGAGCAGTCCAAGGCCCAGACATCTCCCTGCCCAGAGAGGCCAGCGTGCTGCCCCCTGCGGCCGGGATCCTGAGGCCTGGGCTTTGTGGGCTCTGCTTGGCTCCTGAAGACCATCTTCACTTGCCTGCTGGGTGGGCTTCCCCGTCCAGCCCCTCAGCCCACTTCTGTCCCCGAGAGGTCCCAGAACCCAGCAGTCGCCTGGTGGGACACTTAGGGGAAGGTGGAGAGAGCCTGCTTTACCTTTTGGTCTTTCAAAACTTTTAACGGTTTCCATTTTCAGCAAAGTGTTTTTTATGAGAAAGATTGAAATAAAAGAAAAACAGGAGGAAAGGAGTGGGGGACGGGAGAAAGGTGGCTAACTGTTACCTCTCACCGCACTGGTGTTTTGTGAACATGCAGCTTAAACGTCCCCAAATCAGAAGACCCGGGGCACGTTAACTCCGTAGTTGAGCCCAGGCTGATAGTCCTTAAGCTTTTCACATCCTGCAGCTTTCCAGAGGCTGCATGCTGTCGCTCACCCGTGCGAGTCTCCCCATTGTACAGACGAGCATACCGAGGCTCAGGATAATCCACAATGGCTACTTTCTTATGAGGTTTGAGGTGCTGAGAGCGTTTGTTGTCTGAATTTGCGTGTGTGTGTGGGCCAGGGAACAAAGCGAGGGTGTGGGAACCAGAGAGAACAGAAGCTGGGGCGACGTTTAACTCTCCACCTGGGTAGTGACTAGCCGCCCCTCCGCCACCACACACAGGCCCTGTCCTGATGTCTCCCGAAGAACCAAACTGGAGAAAACCTTGTTGAATATCTCTCATGGTATCACATCTTTAACAAGATGTGGTCTAGAGTACGTCTGCAGTCCTGCCTCTCCATAGTTAGTAAATGGAGCCCGCGGCTCTCCATCACTTGCTGAACCCAGGACAGCTGGTGCTATTCATGGGCTGTCTTTGTTGGGGTCTGTCCTAGACCGTGCAGGAAACTCAGGACTAACGCTAGCCAGAGAGCATTACTTGGTTTACCCAGTGTCAGGATGGGAGTGCTCCTTCCTGGATCCCAGCAAAGCAGGGCTCATGTTTTGGGGCTGGAAGCCTTTGCAAAGAGGCCCTGGGTAGCCCATTGCCTGGGCACCTGTCCTACTCTGAGAAGCGTAGGCCAGTATGGCCATGGCCCCAGGTGCCATCTCAATGCCTTGAGCCCTGTATCCAAAGAGGTCTCTAGAGCTAGATGGTCTTTGAGAGGTCTCTCTGTCCAAGGAACTCAGTGTTCACTGGGATCTGAGAAACTGCAATTCCCCACTGAGCTTGGGACCACTTGGAGAACCTACTTAGAAATAGTCCTGACCTTTCCAAAGACAGCTTCTGCATCTGAGGAGCTCCTGGCACACAGAGGCAGCAATGGCTTCTAGCTGAGTTCTTAACACCATGATGAGACTCAGACCATCTGCGCAACAGAAGATCAGCTGGGTGCCCCAGAATCCCTCCTCTCCTCATTTGTGGGCAGATGCGTGTTCAATTTTTGGAATTTAGCTCTCCGATTTACTCCTTTTGGAAAACCCATGGAATTTCATGTATAAGCCTCTCACTTGTATTTTGAGGGTTTTTTGGTTTGTTTTGAGTATATAAATGGTGCTCAATAGCAACATCTTTGTCAGATGAAACATTATGATTCTGTTTACTCCTGTATGACAGGTAACCATGGTACTGAATCATCAAGGTGCTGAACTAGAATCAAAATTTTATCTTACTGATAACAGCAATCAATACATTTTTGTTCTGTATAGTAAAATTTGACTTACTTTTATAACTTATTAAAGTTAAAATGCCTGTGTTTTTGCAAATCATGCCTGCGTCTGTTTGTTACCTTGACTACACTTGGCTGCACCCAGCCTGACTTGGGCGGAACAGAGCTGCCGTGGCGAGGCCATGAGGTGGGGGAGCCCCAGGGAGTCTGAGCCACCACCGATGCTCAAGTCAGGGCCATGCCGAGGGCAAAAGGCACCCAGAAAAGGGTCACCTCTCCCAGCTTCCCACGGGGTCGGCTCTGCATGTGACATGACTGACCCCAGAGCCCCCAGTGTAACCTTGAGCTCAGGGGAGAGATGCAGCATCTCCAGGAATCCCCCCCGATTGCAACACCCTCTCTCCTATGATTAGGGTTTCCAGAAAAAATGCTAGACACCGAGTTAAATTTGAATTTCAGAGAAACAATGAATACTTTTTTTACTGTGAAAATGGGACACACTAAGAAATAATTTGTTTCTCTGAAATTCAAATTTAACTGAGAGTCCTGTACTCCTAAATTTGGTCCACCTGTACTCCGTGTTCCCCTTCTAGAGGAAACTCGGGTGTTGCTGGCCCGAGTCGCCGTCGCAGGTGCTGGGGAGGCAGGGGACTTCCCGTGGTCCCGGCTGTGTGGTCCCCCACGCACTCTTAAAGAACACGGACTCTGCAGCCGTTGGGTACAGGACTCCACGGATGCCCGTTGTTACTCAAATACTTTGTATCCGGACTTTGTCGTCTTCTATTATTTTGACAGAAAGTGATTTTCATAGCTCCCACTAATCGTGGATTTTACTATTTCTCCTATTTCTGTTGCATTTTTATCAATTTTTGCCCTCCTTTTAAAAAGTAATCTATTTTACTATACTGAGGTCACATTTAGGGGAACATACACATTTCTCACTGTTATTATCTTCTTGGTGGCATCATCCTTTTATCATTATGAACTGGCCAACTCTATTTCCAGAAATAATTTGCCTTGAAAGTCTTCCCTTAATGTTAGTCCAGGGGTGCTGTATCAGGTTTCTTTGGGTTAGTAGTCACATGATATAACTTCTATTCCTTTATTTTCAAATTCTCTATATCTAATGTGTTCTATTTGTACTTTGTAAACATATAGTTAATAGGTCTGACATTTTTGATCTTTTAATTGGACCATTTAGCTGGTTACATTTAATACCTTCACTCAGACCAAGGCCTTCCACCTGCCTCTGTGCCCTCTACTTGTCCTGAAGGGTTCTTTGTTCTCTGTTCTCACCTTCCTTTGGATTGGGGGCTGTTTTTCCCATTCCATTTTAACCCTCTGTTAGTTATGAAGCTACATACTGTTTGTCTCTTATTTTAATGAATATTCAAGGAATTTCAACATGCATTCTTGACTTACCAAAATATGTGATTGCTCTTAAAGGGACCCTCTTTCCCACAACGCAAATTCTTAGAACAGTATTCTCAAACTGTGCCTTCAAACTATCAATTTTCATTTCATTATGCCCTTAAAAGAAGTTCATAGAAAAATGAAATAAAAAAGCAAAGATATGCAAAACACATGCCCAATTTAAAAAATAGTTTTGGGATAAAACTGACATACAATAAACTGTACATATTTAAGTGTATAATTTGACAAGTTTTGAGAAATATATATAAATGGGAAACCATCACCACAATAAAGACAGTGAACACATCCATCATCCCCAAATTTATTTCTACCCCTTTGTAATCTCCCTTCCTTTCACTCCTATCCACAGGTAACCACTGATCTCCTTTGTATCGTTACAGATTAGTTTTCATTTTCTAAAGTTTCATAAAAATGGGATTAAACAGTATCTACTCTGCTTCTAATCAGCATAATTATTTTTCGACTTGTACATGTTATTGAGTATATCCATAGTTCATTCCCTTTTACTCCTGAGTAGTATTCCACTGTACGGCTACACTGCAATTTGTTTATCCATTCACCAGTTAATGGACATGTCGTTTCACGCCCTTATTTGTCATATATATGAGACAAATATGTATATATATGGTGAGGTATCTGTCAATATTTGCCAAGTTTTTATTGGGTTATTTAATTTGGAGAATTCTTTTTATATTATGAACACAAGTAACTTATCAGATATATGTTTTGCAAATATTTTCTACCTGTTTTGTGGCTTTTCATTCTCTTAACAGTATCTTTTGAAGAGCAGAAGTTTTTAATTCTAGTAGAGTTCAGTTTATCAGTTTGTTCTATTTTGGATTGTGCTTGTCATGTTGTATCTAAGAAACCTTTGCCTGACTTAAGGTCACAAAGAGTTTCTTCTGTGTTTTGTCTTAGGAGTTTTATATCCTTAGGTTTTACATTTATGTCTATATTTTGAGTTAATTTTTGTACATAAAGTGAAATATGGATCCAGATTTATCTTTTTGCGTCTGGATATCCAAATGCTGTACCATCATTTGTTTAAAATACAAGGCTTTCCCCACTGAATTGCCAAAGGTCATGAAGATTTCCTGTTTTTGTTTTTTTTTTTT
>VBSM01000259.1:1368011-1389121 GCA_008086735.1 Cheirogaleus medius
GCTACTGAAATTTTGGAACTGTGTTAAATATGTAGATTAAATTAAGAGAACTGACATCTTAACTAAGTTTTCCAATCTGTAAACATGGTATATCTCTCCATTTAGGTCTTCTTTGTTGCCATCATCATTTCATAGTTTTCCACATAGAAATCCTATACGTTTGCTAGATTTACATATATGTATGTACTTCTTTCATTTTTAAAATTACAAATGGAGTATCTTGTTTAAATTCACTTCCCAATTGTTAATTGTCAGTACATAGATACATAGTTCAAGTTTTGCATTCTGATCTTTTACCTTGTGACCTTGTAAAACTCAGTTCTAAGACCTTTGTTGTTGATTCCTTGGGATTTTCTAAGTGGATAAATCATGTCATCTGTAAATACAGACCATTTTATTTCTTCCTTTCTAATCTGAATGCTTTTTCATATTTTTGCCCGATTGTGTTAACAAGGACTTCTGGTACAATCTTGACTCGTACGTGTTGAGTGGACATCCATGACTTGTACCTGATTTTAACAGCATCCAGTTGATCATCATTAAGTATGATGTTAGTTGTGGGGTTTGGTAGATGCCCTTTATTAGGTTATCTTTTATTTCAAATTTTCTGAGTTTTTATCATGAATGGGTATTTGTCAAATGCTTTTTTCTGCATCAACTGATATGATCATGTATTTCTTTCTCTTTCTTTTTCAGTTTGGATAATTATGTGTTGATGCACCTTCAAGCTCACTGACTCTCCTCTGTCATCTTCATTCTGTTATTGAATCCTTCCAGTGATTTTTATAAAATAAATTATCATTGTATTTTTAGTTCTAAAATTTCCACTTGGTTCTTTTTTATATCATCTATTTTCCTGCTGAAACTTTTGACATTTCCACCAGTTTCTGGAATGGTCACACTTTTTGAAACATTGTTGTGGTATCTACTTTAAAGTCTTTGTCTCACAATTCCATCTGTGATGTTTTGGAATTAGTGTCTGTTATGTCTTTCCTTAGGAAGTGCTGACATTCTCTTGATTTATGTATTTCATGTAATTCTGCATTGCATCCTGGACATTTTGAATATTATGAGACTAGGAAAACAAGCCTAGATAAGATTTAGATTTTGGTGAAACATTTTGGCAATATATCATAGATGATCATATATGCTTCATATTGCATCTTATCAGGAGACATATAATGTTGGCTTTGGCGTATTCCACAAGTAGTATAACTCAGTTTGATAGATCTCATTATAAAGGCAGTTCTTTTGCAATTGGCATCTGTGATGTTTTGACACTATGTAAACAATATTCTCTGGAAATTTTTTCACCTAATGGGTTTTATCATCCATTAATTTTTGTCAGATTTAATTACATTAAGGGTTGTAAAATGGTAATTTTCCCAAATCCATCATTCTGTGTGCATATAAAAAGATGGTGTTCCTCATATAACTTCAAAAGAGCTTTTTTCCTCTATTTTTCATCATTATGGGCTTCTTTTCCTTCTTAGTGTTATTGATTACAATGATGATCCTTTTTGGTGTTTAAATTGTCCTAAATTTGGCCAGTGGGAGCACTTTCAAGTTGGCTCCTGCATCTGACATTACCCCATGAGTATCTGGCTTTTTTTTCCTTTCTCTTCATAAAAAGATATACCAGGCACACTGTACACATCTCCTGCTCCAAATAAGGAATCAGCCATTTCTCCAAGGAGCCCTGGTTCCTTACAGGGGGGAATGGCATTTAGAAACCCAAACTGGGGCACCTAAGCATGCTCACTGCTATTGGGTAAAATGTTAAACATTGAGGTCTGTTTAAAAGCCTTCTTTTCCTTGTAAATACACTTAAATACATAAAACAATACTTTTTGATAAGCTAAAACAAGTCAATTAAGAAATAAACTATACTTGGCTGGGCACAATGGCTCATATCTATAATCCCAGCATCTGCGAGACTGAAGTGAGGTGAGGGGATCACTTGAGACCAGGAGTTTGAGAGCAGACTGGGCAACACAGGGAGACCCTGTCTCTACAAAAAATTTAAAAATTAGCTGGGCGTGGTGGTACGTGCCTGTAGCCCCAGCTACTTGGGAGGCTGAGGCAGGAGGATCACCTGAGCTCAGGAGTTCAAGGCTGCAGTGAGCTATGATTGCACCACTGCACTCCAGCCTAAGCAACAGAGTGAGACCCTTTTTCTAAAAAAAAAAAAAAAGAAAGAAAAAAAAAGGAAAGAAAATAAAGGAAGGAACACAGGGAAAGAAAAGAAATAGGAAAGTAAAAAAAAGAGAGTTTCCATTTGGGCAAAATTTTAATTTTAAAAACTAAATTCTAAATTAATAAAACCGTATTTTTTTAAATCATAAAGGACTTTTAAAAAATGTTTTCCAAAACTGCATGTATATATGCATATATATACATACACACGTTCATTTGTGTATATGTACACTTTACATATATAACTTGCTGATGGGGCAACTCATAAAAAGAACTTTATTATTTCCACATGAAAAGTTAAATTTAAAGTATTTCTTTTTATCTTTAGCATCTCTTTATGAAAAGGCAAGCTTCTTATGTTGGCCTGCCATATTAGAAAACAGGTCTTATACTCACATTATTAATAACTGAATGACTGTTTTTAAAAGAAAAGTCACATACTGAAACTTCCTCTTATAGAGTATGGTCTAATGAGAGAAACAAAACTTACATTCACCTATTTGTCATACTTTTTTTTAAAAGTTAGGCCTTTTACATTTTTCTATGAATTAAAAAAAGTATAGGTTTTTAGAAACCTTTGAATTTGTGGTTCTTTTAAAACTTGACAAGTCAGTGTTCTTCATATTTTACTGATCAATTGTAACTAGCAAATTCCCTGCACAAGTAAAAATGACTGAAATCTGTTAGGAGTTTGTATCCTATTTACAATCCTTCTGATTATTCAACACTGGGAAGTCTTGGATTATTTGAGATGAACTAAACCTCATAGGGCTTATCTCCTCTAAGACATCTCTGATACTGAGTAAGGGAGGAGTTGTAGACCAAAGGTTTCCCATAATCCTTCCACGTAAAGAGTTTTTCTTTACTGTGAACTTTTTTGTGTCTACAAAGGTTTGATCTATAACTATAGGCTTTCCCACATTCCATACACTTATAGAGTTTCTCTCCAGTGTGGATTCTCTCATGTTCAGTTAGGAATGAATACTGGCTGAAAGCTTTTCCACACTGATTACACTGATAGGGTTTCTCTCCAGTATGAATTCTCTGATGCCTATAAAGGTTGGATTTGCAACCAAAGGCTTTCCCACATTCTTCACATGTATAAAGTTTTTCCCCAGTATGAATTTTCCGATGTTCATTAAAAGATGAATACTGGTTGAAGGTTTTATTACATTCATTACATTGATAAGGTTTTTGTCCAGTATGAATTCGCTGATGTTCAATAAGGGTTGCAATACGTGTGAAGGTTCTCCCACATTCCAAGCATTTACACAGCTGTTCTCCAGTATGAAGTTTCTGATGTTCAGCTAGAGATGTAAACTGGCTGTAACCTTTCCCACATTCATTACATTTATAAGGTTTCTCGCCAGTATGGATTCTTTGATGTCTATGAAGTTTTGCTCTACAATTGAAGGCCTTCTCACATTCACCACATTTATAGAGTTTCTCTCCAGTATGAATTCTCTGATGTACAGTGAGGGTTGAACACTGGCTAAAGGCTTTACCACATTCCTTACATCGATAGGGTTTCTCTCCAGTATGCACTCTCAGATGTTTGATAAGGGTTGAACTATTGCTAAATGCTTTCTCACATTCATTACATTTGTAAGGTTTCTCTCCAGTATGAATTCTCTGATGAGAAAGAAGGGATGACCTGTGGCTGAAGGTTTTCTCACACTCATTACACTTGTAGGGTTTCTCACCAGTATGAATTCTCTGGTGTTCAATAAGATAAAGACTCTGGTTGAAGCTTTTCCCACATTCACTACAGATATAAGGTTTTTCTCCTGGGTAAATTTGGAAGCATCTTCTTAGATAAAAGTTCTGTTTAAAATCTTTCCCAAAAGTGTAATACATATTGGGTATCTTTTCTATAGGAACACTCTGTTGTGTAACAAGAATTGTATTTGTAAATAAGCTTTCCCCCATTTCAAGACTTGTATGGTTTCCATCTCCACTGATGGTTTTCTCATGTGAGGCTACCATTTGCCTAAGAGGTTTCTTTTCTTGCTCTTGTTCTATACTGCTCTCAAATTCCACAGCTTCTCCAAAGTTGATGTCCCCATGACTATGCTTAATGGATTCTTTCTTTATTATTCCCTGAGATGTTTCTTCTATAAAAATGTTCAGTCTGGTAGGCAATGCATCTATTTCAGGCCAGGTCTTGAAACCTGAAATGATCAGAAGAATTAATGCCTCCCCTGCTGGAAAAGACAAACTGATGTATCAGTAGGTCAATAAAATTGGCAACAATATGCATAAAAGATGTTTAATATCATCTAATTTCAAATAGGGAAATGAATCTGCAGAAAAACATGATGGATAATGGAAAAAGAGGCAAATTGGTAAAGGAGTGGTGTGGAAGAATAAACTAGGTGAATTAACACTGAAAACGAAGAGACTGAACTCTGGGAGACATAAAGTCAGACGTAGAACAGGCTTAGCAGAAGGTAGGAAGATACAGAAAATGTCAGATGATAAGCTCATGTTCAATACTATGGGATACTTTAGTTTATAATCATTTCCACTGTGCATAGACTAGGCAATGAAACAGGCAACTTGTCTTTACTTTCTCCTTCCTACTCACATGTTACTTTGATTATTTTCCCAGGCTCTCTCTGAATCCCTATACCCAATAATTTTAAAATATTTGGATTGTTTTTCTTAAATTTTGTAATTTCGTATGTGATTGTGATTTCCTTGAATGTAAATTGTTTCTCTCACTAGACCATATTCTCTTTATAAGAGGAAGTTTCAATATGTGACTTTCTTTTAAAAATAGTCATTGAGTTATTAATAATGTAAGTGTAGGATCTTATTTTCTAAAATGGCAGGCTGACATAGGAAGCTTGCCTTTTCGTAAAGAGATGCTAAAGATAAAAATAAATACTTTAAATTTAACTCTTCACATTAACTTTCACATCATAGTGTGTCAAAGGGGAAACTGTCTGTGAAAAAGAGGACACTGAGGTCCAGACATGGTGGCTCACACCTGTAATCCTAGCACTTTGGGAGGCTGAGGATGAAGGACTGTTTAAGGCTGGAAATTGGAGACCAGCCTGAGCAACATAGTGAGACCCTGGCTCTACGGAAAAAAAAAAAAAAAACAGAAAAATTAGCCAGGTGTGGTGGCACATGCCTGTAGTCCTAGTTACTTGTGAGGCTGAGGCAGGAGGATCGCTTGAGCCCAGGAGTTTGAGGTTGCAGTAGCTATAATGGCGCCACTACACTCTAGCTAGGCAACAGAGCAAGACCCTGTCTCAAAAAAAAAAAAAGAGACATTCAGGTTTTAAAAATTACAACAGCCCTGAAGCCTGACTGTGTTGAAAATATTTGATCTAAGTTCAAGATGTGATGCTTATTATAAAAAAGAGGAAAATATGGAATAAATCACTCATGCACAATGATCTATCCCCAGTTATTGGAGGAGTAACAAGTTTTTCTTACTACCCTCCTATCGCTTTTCACCTTTTTATTTGACCATGAGGAGAAATAGACATACTCATTTCTTCTAATAAGCTATAATCAGAAGACTGCACTCTCTATGTACGAATCTTTTGAAAATAATGAAAATTTATAAGAGATCTGAAGTCAGTGTCCTAAATTTCTGAAACATGCCCAAGCCCCAAGGTCAGTTCTGATTCTAGGTGAAAAGATTTAGCTTGAGCTGATTTCAAGGTACTCTGGGTTAAAACCTGGTTTTATTTAATCAATCCATAATTGAAAATAGATTAAAATTAGATCATTACAATTAGGTATTTGTGTATATTTAATATAATTTACACAACTTAAATTACACCTAACTGGCCCTGAGAATCTTGACAAAGCTCAGTATTTCCAAGGAAGTTTCCAGAGTACTGCCTCCTCATGACCTGCTCATCTATAAAGACTCCCTTGTGCCCATTTCCAGGTCTCTCACTCACCTATATAGGTGTCTGAAGGGACTTCTCCTTCCACAGTGCAGGGATCCTCTCCTTGTTGCAACTGGCAGATCACCTTTGGCATCGAAAATGGAATCCCTGCTCGTGAGGAAAGAAATGGAGTTTGAACTAATGGCATGAAGAGCAATCCCAGGACCCACATAGCACTCACTCTGAACCTACAAGGCAAAGAAAGCAATGCTGGGAGGCAGAGTAATAAGCAACACCAGCAATTCTAAGGGCATTGGCGCTTTCAGGGTGTGTGTCAGGAGGAAGGTCTCAGTTCAGGAACAATATAAGGCCCTGGCAATGAATACTTCTAAGATGGGGCATTCCTCCTCTATGTTTTTCAGAATCTCAACAAGGATCTAGTCATTGGCATAATCCAAGGAGGAAACTCTGATTGGGGAAGGAGAGGGCAGAGGAAGGAGAAAATAATAGCAAGAAGGGCATCACAACAAAAATGTACACTTTCGACTCTACAGCAATTTGACCTTTCCCAGGGGTACAAAGGGAAGAAAACTGCAGACTCAACCCCAAGGATGGAGCTGCAAGATGTTCCTATAACAGATTCTTCATTATATGCAAAAATTCTTACCCAATGAGACCAGGTTTCTGTAGTTCTCCAGCATCACCTCCCGGTACAAGGTTCTCTGGGCAGAGTCCAGGTGCGACCATTCGTCCCGGCTAAAGAGCACGGCCACATCCCTGAATGTCACAGATTCCTGGAATGGCAAACCCATTCCTGTTCAAGGACCATCATCTTTGACAGAAGACTTGGTAAGAAGTTGACACTGGGATGTATAGCAATCAATTCTGAAAATGTCTTGGGATCCTAAGTATTTCAAATCAACTAATTATGTAATTTTTTAAACCACCCATTAACTATTTAATTAAACAAGTATTTACTGAGTACCACCTGAGTGGGGGTAAGGGTAGGGGAAAAAAGGCAAAGTCCTTGCCAACAGGTAATTTAAATTCCAGCCTGGGATCTTTCTAAGTGGCTGAGCACATACATTTACCTCCTCCCTCCTACTCAAAATCCAAATTAAATAAAATAAAAATATATAAATCAGAATAGATTGAGAGAAATAGTGGGAAACTAGGAAAATACCATCAGCAGAACAAAAACATAAAGGTATTTCTGAGATATAAAGCAAACAATAAAAATAGTACTAGTTAATATTTATGGAATATGTTAGAGACTATGATAGAAACCTTGTATATAGTATCTCATTTCAGTCTCATAAAAATCTTTTAAGTAAGATGCTATAATTAAATCATTTCACAGATGAAGAAACAGGTTTAGAAAGGTTAGATAACCTTCCCAAGGTAATACTGTGAGAAAGTGGTGAAGCTAGGATTTGAATTCAGGTAAACAGACCTTTAAGCTATATTGTCAGATAAGTTTCCATTGACTATGAAAATTAAAAGAACCAAAGGACCTGAAAGACCATAAAGGTGCAAAGAGGGAACTGTTGAGAAAGTAAGTTCTTCTAAAAGAACTCCAGTTAAACCCCAAAATGTGAGAAAGCATGGGCTGGGCAGATAGCAACTCTTATATAAAAAAATCAAAGGAAGTAAAAGATGGGTACAATGCTTTTACTGGGCCTTTTGCTGAGAATATATCAAAATGTAAAAAAGTACCTCATTTTGTCTTTGCATTTCTAGGATTCTACCACATGAAATAATCACACAACTGGGTAGGGATACTTGCTCAAAGATGTTTATTGCAATATTACTTATAAGTTAATGGTTGCAACAGGCTGAATAATGAAGCTGTGAATATCATATGTATGACAAAAGGGACTCTAAGGATCTGTTTAAACAAAGGATCTTGAGACAGGGAGATTATCTTGGCTAGTTCAGGCAGGCCGGATGTAATCACAGTGATCCTCGTAAGGACCCAAGAGGAGTTAGTCATAAGAGAAGGCGAAGTGGTGACAGTAGCAGAGACTGAAGTACAGTGCTTTGAAGATGGATGAAAGGGCCATACGCCAAAGACTGCAAGCAACCACTAGAAGGTGAAAAGGGCAAGGATACAGATTTTCCATGCAGAGCCTTCAGAAGGAAACAGCCCTGCTGACAGCTTGACCTTAAGCCAGTAAAATTGATTTCAGACTCTGACTTGCAGAACTATAAGAGAATAAATTTATGTTGTTTTAAGCCACTGAGTTTGTGGTAATTTGTTACAGCAGCAATAGGAAACTAATATAATATTAATACAATGGTGAAAAATTAAAGATGACCTACATATCTATCCATAAGGGAATGCATAAGCAAACTATAGTACATTTATTCCATGAAATGTTATGCAGCCATTAAATAGAATGAGCTAGATCTGTGTGCCTGACATTGGAATTTGCCCTTGATATATTATTGATTCGTATGGAAAAGCAAACTACAAAACAATCTATATTTGTTGAAAAAGCCTGTACCTATATATACATATGTATGGCACATACAAAAATATCTGGAAGAATACAACAAGCTGTCACCCTGATTATTCTTTGATATTTGTGGAGAGGGGTAGAACAGCAATCTTTCACTTATTTATACCTTCCATTAGGATTACTTTTTTTTTTCTTACTGTGTGTGTGTTCCTTTCTTTTGAATTTTTTTATATTCCATTTTAATTTATATGTTGACTTTTTAGTTATGCCTCTTTGCATTTTTAGTGTTCACTCTGAGAATTATAAAGCACATTCTTGGTTATTCATACTCTATTTAGAACAATGTATCATTGCACATAGAATGCAAGAACCTTGCAAATATATAGGACACCACCATCCCTTCTTTGTGTTATGGTTATTATAAAGAATTTTTCCCAGTTCAGAGTTGCCAGGACTCTCTAGACTTCACTGAGCATACTTATGTAAGGTGTGTCTTTAAAGACAAAGAGTACAATGCAGGAAGAGAAACAAAGTACAGGGAAGCACTGGAAGGCCAAGAGACATTCCTTGCACAGTCTCCCTTATTTGCACACACAGACTATGCCATGTCTCTGGATCTGTGTGAAGAATCTTGGTTTTGGGAGAGCTCAAAGGAGGAATTCTCATCAGGGGTCTTTTATGTAATCAAGCAAGGCATGTCAGATCATTTAGGTGAGTTGCAAGCCAACAGTAAAGAAGTTTACTGGGGATAGCCAGTGGCATTTAGATTTTAAACAGGATATATGCTGCACTTACACAGTTTGGGCCAAAAGTCAAGAAACAGACATCCAAGCTTCCTCAGAGATGAAGACAGAACGTTTCCAGTCCAGATATAAATGAATTCTATCTCCACAGTTGTCATATACATGATGTCTACCTGCATTATAAACCCCATAATATAATTTTGCTTTAAACAGTCATATGCATTTTAAAGAAACTGAGAGAAAGAAGTATTTTATTTTTATCCAAATAGTTACCATTTCTAACGCTCTTTATTCCTTCCTAAAACCAGAGTTCCCATCTGGCATATTTTCCTTTCAGCTTGAATAATGTCTTTTAGCATGTCTTATAGTGCAGGCCTGCTGGCAATGAATGAATTAGCTTAATTTTCTTTTATCTGAAAATGCCTTTATTTTACCTTCATTCTTGAAGAATATTTTCACTGGAATAGAATTCCAGTGAATAGAATTGATACTTTTTCTTCTTCAGCATGTAAAATGTCATTATATTGTTTTCTGGCCTTTGTTGTTTCTGATGAAAAGCCAATAGTCATTCAAACATTTTTCTGCATAATTTTTTTTCTATCTGCTTTCAAATCTTTGGTTTCTGTCATTTGTCTGTGACAATTCTGCCCAATATGGTAGACACCAACTATAGTGGCCACTGAGGCATGAAATATGGCTATTCTGAATTGAGATGTGCTGTATGTATAAAATACATACCAGATGATTTACTAAAAAATATATATATACACACCACACACAAATATACATAGTATCTCAATAATTTCATATTGATTATGTGTGGAAATAATATTTGGATATATTGGGTTAAATAAAATACATTATTAATCAACTTGCTTCTGTTTACTTTTTTAATGTGGCTAGTAGAAAATTTTGTATTAGATATGTAGCTTGCATTCATCGCTCACATCATACTTCTATTACATAGCATTGGTCAATGATGCACAAACCTAGCTGTAAGGTTTCTTTTGTAATTATTCTGCTTGAGCTTTACCATGTGTCATAAATCTGTAAATTTGTGTTTTTTACCAAATTTGAGAATTTTTTGGCCATTATTTCCTTGCAATACATTATCTGACCCATTTTCTCTCTCCTCTCCTTCTGGAATTCCAATTACATGTATATTAGACCTTTTAATGTTGTTTTTGTTGTTGTTATTGAAGCTCTTTTTTCTACCTGTTCTTTAGATTGGATAATTTCTATTAATCTATCTTCACGTTTCACTGACTTTTCCTTACGTTAATTTCCAAAAGTTAAGCCCATCCAGTGATTTTTTTAAAATTCTAGGTATTTCATTTTTCAGTTCTAGAATTTCTACTACTTTTTTCATAGTTCACCTCCCTTTTTGGATTTCCTATTGGTTCATTTATTACAACCATATCTTCCCTTAAGTCCTTGAACATAGTTATAAAAGTTGCATTAAAATCTTTATCTGTGAATTCTAACATGTGGGTCATTTATTATTATTATTATTTTTTTAAAGAGACAGGGTCTCACTCTGTTGCCCAGGCTGGAGTGCAGTGGTGTGATCATAGCTCACTGCAGCCTTGAATTCCTGAGGTCAAGTGATCTTCTTGCCTCAGCTTCCCAAGTAGCTGGGACTACAGGTGTGTGCTACCATGCCTGCTAAATTTTTTAAATATTTTTTAGAGATGAGGTCTAGCTATGTTGCCCAGGCTGCTCCTGAACTCCTGGCCTCAAGTGATCCTCCTGCTGTTGTCTCTTGAGTAGCTGGGATTACTGGGACAAGCTACCACATCTGGTGAGCCATCTTGATAATGGTCTCTATCGATTGCCTTCCTCTTGAGTTTTGGTCGCACTTTCCCATTTCTTCATAGTCTACCTTATCCTGGACATTGTATAGCATACAATATAGAGACTCCAGATTTTGTTATGTTCCTTTGAAGAGTACATATTTTTTTTAAAGCAGGTAATTAATTTATCTGGACTCAAATTCCAAACTCTGCCATCTCTCTAGTAGGCAGCAGCAAAAATCTCTGTTTGGTTCTTATTTGGGCTACTTTCAGTCTGTCTTGTACATGTGTCATTCAGGGGTCAGCCATCCACTTTCCACCTGCTAAGGTTACCCCAAACTCTATCATGTGGTCCTTCACACCAGTAAGACTGCAGGTTTCTAATCGAGTTTTAATCATTCTGTTGGTGCTGTGACCTGTCCCTAGGCAAAAAGCTGCAATAACTGGAAATTTTACCCTGTGACAGTCCCTTTTTCCAAATGCGGATAGGTATCCAATATCTGTCTGCTTTTGATTTCTCTCTAGTATCTTCAGGTAGTTGTTTCTTAAGTTTTGTCCAGAGTTTAGTTGTTATCCATAGATGAATTAGTCTGATAGGAGCTATTTCTCTATTATCAGAAGCTAGAGGCTCATATATTATTTTTTTAATATAAAACAAAACATTCATTAGTGAGCCTAGGCAAGCTCGTTAAATATAAAGAAATAATAAAATGAAAGATTACTTGAATTACAGCCCTGAAAGGCATCTTATCAATCATCTCATCCAGCTGTTCTAAGGAGTGTATAGGATTCCCTCAACGTCCCCAGGGTGAGTTTGGAAATGTGTGAAGGTATTTTGTTTTTCACAAGGACTAAGGCAGCGGGGTGCTACTGGCATTTAAAGTAAAGGATTAAAGTTGCTAATCATCTGGAACTGCGTGAGACAGTACTGCACAATGACAGATAGCTAATACTGATAATGTTCCCACTTAGAAACACTGGTTGTCTAAGATGTATTTCTAAAATGCAAAATAAGAATCTGGGTTGCAGCAGGTAGCTTTGTAATAAAGTTACAAGAAACTTGATGTTTCTTAGGTTTTAAGCAACAGAAATTGACTTTGGCTCATTTACACAGAAAAGGGACTGGAATACCTCCAGGAAAATTGATAGTCACAGAACTAGACTTGGAAAACGAGCAGAAACCAGGAAGGCCAATGTTCTAGACCATGGCCAGGATCACACGAGAAAATCAGGCTTGTAAGAACACTATTGCTATTGTCATGGACAAGTAGATGGTACAGCCTCACCGCCACCACCACTGGCACTAGACAGCCACTGCTTTTGCTATGCTGCACCTCTTCCTTCCTCTAGAAACTCAATGTTACTGCTGCTGCCACAAACCACCTGGGTGTACTCTACGTTGTTCCTGTTTCTTTGTATCCCTAGCTCTTGAATCAAAGTCTGGGGTAGGTACAACTGATTGGCCAAGCTTGGGTCACAAGCCTGCACCTTACCTATAAGTAAATCTGGAAAAGCCAGGATCTATTGATTTTAGCTTCTAGATTGTGAGGTGGGCTCTGTCTCCTACTAGGACTCAAAAAGAGTGGAATTCATCAAACAAAGAAATGTGATTTAGATGTATGGCAGTCAAAAAATATCAGCTGTGGGGTAACCCCATATTTACCTAATTTCTAGTTGTGTGTTATGGCATCTTTGAGAAGAGTTGTTTAGCTCTACTGGGACTGGAACAGGTGACTGGAATATTCTGAGGCATGCCCAGCCATGGGCTCAGAGATCCTGCCTCAGCCTACCTCTTATTAGATTTAGTGCTACCTTCCCTATACCCTAGAGATCACAGGAAAGAAAGCCTTACACAGGAAGCGGTGTTGGAACTATGGTGGAGAGAGTAGGAAGGACAGTCTTTCAATAGGAGCCAGGTGAAAGCACTTTGTTATGAGCTGAATTGTGTCCTTCCAAAATTCATATGTTGAAATCCTAACCTCTAGTAACTCAGAATGTAACGATATTTAGTAACAAGGTCTTTAAAGTGGTAATTAAGTGAAAATGAGTTTTTTACGATGGATCCTAATCAAATATGACTGGTGTGCTTATAAGAAAAGGAGATTAGGACACAGACATGCACATGCACACAGGAGAGACCATGTGACAGGGGACGCGAGAAAGCAGCCACATATAGGCCAAGGAGAGCGGCCTCAGAAGCCAAAACTGCCTGCATATGATCCTGGTCTTGTAGCCTCCGGAACTGTGAGAAAATAAATTTCCATTGTTTAAGCCATCCAGTCTCTGATATTTTGTTACAGCAGCCCTAGCAAACGAATACAAGCTTCTTGCTGCTATATGCAGGCTACTCATAGCAACCCATATTCTATCCAGTCCCATCATCTTGGGCCTTAGAACACTTCCAGCAAAAAGGCATTCTTTTTCTTTTTAAATTTCATTAGCTTTTTAAAAAGTATGGAAATTAAACACAATCCCTTCAGAAAAATTTTAAAAACTGACAACAATGTAAATCACACTCAATCCTATTAGTCAGACTTTTGTTCAAGGTATAAGAATATATTCCAGAATTCATATCCAATTACACATGTGTGTTCTTTTGACTATTTTTTAAACAAAAGGAAAACAGACACATGCTAAAGAATAGAAAGAGTACAAAAGAACATACACTGATGTGCTAAGTATTCCCTCATAGCCCAGATTAGCAGTCCTATTCTACAGGTAACTTGCATCAGTTTATTTTCTGTCTCTCCAGAAATTTTTTATGCAAATAAATATACACACATACATGTATCCTTTTTTAATGGAACTATTCTCAATCCTGATTTACTTGTATTTAATGGATTTTGCCATATCTGCATAAATAAACTTCATTCTTTTTAATGACCTCATGATATATTCCACTGTATGGACGCCTACCATAATTATTTAACCATTTCCCTTATTGATGGGTGTTTAGAGGGTTTCCATTTTTTGCTGGCCCAATGCACCATGACCAACCTCACACAGATATCCCTAGGTACATGTACACCTACATTTCTAAGAGAAACTGCTGGAGATTGAACTACTTGGTCAGAGTCTATGCACATTTTTGGCTCTGACAGATGGGAAGACTATACTTTCCCATGATGACCACACCAATTTCTCTCCCATCTCAAATGTTCTTTGTATAATGTGACATTGACATTTCTCCCACCAGGAAGTGAGTTCTACATTTCCTCTCCCTGAATCTGTGCAGGGCCTAGTAAGTGCTGTAACCAGTGGAATTCAGTGGAAGTGATGCTATGTGACTTCCAAGCAGAGGTAGTAAAAGAATACACCTCTCAGCTGGCCAACTGGATGTTCACTTTTGGAGCCTAGCCACCATCTTGTAAGCCTAAGACACATGGAGAGATTACAGCAGATGTTCCATCTAACGGTCCAACCTAAGGTCTCAACCACGAGCCAAGAGCAAACATCAACTACCATGCGTAAGATAATTCAAATGATTCTAGCCCAGAGTCTTTAAATCTTTCAGCTGAGACTCCAGACTTTGAATGGTAAGCTGTTTCTCCTACCCAGTCTGTATTCCTGACCCTGAGAAACTGTGAGAAATGAGAAATGATTATTGTTGTTTCACATCTCTAAGTTTCCTACTGATACAGTATATATATCCTTCCATGTTAAAAATACAACTCTACTTAATAATTTTAAATTACTATGTAATTGGAATAACATCAGGAAAAGAAAGAATGGAGCAGAGGAAATATCTGAAGTAATAATGGCTGAAAATTTTCCAAAATTAGTAACAGACATCAAACCACAAATCCAGAAAGCTCAGAGAATGCCAAGCAGAATAAATACCAAAATATCCACACCTAGGCAAACCGTATTCAAACTGCAGAAAACCAAAGTCAAAGAGAAAATCTTGAAAGAAGACACAGAAAAAAACATTGTACCTATAAAGGAAGAAGAATAAGAATTACAGTAAATTTTCTCATTAGCAACAGTGTAGACAAGAAGAGAGTGAAATGAAATATTTAAAGTGTTGAAAGAAAACATTGTCAACTTAGAATTCTATACCCTTCAATACCCTAGAATTTCTATCCCTTCAAAAGGGATGAGAAATAAAGACTTTTTCAGACAGACAAAACCTGAGAGAATTCATTACTACCAGACCTGCCTTCCAAGGAATGATAGAAGTTCTTTAGGGAGAAGGAAAATAATACAGGTCAGAAGCTTGAATTTTCATAAACACAGGAGGACTGACAGAGAAGGAATAAATGATAAAACAGAATCTTGTATTTTTCATAACCTTAGCTTATTTAAAAAAGAACTGCTTAAATTAATAACAACAGTGTATTGGGTGATGATTATAGCACATAAATGAATGAAATGAATGATAGCAGTGTCATAAGAAATGGGTGGAAAGAACTGGGAATGCCTTCTTATAAGGTACCTGTATTATCCACAAAGCAGTATGATGTTATTTAAGGTGGACTTAGATTAATTTTAAGTTTATACTGAAAACTACAGGGTAACCACTAAAAATTTTTTTTAAATGAAGCATAATTGTTATGTAGAGACAGTAGAGAGGTCCCTGGTTGCCATACTGATATAAATAAATGACTGAATAAAGAAATAAACAGGGAGAAGTGACAATCCTCCATGCTGATTTCCAAATGATATACGTAGATTCCCTCAAGGAGGAGGAGCATAACTCACCACTCCTTAAGTGTGGGCTGTACATAGAGCCTTCCTTCCAAACAGTACCACATGGGATAGAAAAAGAAAGTAATTTCATAAAAGAGAAACCTGACAAACACTACCTTAGTCAGGTGATCAAGGTCAACATCGATAGTGACAAGTCATGTAATTAACATGTAATTTTGGTATGATGTGATGAAAATGATACTTTACCTCTGTGGTCTTCCTCCCCCAAACCCATAATCCCAGCCTAGTAATGAGAAAAATATCAAACAAATCACAACAGTAAGGCAGTCTAGAAAATACCTAACCAATACTCCTCAAAGCTATTATGGTCATTATAAATGAAGAAAATCTGAGAAACTGTCACAGCCAACAGGAACCTAAGACATGAAAACTGAATATCACATAGTGTCCTGGATGGGATCTGGAACAGAAAAAGGACATTAGGTAAAAGCTAAAGAAATACTAATATAGACTTTAGTTAATAATAATGTTTTTTTTGTTTTTTTTTTTGAGACAGAGTCTCACTCTGTTGCCCGGGCTAGAGTGCTGTGGCGTCAGCCTAGCTCACAGCAACCTCAAACTCCTGGGCTCAAGCGATCCTTCTGCCTCAGCCTCCCAAGTAGCTGGGACTACAGGCAGGTGCCACCATGCTCGGCTAATTTTTTCTATATAGTTTTAGTTGGCCAATGAATTTCTTTCTATTTTTAGTAGAGACGGGGTCTTGCTCTTGCTCAGGCTGATTTTGAACTCCTGACCTTGAGCGATCTGCCCGCCTCGGCCTCCCAGAGTGCTAGGATTACAGGCATGAGCCATCACACCCGGCCTATAATAATGTATTAATGTTGGTCTACTAGTTGTAATGAATGTGCCATACTAATGAAAGATGTTAATAATAGGGTACCTGGGTGCAGGGCATATGATGACCACGCAATTACTCTCTAATCTAAAACTGTTATAAAAAATTTAAGATTTTTCTTTTAAAAATAGTGATAATACCCAAAAAAAGGTACTGATTTACTGCAAAAAAGATATAATTAACAAACTATGACTATTAAGCAATCAATACCAAATTCCATGTGCCTTTCCTCAGATGATAAATTATAAATTAAATGGAAACCTTTTCCAAAAATTATGTTTTGTTGTTTAATTTTTCTAACAGTAGAGATAAATCTGTCCCTCAGTACGCTTAATTAGGACAGAAGTTGAGATTGGATATTACCATTGAACTGACTCAAATGGGGTAATGAGGCCTGTGATTGGGTCACCTTGGATCCCCAAGAGACTTCATCAAAAGTGTTAGGTACTGAATTAGCTATCCACAAAAGACTGGCTCCAAGTTGCAAACTCTTTATCTGCCCTTAACTGTAATGAAGTAAGCCTCTCCAGCTTGGGTGTGTAGGAAATCTCAGTGAAGAGTCCTACCTTTGGGCAGAGGGTGGCCCAGATAATAACCGGTATTGTTTCACACTGCATTTTGCAGCTCTTTATATTTCACTTTCCTGAAATGTCCATCTCCTTGTGATTAAAGAGTCAAAGTCAGGTCTAGCCTAGTGAGGAGAAGCATACCAAATTTGGCAGGTTCTAAAATAATGCTGCTGCTGCTGCTGATACTAGCAATAGTGACAGCCAGCTTTACTGAGATTTCAATAAGAACCATGCACTGTTCTCTGCGTTTTACGTATACTTTCTCAGACCATAATGCTAACAGCATAGACTGTCTTGTCTGGATTCAAAAGCCAGTTGTATGACCTTGATCAAGTTACTTGCTTCTCTGTGTCTCAGTTTCCTCATCTATAAAATTCAGTCCTCTTATAAGGATCAAATGAGTTAATATATGAAAAGAATAAATATTTTGTACATAGTAATACATAGCATCTGGCACACAGTAATGTTTGTAATTACTACTGTTATTATGCTCACACCAACTCACTGAGGTATATATGTTATTAAACCCACTTAAATTAGGGAAACGAAGCACAGAGACATAAAATAACTTGATCATAGTCACATGCCTAACTTGGATCGGAAGTCATGAAGTCAAATTCCAAAGTCCACATTTTTAACCTATAGGCTACCACTACTTTTTGGAAAAGCAGTAAGTGAAAAACAGGTTTTGGGGTATAGCAGAACAGAAAATCTGCACAAAGTAGGGAACCAGGAAAGAGAGCCAGTGTTGGGGGAAAGATGGGACTTCCACATGGAAACATTTAATAAAGGTTTGGGAATGACAAACTGGAACTCTATGAAAAAGGTCAGATCTGAGGACAGAGATTTGGGGAAGATATTCAGAAAGCTGAGGGATAAAGTAATTAAAACAGATCTCAACACAGAAAGAACAAGAAAAAAGAGTCCAGGTAGAGAGTTTAAAGCAGTAGAAAAATAAAAATAATCAGAGGAGATAGAGGCATTGATTAATCAGATAAGATGGACATTTAGGCCAGGCACAGTGGCCCACACCTGTAATCCTAGCACTTTGGGAGGCTGACGCAGGAGGATCTCTTGAGCCCAGGAGTTCAAGACCAGCCTGGGCAATACAGTGAGACCCCAGCTCTACAAAAAATAAAGAAAAAAATAGTTGGGCATGGTGACATACATCTGTAGTACAAGCTACTTGGGAGGCAGAGGTGGGAGGATTGCTTAAGCCCAGGAGTTTGAGGCTGCAGTAAGATATGATTGTACCAATGAACTCCAGCCTCAGGACAGACCAAGACCCTGTCTCTTAAAAAAAAAAAGAAAAAAAAAAAGAGATAGACATTTGGACAGTGTAACATTATAACTACACCAGGAAGAGGAAGGCTCCAGGCCTATGTCCTCCCAGTGCCAGCCTCAAAGCCCAAGCCAAGCTGACTCCTTCTGGGATGCCCTTAGTCTTCCTGAACCCCCAATATCAGTTCTGGCCCTCAGCATCAACTCAAAATGCCCCCACTTCTGGGATGTTTCCCCTGAACCTACTTGGACATTTAATCATATTTCCTAAGATCAGTACCATGAATTCCCTGAAGAAGGAAATAATATCTTTCTTCTTCTATGTACATAGGATCCTGTAAAAAGTCAGTGCTCAGTAAATGTTTACTGAAGGTATCTTTTGGCCTTCCCATGTCTTTGCCCCCAGTGTGACTATATCCTCTGTGAAGTCAAAACCTGTCTAATACCCCCTATTCCTCAGCACGCACTATTGTGGCAGGAAGCATATATGTTCAGAGATGACTCAAATTTTGGTCACAAAGTGAGTTTGGGGTAAGTTAAAAATGTTCTGGAAACAAAAGAGGCACATTCCTCAGCAGCCCCTGGATATGCCTAGGATCCTGGGGGAAACTTTTGAGGCTCTGGATTATCCACTGTTTTCGCTGGATAGAAAAGTACCTGGACAAAGTATGGAAACATATCCACCATCTTTGAATCCAGAAGACAATTTACAAAAAGACAAACTTTACTTACGGTCACCTGAGTGGGCAACAAATCCACAGCCATTACTTCCTTCTTAGTTTTTTGCTCAAGGTAAATCTGGAAAGAAAAAAAAGGTGGCATGAGGAACTAAAGGATGGCTTGAAGAGAATGGCCATCAACTCCCAACAAAGCCACCCCACATAAATGATGCTAACCAAGCAGAAAGAGTATTTACCAAGCCAATTTGCCAACCTCCATCCCTTCTCTGTATTAACCAGACCTCTAATTTCTATACATTGATGCTCTAACCTCCACCTTAGGGCCTATTAGCTACCTCTAAGCAAACTATGACTCACCCATAGATATCTAGAGTCCTTAGATAGCTTTAAACTATACACCTAGCAGTCACAGTGAATGTGAATTTCTTGGGGCTGCCCCTTTTAAACTCAGCTAGCCTGATCTAAGCTCACTTGCCTTGCCTCACCCTTTCCTCCCCGTGCAAACCAGAAAAGAGGCTGGCCCACATTCCCCCCCTCTCTGCCTTCTGACTGACCCCAGTGCTTGGCCCTTCCACGGAGCACTGTGTTCTCCCTAAGGAACTGTAAATATAATACAACCTGGAAAGTTTCTCAGCCTCTCTCTCTCTAGATCTGGGTCTGGGCTTATCATACCTTACCCATGGTACTATGATTAAAACACTGCCCCCACCCAAGTCACGCCAGATTGTTGTTCCATTGCCCCTCCTAAATACATACTCCACAGGTGCCACCTCTTATGGCATCCACAGCCGGAAACAGCTCCCCAACACGCCCCCCAAGTGGGAAGGGTAGGCACCCCGCCTGCCTAACAGAGCAAGGGAAGAAGATGCCTGGATGAGTCAGGCAAGTGTCAGTCACCTGCGCTGACTCTGCGTGAGCCTGCAGTGGCCGCCTCCGGGTGCCGCCCTGGCTTGAGCCCAACACACCAACTCTGCCTCGTCCTCTCCAGCGGGCCTGCCTCAGCCAGGCAGAGAGAAGCTGCGGTGGAAGTACTCACAGTTACTCTATGATGCACGCCTCCTCCGCGCCAGGAAATCGTGAGTGCTTCCCAGGTATTATTTTTAATCTTCACAACTACTCTAAAATAATAAATACTGCTGCCCCATTGTACACATGTGAGGGAGACTGAGAACTAGGGAGCTGGGACTTGCCCAAAGTCACCAAGACCCCACTTAAATTGTGTCAAATTTCCTGGCCACTCTCGGCCTCGGTGTGTTCATCTGTAAAATGGGAACAGTGCACAGCCAACCTATCTGTTATCTGAGGTTTAGTGAGTTAACTCACTTAAGGCACTAGACTACCGCCTGGCATGCCTACGGTTCTCCGTAGGTATTAGCTATTGTTTGTTATTATCTCTGTTTCACTAAGGAATCTCAGAAAAGCAGCCACAAAGGACGGACAGACACGCGCCCCACAGGTCCCGGGCAAACCCAGCTCACCTGGCAGGGGCGCTCCCTCCCCGCAGGCCTCCCGGGAGCCGCGCGACGCCCGCAGGGCCCCGCCGCCCAGGCCGCTCGCCGCCCAGCGCCCCGGGACCCCCGGCCGCGCGGCTCCGCACGCCGCCCCACTCGCCCGGAGGGAGGCGCGGGCTCCGACTGCGGCCCAGAAGAGGCAACCGGGAGCGCCTCAGCCCCAGGTGGACAGGCCTTGCGGAGCCAGGATGCTCCGCACCACGACCCCAGACAAAGGCCGCGAGCGTCCCCGCACACCCGCAGCCCCCGGGAGAACTACGACTCCCGGCATGCCTCGGGCCCCCGCCGACTACGCTTCCCAGAGGGCCCCGCGGTGCTCCCGGCGACTTCCGGGAGAGAACAGCGTCCGCCCGCGCGAGCTCGTGTGCTGCTGTGCGCGGGGCTGCGGTCAGGCGGTGGTCTCCACCTAGGCAGGTGGTCTCCACCCAGGCAGGTGGTCTCCTCCCAGGCCGGTGGTCTCCACCCAGGCCGGTGGTCTC
>VBSM01000259.1:1398559-1430832 GCA_008086735.1 Cheirogaleus medius
AAGGAGCGGGTAAATACTGTACAGCTGATGGTGCTGCAGCAGCAGTACCAGAGGCTGAGGTTTCAAAAAGATGACTTAGAGATAAAAGAGACACAAGACCCTAGAGACGAGCAAGAGTGCTCGTAAGAACCAAAAGAAAGGGGGAGTGTAGAATACTGGGCTATTAGGCTAACGGCTGTCTTCTAGCTTCTGTTTACTGCCTGCTTGCTGACCGCAGCTTACCGCAGGGCATTATGGGCTAAAACAAAATGCAGGAAAAAGTGCTGATTCCAGAGCCCATCGACTGGGACCCAAAACAGATTAGGACCAGTCAAGGACAGGGTGAAGTAAAAGGCTGAAAAAATGGCAGATAAGGAGCTTACCAATCACTGTAATGGGCAGCTGCGTGATCAGAATGTAGAACAAATCACTGTAAAGGGCAGATGCATGATCAGCGCGTAGACAGGTTATGTGCACTGAGTATAAAAAGCTCACACCCACCCCATTCAGGGTCCCTTCCTGAATAGAGGCCACTGCGTTCGTGCTCTGAGGCTTGGACCCTAGCTAACTAGATAATAAAACTCCTTTTGGTGATTACAGCCTCGGTGACTCTGTCTTTCTGTCCCAAGGTCCTGCGGATTTGAGCTCTAACAGGAGCTGGCTGTCTGAAAAAGAATTAATTACAAATGGCTGTTCTGGCACACTTACTTACTCCCCATGGAAAAACCCTCTATAAAACCCAAGGCTCTCCCCTTTTCTCTCGTGGATGCTTTTTCACCTCCACCCATCTGCACCCAGATGCTCAAAATAAACAGCATTTTGCTACACAGGAGGCTTCGTGTATGTCTCTCTCGACTCCGGACCTAACAAATTATCCAAAAGAATCCACATAAAAGGGTTCAATTTATGCTTGTAAGTAAAACAAATAAGTATAATTGTATTCATAAAATATTTGAAAAGTCAATTTTATTTTCTTTTGCTATATTATCATTCCATTTCGGCCATCAATTTGAATGCCATGTTTATATAATTAAAATAATATGGGCTTATTATAATTAATGGATGTGGAAGATAATGTTGGAGCCGGAATCCGCAGTACCACAGGACAAAGAGACAGAGTCACCGAGGCTGTAATCACCAAAAGGAGTTTTATTGTCTAGCTCGAGTTAGGGTCCAAGCCCAAGAACACCAACGCAGTGGCCTTTTATTCGGGCAGGGGCCCCGTGCAGTGTGGGAGGAAGCTTTTTATACTTGGTGCACACAAGCTGTCCACGCATTGATCATGCATCTGCCCTTCACAGTGATTGGTTAGCCCCCCATCCACCATTTTTCCCCAGCATTTTATTTCACCCTGCCTCTGATTGTTTCTAACCTGTTCCAGGTCCTAGCCGATAGGCTCCAGACTCAGCGCTTTTCCTCTGCATCTTATTTCAACCCATAATGCCCTGAGGTCCGCTGCGATCAGTATGCAAGCACGGACAGAAGCTAGAAGAAGTTAGCCTAATAGCTCAGTATCTCACATTAGAGCAACTCCATCTCAGATGCTAATCTACCATGTTGACTTCTGATTAATCCCCAGTTCTGGGAAAGCCTCCAAGATTTCTACTTTATCTAGTGTTACCGTAAATCCTGCCCTTAGGTCAAAATAACCTTGACAATCAACCCTACTCTTAGGCAGATTCACCCAGCGTTCTTGCCTTACCCAGAGGGGCTGACTTCAAATTGTCCTACCCATTCCTTCCCTATGGTATGTAAATTCTGGCTCTGGGGGAGCCACCGTCTTGTCTGGTTTGCAGCTGCCCAGTCATGGCTTCTTTTCATAAGTCCCTATTAAATCTTTCCTTCTGAAAAACTGCACTTCTTAGCCTCTTTCTTTGGCCTCTTAGCTTCTAGGCCTTTAGGGGTAGGTTTGCATAGAACTGCTTTGCAGAACGATAGATAAATCCACCATGTTTGTTATTATTGGGTAAAAATATCACCACCTAATAAGCAATGTTAACTTTTTGATGGATTTCCTTTTTGTCATAATTCCATGAATACATAAACATAAATGCCTACACAAACTCACAGTACATGGAAGGGTTGGCCATTAGCTATAAGAACAACAACAAAATCCCCTCAAAACAAAAACAAACTGAAAAGCTCAAAATTCAAACATGGAAAAGATGTTAAGAACATTTAGAATATAATGTTTTTCAACTATGAAGTATATCTACTCTTTTTAAATAGTCCTGGTAATTAAATTACATTATTTAAAAATATTCTTTCTACTCTGTTTTTTGGATTATAAAAATCAAGAATTAACTTAAATCTCTGACTTCCTTTATACATTAAACCAAATGCAAATTTACTTTATTTTTTGTCCCATTCAGGATTTTCAATGTAGGAGCTAATAGGCTATTGCCATTTCTATCCAATTTTCATACTTACGTATTCCATTTTCTCTCTCAACTCTGAATTTTGGCAATTTCCTTGAGTTTTATAATTTAAATTTATTTGTAATTAAATTTATATTTAACTTATGTCTTTATGGGCCATGAGTTTTTCTATATTGCCACTTCCCTACCTTTTTCTCCTAGTCTTGGCGTTTCTGTTCCCTTTCACATTGTTGTTGTCAAAGCCTACTTTGTGCTCTCTGTTCCACAGGCCTCTTGTGCTTAGTATATGCATGTGTTTAAAATCAAATTATAGCTCCCCTTCAATATTATTTTCTTATTTAGGTGATCACTTTATGATGTCCACCCCTGTGTAAATGTGCATCAGGGCTTATGGACTAGATGGATTTGGGGAACAAAGGGGTATACTGTTCAAATGTCATCCAGACATGACTTCCACCTGAATGACAGAAACATGTTGTAAGCTATTTACATTTTCTTGTCCTATATGAACTCTCTGAGAAGTTTAAAGGATATTACAATTGTACAGATATAATCAACGTGATTGCACACATTTGTTTAGGAAAAAGAATCCAATTGACCTCCAGGAAAAGATGTGCAGACAGGCTGGTGCTGAAACAAAAAAGCCCAAGGGGAGGTTCTACCCCAGTCTTTCCTGCACAACCCTATAAATTATGGGGTGAGTCGTGAAACCTACAATTTTCAATTGTGTCTTTAAACTTATTTGTTTAAAAGACATTGCAGTTATGCTCGCTTGTTTTTTCTTGCCTGTATTGTGCACTGAATCAGACAGCACAAAGCAAATGTTGGAGAGCTGGCAGCTTTGAGAGCTCTTGCCACAGGCATGACAAGAGTCTCTGCTGTTTTAGGCACAATTTTCCTGGATATGGTACATAGTAGACACTTAAAGAACTTAAAGGATATTAATGGAATAAAGAGGAATAAAAATGTGGTAGATTATCTTTAAAAAGTGGTATTGTTCCAGTAGATAACAAAAATGTTTCTTCAGGTAATTCTTGGTAGGTGAGGCAGTGAGAGTAGTATAAATCTAAAGCTCTCATCATATCCTTTAAAAAAAAAGCAATAAAAGATGTGGAAGAGAAAACAGGAGGGACAGTGGTGTTCCTAAAATTGATATAAAACCACTACCAGGTTGAGAAAGTGTGCTTTCTATGAAAATATGCAAACGTGTACTGGTATTTAAGAGAACTGAATATAAAACTTACAAGTACATGTAGTATATATAAATGACTCCTACAACTCAACAACAAAACAACCCAATTAAAAATGGGCAAAGGATTTGAACAGACCTTTCTCCAAATAAGATATACAAATGGTCAATAAACACATAAAAAGACAGTCAACTTCACTAGTCATTAGGGAAATGCAAATCATAGCCACAATGAGATACCACTTTACATCCACGAGGATGGTTATTATTAAAAAGGAAAATATCGGTGTTGGTGAGATATGGAGGAATTGGAACACTCATGCATTGCTGGTGGGAATGTAAAATGGTACAGCCACTTTGGAAAACAGTTTGGCAATGTCTTATAAACATCCGCTTCTCATATAACTCTGCAACCCATTCTTAGGTATTTACCCAAGAAAACGGAAAGCTTATATTTACACACAAACCTATATGCAAAGGTATGTAGCAGCTTTATTCATAATCAGCAAAAACTGGAAATAACCCAAATGTCCCTCAAATAGACAATGGATAAACAAACTGTAGTACATCCATACAACAGAATGCCACTCAGTAAAAAGGAACAAATTATTGATACATACAACAACATGGCTGAATCTCAAATGCACTATGATAGAATAAAGAAGCAGACTAAAAAAAAGGTACTGTATGAATTTATATGGCATTCTGTGAAAGGCAAAACTATAGGTAAATTGAAAGTAGAAGGTGAAACAGATACTTGTACACCAACGGTCATAGCAAGACTATTCACAATTGCCAAAAGGTACAAAAAACACAAACGTCTATCAACTGATGAACAGATAAACAAAATGTGGTATATATATAAAATGAAATATTATTCAGCCTTAAAAGGAAGGAAATTCTGATATATGCAACAACATGAATGAACTTTGAAGATACATGCTAAGTGAAATAAGGCAGATATAAAAGAACAAATACTGTATAATTCCATTTATAAGTAGTACCTAGAATAGGCAAATTCATAAAGACAGAAAGCAGCATAGAGGTTACTAGGAGCTGGGAAGGGGAAAATGGGGTTTTACCTTTCAATGGGTACAGAGCTTCCATTTGAGATGATGAAAATGTTCTGGAAAAAGATTGCTAAGATGGTTACATAACACTGTGAATGTAGTTAATGCCACTAAATTGTACATTTTGAAGTGGATAAAGTGGTAAATGTTAAGTCATGTATATTTCCCCACTTTTTTTGAAGTATGTGCAGAATTTAAGGAGAGAGCCACGGGGGGCAACGCCTCAGGGGGAGTGTTAACAAAAAGGCAGCGGTGTGGAGTCCATGCATCCAGAGGAAAGTCCCAAGAGGAAGACACACATGACCCTGCAGGAACAAAAGAATACTTCTCAAAATGTTTTTACTCCTGTTCCCCTCCCCAAACTCCCAAGTTATCTAGTCAAGAAATCATACTTTGCTTACACTGACAGAAGCAGGTGTACTTGAATTATAAAGCTTGTGTATAATCCTAAACTTGTGACAGAAAGTACACAGAAGCCAGCTTGAAGAGGCTTCCGAAGGCTAAGTTTGGGACAATTTCAGCGTCAAAATAAATAACTGATGTTAACAGATTACAGGCCATTGAATAAATAGGAAACCATACTTCCAGAGTCACAGAAACAAATAAATACAGAGATTATAAAACCCTTCCTTAAAGTAGAAAGCCAATTAATAAGTGTAGAAGAAATGATGGAATTTTAAAATCTCCATTTGAAATCCATTATAATAATTGATTAAAGCAAGTGTCATTGATGGATGCTAAAGCTAGTTGGTCAGGCTTGACAAGTAAAAATATATATAAGTACATACACTCATAGGATTTCCTCTCATAATTCTAATGATTACAAAAGGAAAAATTGTAACTTCACAGTGCAAAATCTGGCAGACACCATCTTAACCAAGAGAACAAAGTTAAAGTTACCAGTAATTGGTATAAGTCAACATTGCAAGTCTCCTAATATGATACAATGATGAACTGTGAAGAATACAATACTACTTCTGTGGTTTTAGTACCAAAAAACCCCCCAAAAACATAGCATAAATCTAATCATGACAAAACAGACAAATCCCATGGAGGGCCAGTCTAGAAAACAACTGGCCTGTTCATTTTTCACAGATCCCTTCATAAGAAAACATCTGTTTTATAACGTGACAGCCAATGAAATGAGAAATAGCCCCTAACCACCTGAAAAGATGGGCATTTAAAATAATTACTTTGAATACTGTATGTATGTCAGATATTTCAACCATATTATAAAAGTTACAGCATATTCTGCTTTTTCAGGTTGCTTTGAAAATGACCTATTAGGAAGCCATGAAAATGGACATTTTTCTCTTTTGTCTAGATTCTGAACAAGTCTCTTTTTTTTCACATTAAGCCTAGAGATGTATGAACAAGTCTTTTGAGAAAAAGAGAATTTAAGCAAAGAAAATCTGCTAACTTAAAGATGACTGTTAATTCTTTACCTGTTTCGTTTAAGGTACACATTTTAATTTATTGTGCATTTCCTTACTTGGTATAGGAACCAACGTTCTCTTCCTTTGGTGATCACAAGAGATGAGTGAGAAGAGAAGGTGTAGAAATGGGAGAGAGATGTTAATAACTTTGCTAATGAGACAAATTCATATTCAACAGTGGCCTGAAAAATGCTATGATCTAGAGAGGGCTGTTAGGTACAACCTCTGAACTAATTCCATCCTAAATTTGATGTTCACATCATTCAGGGTGATCAGGCATTAGGATCTCTCTTTCATTCTTTCTCAACTCACCCAGGATAGAGTTGGACATAAAAATCCTACTTAATTATTTTACTGACACACACTCTGGCCTTGGTTGGCCACTTCCTGAAGAGGGAGCCTCTTTCAGGCACCAAAAAAGTGAAGGAAGACTCTGCACTTCACCCCAAGTCATTTCCTTGCCTCACTCCCAGAGGTAGACCACTGTCCCAAATTTTGTGCCTAGGTGGTAGCTAGCCTTGAAAAATGGTCCCCCCAAGAAGCATGCTCCCTGGTATTCACACCCTTCTATAATCTTCTTTTGAATCTGGGCCAAATCTGTGACTCATATGTGGCCAATACAGCAGAATTAATGCTGTGTGATTTCCAAAGCTGGTTTATAAGATTTGCAACTTCTCCCTAAGTCTCTTGGAATGCTTGATCTTGGGATGCTCCATCTCAAAACCCAGACCCCTTCTGTGAGAAGCCCAAGCCACGTGGAGTAGCCCATGCCAGCTCTCAGCCAGCAGTCATCAACTGTCAGCCATCTTGGACATCCAGCCCTGTTGAGCCTTCAGCCCCGGCTGCCATAAGACTGCACATCCATCAGACAGCAAGTAAGAACTGCCCAGCTAAGCCCAAAAATGGGCTCATGACAGATACTGATAATTCTTTAAGCCACTGAATTCTGGGGTGGTTTGTTACACAGCAATGGATAACCAGAATACCTTTTCAATCACTTCTTATTTTTGTTTAATATCTTTACCACATGTACAGATGATTTAATATATATTATAGTAAATTTAATTTTGTAAAAAATAGTTTTATACCCTATGTAGTTTCCAATAACATTTTAAGACTCAAGAATGTATTTTTAAATTTATCTTTTTTGGTTTGTTTTTCAGAAACAAGGTCTCATTAGGTTGACTGGGCTGGCCTCAAACTCCTGGGCTCAAGTGATCCTCCTTCCTCCGTCTCCTGAGTAGCTAGGACTATAGGTGTGAGTGAGCTACCACACCAGGCTTCATCCATGTTTTGTATAAAGCTTTGGCTCATTCATGTTCACTGCTGTTCTACTGTGTTACTATTCCAAAATTTATCCATTCTCCTATGAATGGACATTGAGACTACCTACAATTATTTGCTATTATGATCAGTACTAAGAATATCTTTATATATGTCTCTTGATGCTCATATGCAAATATTTATTAATAGTATATATGTAGGTGTGGAACCTGTTATACAACATGCACATATGCACATGTTCAACTTTATAAGATGTCAATGATCTCTATTGATTTATACTCCCAACTAGTAATGAATTCTAGTTATTCCACATACATTCCAAAATTCAATATTATCACACATTCTATTAATAATTTTTATTTATCTGTAGTTGTAAAATCATGATTATAGGCCTAATTTGTATTAAAAAATATTTGTAGAGACAGGGTCTCACCATATTGCCCAGTCTAGTCTTGAAGTCCAGGCCTCAATCCTCTCACTTTAGCCTCTCAAAGTGCTAGGATTACAGGCATGAGCCATAGTGCCCAGCCTGTAATTCACTTTTTTTTTTTTTTTTTTGAGACAGAGTCTCACTCTGTTGCCTGGGCTAGAGTGCCGTGGCGTCGGCCTAGCTCACAGCAACCTCAAACTCCTGGGCTCAGGTGATCCTCCTGCCTCAGTCTCCCGAGTAGCTGGGACTACAGGCATGTGCCACCATGCCCAGCTATATATATTTTTAGTTGTCCAGCTAATTTCTTTCTATTTTTAGTAGAGATGGGGTCTCGCTCTTCCTCAGGCTGGTCTCGAACTCCTGAGCTCAAACAATCAGCCCGCCTCGGCCTCCCAGAGTGCTAGGATTATAGACGTGAGCCACCATGCCTGGCCTGTCATTCACATTTTTAAACTACTGATGAAGTTAATAATCTTTCCATGTTTCTAGAAATTTGTATTTCTTCTTCTGTAAAATTAGTCATGTATTTCGCTCATTTTCCTATTAGTTTTATTGATTTATAAAAATTAAAATTTTCTGATTACAATTATTTCTTGATTATATTTTGGAAAAGTCTATTTTGTGTCTTTTCACTTTTTGGTACATTTTGGTAATTCATTCTTTAATGTGAGGAAATAAAAAATTTTATACAGCTCATTTGTATCCTGTTTAAGAAATCCTTCTCCATCTTGAGGACATAAAGTATTCTTTATTCTTCCAAAAATTATACAGTTTTGCCATTCATATAATTATTATAGTGAGGCTAGGGAATCCATTTTTTTCTCTATAAACCATTTCTATAATTTCTTTAACATTTTACCATATTTCCCAGGTTTTCAGTAAATAAACCTATATTTATCATAATGTTATTAATTATGGTTAGGCACTTTTGGATTACATTTGCTAATGCTCTGTTTAGAATTTTAACGTCTCTTATTCATGGTAACAGTGCCGGCAATTTTCCTTTCTTGTACTTCCCTTATCTGATTTTGGTATTAGGTTACATTAGCGTTATTGTGCTTATACATTATCTTCTCTGGAAGATTTTGCATAAGATTTGATCTGTTTGTTACTTGAAAGTTTGATAGATCTTGTCTTTAAAATAACTGGGCCTATTGTTTCTTCTGTGGAATTTTAATTCAGATTTAACTTTTTTGATGATTTTAAGACTATTAACATTTGGGGAAGTTATGTATTCCTAGGTATTGATTCACCTTAGCTAGACAGAATTGCAAAGAAAAGTTGTGGGAAGGGGGCATTATAGATGGAGCATTTAATGACCCAGAAAAACCTGCCCCTCATAATTCTGAAACAATGAGCCTGATTAGTCCCAGGAAGCAAAAGCTGAATGCAATGATTTTGCTTTGCTTAGTCTCCACTCTCAATAGCACCCTTTTGTGGTTTTTATTTTTTAAGTTCCTTGGCAGAGAAAGAAACTAACACTTTATGAATAGGATTTCAGCCCTAAGTGCTTGCCTCCTCCTGATAAACTTGGCTAAACTAGATGATGTTACCCTCTATAAAGCTCAACAATTCCAGTTTTACTTGTAAGATAACTGTTTTTAGCTTGCTAGTATCATGATTCACATTTTAGAAATGCTGACATAGGCTAAATGACTTGTTGAAGGATATAAGTCCACCTTCTGGAGGAAAAAGCATCCAACCTCAGAACCTGAATATTTGCCCAGTGGCCTTCAGAGAGTGGGCAGGCAGTGAATGTGATCTGATGAAGGTGAAAAAGTGGAATGCTAAGGGTGAAAGTCACTTGGTTCACTTTACCTTCAGAGATGACAACCTGAGTTCCATATTGTTCCTGGCCTTCCTGGTGGCTGGTAAACAGAGAGCTCAAAGAAGGAGGCACAGCCTGGGAGCCAAGAGCTGTGCTTCTATGGCTACATTGTGAGATAATTTCGAACATTTATCAGTAAATTAAACTGCAAAAGCAATAACTGTTTGAATAACCTCTACTTCTCAATTCAACACAGCAAAGGTAATCACTTTATGAGAAAAACAAGTGAAACACCATGAATTTTATGACTTAAAATCTAATTCAGAGTTTAGAACAAGTAGGAAGAAAACTGAAAGGACAGTGTAACTGCATAGTTTACAGTGATTTTCTTCTCAGGTGAATGGCTTAGAAAGCAGAGAAACAACCTAAAAGTTTTAACCACCAGCAAGTATAGAATTTGCTTTAAGATTATAAAAAACCCAAATTTTAGTGACAGTGAGGTAGCTACAGGTCATCTGTATACATTTCTTTTCTAAAACATTCTTCCTAGTACAACCGGCTTGCATAACACTTAAAAGTAGTTTCAAAAAAATAGATTCCTAGATTATCTGAAGTCTGGATTTTATGGCTGCATTTTCACATAAATCAGCAGGCTTTCCAGTGATGTTATGAAAGCGGGTGGCCGTTACTATACATCATTAGAAAGAAAATAAAGGAATATTAACCCTGCAACCTAACAAATTTTCAACTTTATAGTAATAACTTAAGAACATATGAATAAACATTCTACAGAAGCTTTCCTAATATTCCCAAGGTTACCCTGCATCATGAAGTCTCTGATGTTTGATGAAGTCTAACTTCTGAAGTTTTATCCACAATTAACTACTCTTCATCATTTTCTTCCCAGGATATATTCTTTGATATTCACTATGGAATAAACTTCAGTTGGAAGATTTCCCATATGCATTTTATTTATATAGTATTTCTCAATTATGAGTCCTCTGATGATTAGTAAGAGACGAGCTCTGACTGAAAGCTTTCCCGCATTCTTTACACTTATAAGGCTTTTCTCCTGTATGAATTCTCATATGTGTCATAAGGGATGAACTTTGTCTGAAGGCTTTCCCACATACTTTACAGTTATATGGTTTCTCTCCAGTGTGAATTCTCTGGTGCTGAATTAGAGCTGAGCTTTGGTTGAAGGCTTTTTCACAGTCATTACATTTATAAGGTTTCTCTCCAGTATGAATTTTTCGATGAGTATTAACTCCTGAGTGGGAACTGAAGGCTTTTCCACATTCCTTACAGTTATATGGTTTCTCTCCAGTGTGAATTCTGTGATGTATATTAAGCCGTGAAATCCAGGAGAAGGCTTTCCCACATTCATTACATTTGTAGGGTTTTTCTCCAGTGTGAATTCTTTGATGTTGTATAAGAGCTGAGCTTTGGCTGAAGGCTTTACCACATTCTTTACATGCATACGGTTTCTCACCAGTGTGAATTCTCTGATGTATAATAAGGGCTGAATGGTAACTAAATACTTTTCCACATTCATTACAATGAAAGGGTTTTTCTCCAGTATGAATTCGATGGTGTCTACTTAGCCGTGATATTGAAGTAAAGGCTTTCCCACACTGACTACATTCATACGGTTTCTCTCCAGTATGAATTCTATGGTGTTGAATGAGAGATGAGCACTGACTAAAGGCTCTCCCACATTCATTACACTTATAGGGCTTCTCTCCAGTATGAATTCGCTGATGATTATTAAGAGATGAACTACCTTTAAATGTTTTTCCACATTCTTTACATTTATAGGGTCTCTCTCCAGTATGCATTCTCTGGTGTCCAATAAGAGATGTGGTAAAGCTGAAAGCTTTTCCACATTCACTACATATATAAGGTTTCTCTCCAGTATGAACTCTCAGGTGCTGAGTCAGGGAGGAGCTTTGGTTGAACGCTTTCCGACATTCCTTACATTTATACAGCTTTTCTCCAGTATGGATTCTCTGATGTTTACTCAGGGAAGAACTGTGGAGGAAGATTTTCCCACAGATATTACATTTATAACATTTACGTACACTGTTGACTCCTAATTGTTTAAATAGAATTGAATACTGCTGTGAGCGAGGTTTCCTTCCTCTAGAAATAATTCTTGGTTTTCTAATAAGTGATTTTAGATCAAGATTTTTCCCAAGTTCAATACCTTTAAAGTTCCTCTCCTTCATGTAGATTTTTTTGAGGGTAACTAACACTTTCCTGAAGAGTTTCTTTTTGCCTTGTTGCTTCTCCATCTTGTCCTCATTTAGGTAGGTTTTTCCCAACTTGAAGTCAAAAGGACTAGCAACTATGAGTTTCTTCATGACTTCCTGATTTTCGTCTTCAGAAACTATGGTTTCAAACAAGCTCTCCCATCCTAAAATAAACAAAACATATAAGTCTCTCTTGCACTAGAAATAAAGAAAAGTGACAACAAAATATACAAATATGGCTAATAAATATAGCCACATCTTAGGAAAGGATGAGAAAAAGAAGAGAAAGAGAAGGAAGCAGGATGGTAGACATGCCTGGGTAGGAGAATCTGAAGAAACCTACATGGAGGTGGGCTGAGGAGCTCAGAGGGAAGTTCTTCCAGTGGCAGAAGCCAGGCCTGATCTAGTAACAAGGCACAGACCATTGGGAAAGGAGGCAATTCTGAGCACAGGTTGTGTGTACTTAGCTTCATCTGCTATGTCAGCCATCAAAACACCAAGGGAAAACTGCAGAGAGGCTAAAAATAAGACATAAAAGAGCCATCTCCCCTGAAGAACTCTAAAACACAGGGTCTCAAGTAGTACTGTTCTGGGACTCATCGGAGTGCTATAAATAATGCTGTGATGGACATCTGCTCACTCAAGCAGTATTTACTCAGTGCCCACCATGTACTATGCAAAGGTCAAGACTTTGGGACTTACAGGGAACAAGCCAGAAAAGGCCTACTCTCTCAAAGCTTACATTCCAGCAGTGGGATATTGACAATGACCAAATAATCAATCATCACACAAGTATCGAGGAGTGATTAGGACTGTAAGAAAACAAAAACAAGGTGATATGACAAAAGAATGAATAAGCTGGTATTTTAAATGGGGTGATGAGAAAATGAAATTAAAGATGAAAGCTAAATAACAAGAGTTGATCAGGCAAAAATGTAGGTATAAAGATGATTCTAGTTAGAAAGAACAGCTAACACAAAGGCCCTAAGCTTTCTGTGTTCCAGAACACAAAGAAGTGCAGTGTGGCTCAAGCAGAGTGAACAAGGGAAGATGAGGAAAAGAGGTGAGCTCGGACACATCACATAGAGTCTTGTAGGCCACAGGAAGACATCTGGAATTTATTCTAAGCACTACTGGGGATTAGAAGAGAGATGATAGTGTTTTTGTTTAAATAGGATCACTTTGGTTGTTGTGTGACAAATGGACTGTAATGTGGCGGTAAAGCTGGCAGGGATCTCCACTTATGACTAGAACATACAGAGGAAGTGACAGGGAGGGCTCAAGGATGACTGCCAGCTTTTGGCTTGAGCAGCTCAACAGAGATTGACACAATATCATAATATTGGGGAACATGGGGAGAAGAGTACATTCTTGAGAATAATTTTTTTCCACCTTTTTGATTACTTAGGATACCTTGCAAGAAATGGAATCACTGATTCAAAAGAAATGAATATATTTTATGAAAGAGGTTTTATTTTCTTAACTAAAAAGGAAATACATAATCATTATAAGAAAAATTCAGAAAATACAGAAAATGATAAAAATGAAAATATAGTCCACCCATAAACACATCACGCAAATATAATCACTACTATATGTGAGATTTAGCTCACTGGAGTTTTTTGTATACAACATTGCTTTTAATTAAAAAATAAAAATGGGCTGAAACTATATTAAGCTCTCCCTACCCCCACATCACTTAAAAATCATAGGTTTCTCTCCATGTCAATAAAGTAGGCTGACATCATCATTTTATTGTCCAATACATGAACATATCATCATTTAATAAAGCTCTCTCTGAGAGTCATTTAGTTTCCTTTTACACCAGTAATACCTTGTGTTACACTACCTTTGTAACTTTGCACAATTATGAAATTATTTTCTTGAGAAATTTCTAAACTTTTAATAAAGACAGACCATCCTCCAGAAAGACTGTACCAATCAAAATCTCACTAAAGATACTGCTTATCACTCTGAGCAGTAGCAAAACAGTGGATATATATTTCTTAATGCTTGAGAATTTAATAAGGGAAAATGGTATCTCACTGCTTTAGTTTGAATTTCATTGATATTAATGAAACCCAAGTGTTTCAAAAAATCCTTTGTGGATTTTGAATTCACATACCTTGCCTTTTCAGTCACAATATTCATGCTTTTATATTGCAATGATTTACTCTTCAGACCTTTTTCTCTTTCTGTTATACCTTTGTATTCCTATAACCATGTTAGTGCTATTAATAATAGGGAAAAACTAGAAACTAAAATTTCTAAAAGGAAAATTGTTTAATAAAACATAGCTTAACAATAAAGTCCTTTCAATGAAGTAGGCCTGTATTTACTGAGGGCTAAATAACTGAACGAGATTCACAATTAAAAATAGACTCTAGAACAGGGGTCCTCAAACTTTTTAAACAGGGGGCCAGTTCACTGTCCCTCAGACCATTGGAGGGCCGGACTATAGCTTAAAAAAACTATGAACAAATTCCTATGCACACTGCACATATCTTATTTTGAAGTTAAAAAAACAAATGGGCAAAAACACCCGCTTGTGGCCCACGGGCCGTAGTTTGAGGACGCCTGCTCTAGAAAAATATGTATAATCAATCTTTCTCTCTCTTTCTGTGTACATCTCTAATTCACAAACACACTCAAACAAATACTTACATAGTCTGAACAGATAAACAGTAAATTCACAGCAGGAGTTGATCACACTTTGTAAAATTTCAGGTGACTCTCCTTTTTTTGCTCATTCTCCTCTTTATTTTCACAATAGCATGCATAACTTCTATGAAAAATAATTGATTCTTTAAATGCTTGCAAAAGAACAATTTGATATTTAATGGTTTCTTTGCCAAGCAGTAAGCTCAAAGCCAAATTTGAAACTCATTTATAGCTACCATTCTGTTCCTACAACAGATATATTTATTTTCTAAGTTTCTGATTGAATTTCTATTTTATTACATCTTTGTTCCACTCAGTTGTCTCAAATTGTTGGTGGAAAGTGGCAGAATATATGTTAAAGTATGTAGTAGAAACAAAAGATCCCTCAAATGAAAAAAAAAAAGGATTAAGTCTTCAAAGCAGGGGGCCAAGTGAATGCCAAATAACATTAAAGCAAAAACAAATTCACTCCTTGATACAACATAATGAACTGTCTGTCTAAATTCCAAAGATAGAGAGGAAATCCTCTAAAGATTCCAGACAGAAGACAGAAAAGAAAAAAAAGGTTGCCTATGCAGAAAATAGAATCAGACTAACGGAAGATTTGTTTGTTATCAACAACAGTCAGTGTTCAAAGACAGGAGAGCAAAGTGTGGACAATCCTAATGGGGGAAAAAATGATACCAGAAATCTAGATCCAAAGGACAACTCCCAGAAGAGAGAAAAAAGAACTGATTTTAGACACATACAAATGCTGCACACAGGAATATTTCTGAAAAAATTTACTCAAGAAAATATTCTAGTCAAATCAAAGGTGAAAATCTGAAGACAGAGTTCATGAATGGAAACACTAAACTGAACTGACACAGAATGCTACATCCTGCTAGAGAAAAATAAATGCCATTAAGTGGAAAAGCTCAAGAGCGCCCTCCTCTGGTGCCAGAAACAAAGACAAAAATCCCAATAGAACAGAACTTGGGAGCTTAGGATGCAGCATCCCGCAAGGGTTTTAGAGACTAAGTGATAGGTCCTAGGAGCCAGGATCTAGAACATATTATTTTAAAATTTTCCACAGAAAAGAGTTAGAAGAATGGCATGATGAAAATCTGCAAACCTTCTGCTTAGATTCCATAATTGTTACCACTTTGCTATACCCAGTTTTCCCTGTTTCATGTGTGCATATACATACACATACATCTGGGTTTTTGTTGTTATTGTTTCTGCTGAACCATGTTTAAAAAGTTGTAGACAAAAAAGTCAAAGCAAAAGATTGTTCCAAGATGGAACCATGAGGGATGAATTATAGTGATAAAAGGTATGTTCAAACCACTAAGGGAATGTAATTTAGGAAAAGAATCAATCCAGTAAAAGGAAAATGGTGGGAGGTAACAAGAATTAGAAACCTTTATACATTATATATTTCATTACATATTCTGCAAATTACAAGAGACATTTGACAAACATGTAACCCATATTGGGAGAATTCAACCCTCCCTCTGAACCTGATGGATCAAGTAATCAAAAAAGTGGAGAGAAAGGATATGGCCTTCCCCAGCATCTCCACCTGGCCTGGGACATCAAGGAGGCCCCCAGTAGTGTCTCCTGAGTGCAGCCTCCTCCCTGGGTACAGGCAGTCAGAAAATGCAATACCCATTTCCCAATCAGTCTGGCACTCACCCAGAAGTGGGCCTTGAGGAATCCCATTTTCCATCATCCAGGGATCTTCCCCCTGCTCCAACTGGGAGATGACCTTTGGCTTGGAAAACACAATCCCTGTTCATGAACAAGAGAAAGACATGAGTGGCTGTCCTGGTACACAGACTCAATTCCAGAGCTCCCAGGGCAGAGGGACAGTGCAAGGGAGAAGGGGGTTTGCTCTGAGAGGGGCTTAAAACTGGGCTCGTAGAGGATGGCCAGGAGGTGGTCTCAGGAAGAAAGTTAGGGCTCTATCTGTGCGCTCCTCTCAGCTGGAATGCCCTATGGGACCTAGGGTGACAGAGCTTGGGGGAGCAGAAGACAGTAAAAGCACAGAAAAGACACCTTTTGTCAACTCTACCAAGCTGTGAGTTCTCCATAAAGCCAAAGGGACTAGCAACAACCACTCTCTGAGACCACCTGCAAGCCGAACATGCTCAAGCCCTTCCAATGTCCTCCCTGGAGATACTAAAATGCTCTCATGGCAGATTCTGTGTCATAAGGAAAGCTCCTTACCCAGTGACACCAGGTTTCTGTAGTTCTCCAGCATCACCTCCTGGTACAAGGTTCTCTGGGCATAGTCCAGGTGCGACCACTCGTCCTGGCTGAAGAGCACGGCCACATCCCTGAATGTCACAGACTCCTGGAATGGCAAACCCATTCCTGCTCACCCAGGACCATCCTCACAATGGGATGACTGTGAAGCAACCCTGTCACAACTCAGGGTTCTAAATATTTCAAGTCAAGTATTTCTGGACAACCTCTCAGTTACTGAACACATATTTATCATGCATCTACTGTGAGCAAAGCATGGTGCCCCTCAGAAAGCTTAAACACAGCAGCCAAACAAGATAAGCATTTGAAATTATGAAACAAAATGAGAGAAACACAGAACTTTAGACTTGGAAATGTACAATCACCTAGACCAAACTCTCATCTTACAGATGACACATAAGAGTTAGGTTTTAGAAGGAGGCGCCGCACACTCACTTAGGGAGGAATAGGTGGGAGACCACCTGGCTTGCCTGGAAGGGAGGTCACTGGGTCCTAGTTCTGTCATCACCATGGGCCATCTCTGTGTCCTAGGGGAGAGGACACTGACATTCACAGCTGGGAAGGCTCTGAGAATGTCCCAGGTGCAGCTTTGCCAGGAGAGGGCCCAGGTGGTGGGCTGCATAATCTTTCAATAAGAGCTAGAGGAGAAGACTACTGTCAGGATTCTCCCTCTCCACCCAGAAGCCTTTGTTCTTTTACCTCATTCCTGCATCACTGGACCACAAGTCACCATTCCTGCTTCACTGGACCACAAGTCACCGCCCAAGCTTCAATTTCTTCTGGATGCCTTCCATTCACCATCTATACAGCCTGGTCCTTCTGTGTGAATCCAAAATCTCACACTGCTAGAGAGTTTCCCTGGCTACACCTGCTCACAAGGTTTCTTTCTTCAATCTTTCTAGAAAATCACCTGGACCCTTACCATGAAATACAGCTATGCATCGTTAATGATGCAGTCACCTTTCTTTCCTTACTAAGAATTGTTTTCTTAAAATAGAAAATTAGAAAAGATGAATATGCAAGAGAACAAGAAATGCTAATCTAACTTTCTACCACCAAAAAAAGTTTTAACCTTTTGCTATATGTCTTTTCAGGTTCCATATTTAAACACAATAAAACTGTATTATATAGACAACTGCATCCTATTCAACATTTGTACTTGCTGCCCAATATTTCCCTGTATGGATGAACTGGTTTATTTAAGTAATCTACTGGTGGACATTTAGGTTGTTTGCACTTTTTTAATACTCTAAAAATGCTGGATTGAGCATTGTACACATTATCAGAAAGGCATACAGAACTTATTTCCTCAGGATGCATTTCCAGAGGTATAAGTGTTAGGTCACCACCTGCTTTCTCTTTACCAACCCCAAGGTGCATTCCCATAAGCCCAAGAAGGAGATCACAAGGCCAGGCATATTCCCTGACCTATAAGAGCAAAGGCAAAATAAAAATAAGTGGCTTGATTCTTCCTGTTGGAAATAAGGGAAAAGACATTCCCACTACCCTCTTCACTTTCACAATTTCTTAATTTGTCCTTTTCAAATATATGTAAATCTTTCTAATGGCTAAACAAGTCACTTGCCAGTCTCACAACTCAAGAAAGTTCCCTCCAGGAACTGGCAGCCATCTCTTTTGAATTTAATCATCAAGGAAGATGTTCAAATAACTTGATAGGATGCTATTAGGCTGAGATGGCTCCAATGCCCTGGGTTCCCAACAAAATGAAACTTAAGCTCAGCCAATCACAAGCACCACCCAAACATTAGTTATATTATCAGGAACTTTGCACAGAGACAGTTCAAATAAGGCAACTGATCAAACTTTAATCAAATAATTTCTTTGCTCTGCTTCTGCACTCACCCTATAAAGCTTTTCCCTCATTCCTTTAGGCAGAACCCTGAACAACTTCTTGTTTAGAGCTGCCCAATGCCTGCTCAAATAAACTCTAAAATTTTAACTTGCCAAAGTTTATTTTTTAACAAAGATAACAGCCAATTGCCCAGTTTCCTGGGAGGAGATGGGCCTAACATGTCACTCCAAATTGCAAAACTTACCTAAATATATTGGGTAGTAACCACTTAGCAATATAAAAGAGCAAGCTTTCTGTCTTTGCAATCTCTTTAGTGGACTGCCTGTGATATGCATCACAATCTGGTTTAATCTTTATTCAGTAATAAAATTATTTTCTTACTCTTCTACCTTTGTATAGAGTTTTCTAGATTAGGGATTATGTTTTTAATTATATTTTCCCAACAATTTATTAATGATACAGAATTAAATGCCATGAAAGGCTGAAGAAGGGAAGAAATCACTTGGACCAGGATGCTTTCCATCTCAGGGAAGGCTCTTTTCCCCAAATCTTCCCCCAAACCATTGCCCAAGCTTCAATTTCTTCTGGATGCCTTCCATTCACCATCTACACAGCCTGGTCCTTCTGTGTGAATCCAAAATCTCACACTGCTAGAGTTTCCCTGGCTACACCCGCTTACAAGGTTTCTTTCTTCAATCTTTCTAGAAAATCACCTGGACCCTTACCATGAAATACAGCTATGCATCGTTAATGATAGAGATATGTTCTTTAAAATGCACTGTTAGGCAATTTCATTGTTGTGTAAACATCATAGAGTGCACTTACACAAACCTACACTCAGGCTACATGGTATAGTGAGCCTACTGCTCCTAGGCTATAAACTTGTACAGCATGTTACTATACTAAATATTGTAGGCACTATTTAGATACAACATAAAAGATTAAAAAAAAAAAAAAAAGTCCACCCATATAGGGTACTTAGGGTATTTACCATGAATGGAGACTACAGGACTGGAAGTTCGCTGGGTCAGTCAGTGAGTGGTGAGTGAATGTGAAGGCCTGGAATATCACTGCACACTTCTGTAGGTTCTATAAACACCATACACTTCGACTACACTAAATTTATTTTCTTTTTTAAAAAAGTGATTGTGCTATGACAGCTAAGACATCACAAGGTGATAGAAATTTTTCAGCTCTATTATAATCCTATGGGACCACCCTCCTACACGAAGTCCCTCCCTAGACTGACTACTTCCATATACTGATGGGTCCTCAGTCCCCTGAGGGCAAAGACAATGCATCTCCCTTTTGAAATTCAGTGTTATAAAGGAATTATTTGGCTCCTTGGTGTCTTTGTCCTCACAGGGCAAAAACACACCAGGATCCTTCACAAAGCTCTAGGAGTGGCAGAAGGAAGGGGTTGGGGTTCCATTCAATTCTAGTCGACAAGTACTTAACTGTGAAGTGGCAAATTTACAATTACACTGGTCCTGAGGCAAGGAAACATCTTCCTTCTAGAGTTTCTTACCTCGCAGATCCTCAAGTCCTTCCTTGGGCTTCAAGGCCTAGAGAAGCTCAACAATGGATGAAACAAGTTTACCATCTCTGAACCCTGAAGGCAGTTCAAGAAAGCAGCAGCTTTCACTCACCTGTGCCTGGGCTGGCAGCAACCTCCTGGCCATTTCTCCCTCCCTGCTGCCCCTCTCAGAGAAAGCACCTGGAATGCAGAAGAACAATGTGAGGTCTTTTCATCCCGCATGAGCTCCTGCCCTCCCCTCATTAGGACACACCAGTTACAAACCCCCACATGCTGAGCACCTACAGAGAGGGACCCTGAGCATGGCCACCAAAACCTGCTACCTTTCAGCCACTGGTTTATAAATAAAGATGAATCAAACCAAGGGATTAAAACCACTGATGTGCATTAACAGGGCAAAGGGTACAATCAAGTGAGGCCCACAGAGTTGTTCGATTAATGAGAAATGACACAAACATTCCACACATCTGGACTTGGATATTGCTAAAGGTGGAAAATAGCATTTGAACAATGGATGCCTTTTTCTGGAATAGCCAACCAAAAATTAGTCCTCTCTTTTCTTACTCATGGAAGTTTTACTTCCATAAAAAGTTGCTTTAATGGAAGTGTTACCCATTTCTCCTTCCCGCCTTCCTCCCCCACAAAAAATAAGGGCTCAAGAGGAATAGCATAACTGCCTAGAAATGAATCCAACATTTAGAGAAAAGGGAAGTAACTTAGCAAGTGGACAAAATTACACTAAACAAAAAAAGGAAATATTTAAATCACTCTAGGATTGCCTGTAGAAAAACAATGCTAGACAAGCAAGATTGACAAAAATGAGTAAATATAAAATAAAAACTTTAAACTCTGGAACATGGAGTAGGGGAGAGGGTTGAACCAACAGACGCTAAAAGCCGAAAATCGGCCCAAGGGCTCACGGACACTGAATCTCGGCAGTTTTCCGCAGTCTCTTTCCTGGGGCCGTCTCTCCCGGAGCCTGGCGGGAGGCTAGGGCCCAGGTGGCGGCGGCGCGGGCTCCCGGCGGCGGCGGGGGGCCTTCCCAGGCAACGCCCCCTCCGCGGCCGAGTCCACCTGCCGAGGCCGCGACGGCTCGCACGCCCGGAACCCGGGCTCGGCGGAGCCTGGCGCGGCGGCCAGCCCTCCGTCCCGGCCCCGCCGCAGCGGCCGCACGCTCCGGGCCGGCCCTCACCGGCAGCCTGTGGCTGGGCCCGGCGCGGCGGGTACTCGGAGCTGCGCACCGTACTGCAGGCGAGCGGAACACCTAGTTCAGAGACATTCTCGTCGCCGCCAAGCCTGCGCCTGCGCTTGCGCACAGGAGAGCCCCCGTTCCTTGCCTGAACCGCAGCGCCTGTCCCTTTGGACTACATTTCCCAGGCGTCGCCGCGGCACAGCACTCTACGGTGTCCGAGAAGGAACAGAGGCGCGAAGACTAGGGAAAGCGGTCAGGCTGCAGAACGAGAAAGCTGAAGCCTATTTCTCTTACTTTCGTGCACCAATTTTATTTGTTATTACAATGACAATAACAATAAGAGAGAAAAGTGGGTATGAATTTTAAAATGTGAAGACTGCCAACTGTTCGCGTGTGGTGAGAGAACTGTTACAGTCTATTTTACCATTTTTTTAATTTAAAAAATTATGTCTAAATTTTGTAACCTACAAAAATAAGTATTAACTGGCACTCACATTGTGTAAAAACGAAAGCATAAATCTAGTATTTCTCTTTTCTTGACACTCATTTCTTCTTTTGAAATGTCTCCTTTAATCGTAAAATAAAGCCTTTCCTCCAGCATTGACTAGTATCACAACTGCATCCTTAGTGACTTGCACTGTACAAGCCAAATAAAATGTGCTCATAAGGGTTGATTTTTAAAATACCAAACATCAGAGTTTACAAAGACAGACCTAAAGCCAAAACCTAAAGCTAAAGGGTGTTTGAAGGTAGAAAATAAAGAGATAAAACTAAGAGATGCCAGGTAAAATAATATGAAAAACAAATCCGGGATCACTGTGTTACAATGACACAAAGACCATTTCAAAATAAAAATAATTAAGTTGGACGAAATGGGCTGTTTTATATTGATAAAAGATAACTGCACATCGCTAATCATTACAGACATGCAGATCAAAACTACATTGAGTTACCACTTCACACTCATTAGGATGGCTATTATAAAACTAAGAAAACAAAAGGTATTGGTGAGGATGTGGAGAAATTGAAAACCTTGTGTGTTGATGGTGGGAATGTAAAATGGTGCAGCTGCCCTGAAAAACTGTATGGCAGTTCCTCAAAATAAATTAAATATAGAATTAACATATGGTTTAGCAATTCTGCTTTTGGACCATATGTTAATTCTATAATTATTATTTTAAAATAATAAAATATAAAGATGTAACAGTTATGAACCATTGTTGGCAAAACAACACAGCAATTAGGTGGCAGACTGAGTACCCACAATTACCTCCACTTTTCACTTAATACTCCTTAAAAGAACAAAAAAAGACATATATAATTTTCAAAGGAGTAAATCTCATTATAGCTCTAGAAAAATGCCATCAGAGCACCAGAAATTGAGAGAAAATCTTGGAAGACATGCAGCAGATATGTGCTTTGAAATCCAAAATGCATCTAATAAAAAATTCAGAAGAAGAAAACAAAGAAAATGGAAGGGAGGAATTAATAAAAAATAGATTACATATGGAGGTATTGATAGAGCTATAGCAGAAAACATATTCAAGCTGAGGAATCTGTGAGTCTTCAGATTAAACAGAACATAAGGTGTTGAGCATAATGGATAGGGTGGGGTGGGAGCAGTCTATAAAAAAATACTTCCTGAATAAATTATCAGAACTCTGAAGATAAACAGAAACCCCTGAAAGCAACCAGAAAAGAAGGAGGAAATAAAAGATTACCAGTGTATGTCATGGCCCGTTTGCAGGACGGGGGATGAACACAAAACACAAAGAAACACACAAAGAAAGAAACGGACACATATAAAGACAGTACAAGACTGCAGCATCGAACGCGCCAGTCGTTTTATTTTTATACCCTAAAAAATCAAAGTTACTTCCTTATACATGACCACCCAGGCATTGCAGCAACGGCCATAAATTCCGGAACACGTAGCCTAGGGACACAGATGTCTCATGACTCAGGGTCTTAAAGCGGTTGCTTAAGGCGACGGCCATAAGCCAGAGTTTGAGATAAGCACAGATAAGCAATGCAGCCACAAAGGGAAACTTTCCGTTCCCATCCCTTTTGGCCTGGCCCCCCTGCGGCTATGCCTGTCTTAGTTTGTTCCTCCTCGAGGAATCTTACCCGCCATTGACTACCAGCCATCCCATGAGCTCAGGCAGTACCCATAAGGGCAAGGTGTTTATCAAGTGGCCTCCAGACCCCCAGGGCTGTGGGGCTGGGAAACATTTGCTTATGTGCAGAAGCTCAAACTCTTTGTTATGCCTTCAAGCAGCAACCCTGTTTGTTAGGTGAACCTAAGCCAGAACGTATGACTCTCACGCCGCTCTGGGCTGGGCACGTACTCCTTCTCCTAAGGTTCATTCTTAAGCTACATAACCATATTGCAAGTCCTCAACAAGTGTATTTTTTGCTTTAAGTAATGAAAGATAGAACTGCACAAGTTGGCTGAAATTGTTAGGTCTGGAGCCGAGAGGGAGACACACAAAGCCTCAGGGGTAGCAAAATGCTACTCATGTTGGGCATCTGGGTGCAGATGAGTGGAGGCAGAAAAAAGCATCCACCCTTAAGAGCGGGAGAGTGGTGAGTTTTATAGGATGTTTGGAAGGGAGGGTGAATTTTTCTGAACAGAAACTGGTTTCTGCTGCCTGTGGTCAGTTAAATTTACAACTTCCGGACTCTCCAGACCCTGTGGCTACTGTTTCACAAGCTGTTTGATCATTATCTAAGTTTTCCATTAACCACACTCTATTCCGTACTTTCCCACCCTGAGCAAGCCTAACAGAAATGATAAAGACATAGCAAGAAATCACTGGGGCCGACTCCAGCTACAGCACCATCAGTGCTTCTATGCTGTCATCCAAAAACAGGTTTCTTCCTTCACTCCACACTCCAGGACCTGGGTGTAATGTGGATATGTAAGTAAAATCAAGGTTCTTTTGGAAAATAGAAAGGGGAGAGGATATTGGGTAACCAAGAATATTCATTACTCCAAGCAAACCAAAGAAGGTGCAGCTGACATCAGACTTTTCAGCAACACTGGGTTCTAGAAGATAGTGTGGAGCAATGTCCTCAGATTTCTAAAGTAAAATGAGGGGCCGGGCACAGTGGCTCACATCTGTAATCCTAGCACTCTGGGAGGCTGAGGCAGGAGGATTGTTTGAGCTCAAGAGTTCGAGATTTCTAAAGTAAAATGATTTCGAATTTCGAATTCTGTAACTCTCCAATCTTGCAGTAAATTGTGAGTGAAGCAAAGGCATTTAGAGGATGAAAGTATTTACATAGACTCTAATCCTCTAATATCCCTGATAGAATTAGTAATGAATATAATTTGTAAAAAAAAGAAGAATTCAAGAAAGTAAAAGTTACATGGATTACAAGAAACAGTACCAAGTAGAATAACAAGTAAAACATATTGGAGTAAAAATGATTCTTGAGGCATATTGTGAAAATAAATTAATAACAGGATTAAAAACCCAGATGATTACAAAAGAGAGTGACAATGAGGAAATAGAAGACATGATAGCATGCTAAGATTCTTGCCTTACTCAGGGGATAACATGGATACCAGATAATTTTAGATGTACATTTTTTATGTTTAAATATGTATGTTAAATATTTATAAGAAACTACTGGGAAAATAGAAATATGATCTATGACTTTGTAACCAACTGCAGAGTAATCTTAAGCTACATTTAATATTCTTACTAACAGTAAAAATATGATATTGATAAATTCAAATTTATATACATATTGCAGGACAAAACAAATAAACAATTTTGAGTTAATGTCATCAGCAGGCAAGCTTTTCTGAATAAGCCAAAAGAAACATAAATTAAATTTCTTACGAGTTTGGAAAAGCCTATTGTTTGATGTTTGAATTGAAAATGTCAACAGTCAATATTTTGTTCTTTCTAAAAACAATTTTTTTCTCTGTCTCTATTCACTATTAAGGCCTAGAAGGAATGACAATCCAATAGCAATTAGCTACCAAATTATGGTCTCTAAACAGCGCTTAACACAAAAGGGCTCTTTAGCGAAATGGCTTATTGCAAGTCTGAGGCAGGGGTGCACAAGACAGGTATGGTTCCTGAGAGCATAAATCTGCAAGTCTGAGGCAGGGGTGCACAAGACAGGTATGGTTCCTGAGAGCAGGAAAGTGATCAAAGGCTCATGTCAAAAGGACACAGAAACCAACCTGAAGGGGTTCTGTTGGACAAAGATAAGAAGAATTGATCATTAAAAAGAATAATAGCTGTAGTGGATTGAAAGGTATCGAATGCCACAAAAATCTATCTATTTACTTCTACTTCCAGCAAAGATAGAATAAAAGGGCCTGGAATTACCCTCCTACCTTAAATGAATACCACCAACACCACCAACAGATGAAATATGTAACAGGAGACATCAGGCAACAAAGGACATTGGTTCCTGAGAGACAAAAAACAAACGAGGTGAGCCCTGTGATTGTCCCATCTTACTGCTTTGACAGTCTTCAGGGCAAGGCCTGGAAAAGGAATTTGCAAAGTCCAACATCCATACTTGATAAACATCTCTCACCAAACAAGAACTAGAAAAGAACTTGTCTACAAAAACCTACAGCTAACCACATTCTTAATGGCTAAAGAATTACTGCTTTCCCCCAAGATCAGTGACAAGGCAGGAATGTCAGCTCTCACCACTCGTGTTCATCATTCTCATGGAAGCTCTAGCTGTGAGGGTAAGGCAAGAAGCAGTGTCTGAATTAGAAAGCATAAGTAAAATTACCTTTATTCACAACTTTTATAATTGTCTATGTAGAAAAATCTGATGGACTCTCCAAAGAGGCTCCTTGAACTAGAAAGTGAGTTTACCAAGGTTGCAGGATACAATGTTAATATTCAAAATCAATTGTACTTCTTACTAGCAATGAGCAATCATAAATTTAAGTTTAAAAAGCAAACTTATTTACAAAAAAAAAATAGCATAAAAATATGAACTACTTAAGGATAGATCTGACAACCACAGGCAAGTCCCATTTACTGTAAACTACAAAACATTACTGAGAGAAATTTTAAAATCCTAAATAAGTAGAGGGATATATACCTTGTTTATGGGTAAACGTTCTTCAAAATCAATATTAAGATGTTAATTCTCCCCCAATTGATATGCAGTTTCAGCACACTCCCCATGAATCATAGCAGGCTTGGTAATTTGACAAAGTGATTCCAAAATTTGTATGGAAATTCAAAGGACATAGAATACCCAGAATGACTTTGGAAAAAGAGGACAAACTTGGAGAACTGACATTAGATGATTTCAAGACTTATTATACATCTATAGCAATCCAGACAGTGAATGAGGGATGTCATCAAGAAAGGGAAATTTGAAATCATCCCTATAAAATCAACTGAAACCAAGGGGTTAAAACTTTGCTAGAGTTCTACCCTTTGTAAGGTGTAGCTATAGTTCAGAATTCACTGCCCCCTAGTCCACTTCCCTAGAATTGCTTACTGTCGAGGAGTTTGGTCACAAAATCTATAACTTCTCTTAATTGCTTCTATAGATAACACCTCTATCGTGAAATGTAAGACTGCCTTTTAAGATCTTTTCCAGACGCTGCATTCCTGTGGGCCCAGCGATGCTGACCAGACCAGAGACCCATCCTGCGGAGGAGCTGACTCAGTGCAGTGATGCAGCTTCTCCTTTCCTGTGATTTTATCCCTGACCCAACCTAACGGCAACGCAGATTCCCTAAGAACCCTGCCCACCACATTCCCCTTAAAATTCCCAGCCTAGACCTTCTCAGGGAGATGGATTGAAGAAATTCTGCCAGTCTCCATGTCAGCTGTCTAATGACTAATAAACTCTCTGCCATGTCCCTGCTGTCTCAGTGCATTGGCTTTTCCTGTGCAACAGACAAAAAGAACCTGGTTGGGTGACAACAAATAGATAATGGAACGGAATACAGAATCCAGAAAGAGACCCATACACGTATGGACTACTTATTTTACACAAAGATGGCAATGGCAACTCAGGGATAACTTTTTAACACATGATGCTAGAACACCTGGCCTGGCCAACCACATGCAAGGAAATGAAGTTTGAGTCATAGCTCACACCATTAAAAAAAAACCTCAAAATTAACCATAGAACTAAATGCGAAACCTAAAGCATTAAAGCTTCTAGAAAAAAATAAGAGAAAATCTTTGTCACCTTGTGTTAGGCTAAGTTTTCTTAAATGCAACACCAAAAGTATGATCCATAAAAGAAAAAAATGTTGACTTGGATTTCATCAAAATTAAAACTTCATCAAATGGCACTTTTAGGAAAATGAAAAGATAAGCCACAGATTGGGAGAAATATTTGGAAGGCATAGATCTGAGAAAGGACTTGTATCCAGAAAACATAAAGAACTCTCAAAACTCTATAACAACAAAAAATCTAATTTTAAACATAGGCAAAAGATTTGATCAGACACTTCACCAAAGATGTAATAATGGCAAATAAGCTCATAAAAGGGTGTGTAACATCTTTAGTCATCAGGGAATTATAAATTCAAACTATAGTGAGATACCACTATGCACTGTAGTAGTCTGCTTCGTGCCCCCTCGTATGTGTTCACATTTAATCCCCAGAACCCGTGACCATTATCTTATGTGGCAAAAGAGACTTTTCAGAGATGATAAAGTTAAAGGTCTTGAAATGGGGAGTGCACGTGGTAATGGATTAGAGTTGGAGACATCAGCATAAACTGTTTGGCTTACTGTGGGCTCTAATCATGACATAGAAATATTTATAGATATGTGTATATACTCAAGTTGATGTACACATATATTTTTTTGCTCTGTCAGCTGAGACGTTCTAAAAGCAAAGAAGATCCAGTAGCAATGCACAAACCTAGAGCACATATCTTGTTTTTGGATACTATTCTCCAATAAAAGGAACCACAACTCCTTAGAGAAATAGGTTCTGAAGCTGAGGCAGGGAATATACAAGGTGAGCTGGAGCAACTGGTAATGCTGTTAACAGACATGCAAAGGGATTTTTCCCCTAGGCTCAGTTGTGTGCTGCACAGAACGCCAGTTGCTGAGACACCGAGGATTGTCAAGGGAAGAAAGTAAGTTTAGTGTGGAGGACATAAACTAGGAGGTGGGAAGACTGCCTCAAATCTACCTCCCCAACTGACGGGGTCAGGAGTTTTTCTAGAGGTGAAATGAATAACGCAGGAAGTGAGTGAGCATCATTACATGTTCGAGATGGAGCACAGGGGACGCAGGCGCAGTGAGAAATCACACTGGCGCATACGATATTCCATGTGATCAAAAAAAGGCAGATAAGCCCCTCCCAGGGTGGATTTTAGTAGTATAATGATGAGCTGGGAGCAATATTGGTCATCCTGTGGGCAAGATTTGTGGTGAAATGCCACTTATGGCTTATCTTGACTTCTCAAAACAATCAGGTGGTTGAGGCCTTGTAGTTTTCTTGTGGCTGCAAGGAGGTTCTGCCATTTCTGTAAACAACTCATAAAGGAAATGGGTCAGTAAAAGAGAAAGTTACTTGCCTGGGACCTTGAAACCTAAGAAAACTGCAAAAAGGCCCTTTTGTTCCTGGAGCTGGTTACAATGCCAGAAAGTAGAGAAGTTCTCAAAATAACAACAGAAACAAGTGATGGGGACATGTTAAGAGGACCCAGGAGCCATTTGAAAGAGCTCCTAATGACCAAAGGTAGAATGACTTGAGCAATAAAATAAAGTAGCATTGGATTATAACACAAAGTGCAAAATAAATATCTCAGTCTATACTGACATAAATAAGTGGCTTAATAAATAAATGGGAGAGTAGACAAATCTCTCATGCAAAAGAATTAAAAATAATTAATGTAAATACTCTACCCTTAAAGAAGTGGACCTTGAGGTGGGCTGTGCATAGTGACTTCCTTTTAATGAGCACAATATGGAAAAGTAGAAAAAAGAGTAACTTTACAGTGGAGAAACATGACAAACACTTCCTCGGTCAAGTTGACAGAGAAAGCAGGACGCGGCCACTCGCCGCCTCCCTGCCGCTCCTGCTCCGGGTCCCGCTGCAGCTCTCCAGGCCCCTCCACAGCCGAGCTGCTTGCACGATCCTGACTGGATGTTAAAGCTTGTTCCTGATTGGATGTTATAGCTTGTTGCTGATTGGATGTTAACGCTTGTTGCTGATTGGATATTGAAGCTTGTTGCTGATTGGACGCTTTTTGAGTCCTACCAAAGGTATAAAAGCTGGAGGAGACCGGGGAGGGGGGGTGAGAAGATCAGAAGTCGGCGGAGCGTGCAGATGGAATAAAGGCTGTTCTCTGACTCTCAGCTTGCCGCTAGGTTATTTCCCTGGTCAAGAGTTGTTGCAAGAGCTGTTAACACTTGCCAACGTAGAGCTGTTACAAGAGCTGTTAACACTTGCCGGAACAAAGTGATTGAAGTTATACGTCATATCGATAGTATGCACCCCTTGATACAATGTGAGGAATATGACACTTTACCTCCGTGGTCTTTCTTCCAAAAATTCATAAGCCCAGCCTAATAATGAGAAAAATATCAGAGAAATCACAGTAGAGAGACATTCTACAAAGTAACCGGTACTCCTCAAAACTGTCAAGGTCATTAAAAACAAGGGAAGTCTGAGAAACTGTCACAGCCAACAGGCACCTAAGGAGACAAGGTGACTAAATGTAACACCATGTCCTGTGTGGGACACTACAACAGACAAGGACGTCAGGCTATGGACTGAGGCAAAAATCTCAATCAACGGAGGTTTATTAAGCCAAAGTTGAGGATATACCTGGGAAAAACACGAATCACAGATAAAACTGTGGCTGTTTTTCTGAAGGGGAATTTGGAAGTTTTCAGTATATAAAGGTATATGTGGCCGGGCGCGGTGGCTCACACCTGTAATCCCAGCACTCTGAGAGGCCGAGGCGGGAAGATCACTTGAGCTCGGGAGTTTGAGAGCAGCCAGAGCAAGAGCGAGACCCCCTCTCTACCAAAAATAGAAAAATTAGCTGGGTGTGGTGGCGCATGCCTGTAGTCCCAGCTACTTGGGAGGCTGAGACAGGAGGATGGTTTGAGCCCAGGAGTTGGAGGTTGCTGTGAGCTAGGATGATGCAACAGCACTCTTGCCTGGGCAACAGAGCGAGACTCTGTCTCAGTGAATAAATGAATGAATGAATGAATGAATGAATAAAGAAAAAGTCATACAGAAGGAAAAAACGGCAGGGAGGTTGTGGTATGAGAAAAAATGGTTACGTTCTCGTGAGACTCAAGTAATCTACATTTTACATAAAGTGAGGCAAATATTAGAAAAGAAAAAGGAAGTGGAGGAAGCATCCGTTACGCAGCTGTCCCTAGGTACATGCAGATGTCTGAGCCTGTCTTGTCCCTGTTCTCTTGCCTGTGAAAATAAACTTGTAATTCATTACCAGAGTGGAATCAAACAGCCCTCAGTTTTAGGAGCTAGACATAGCTTGGGGCCCTAAAGTTACAAAGTGCAGGTCCTTGCTGATGGGAAGTCACGCAGGCATTCCCTTAACGCATGGTCTGTGCGGCCAGCTCTTGACAGGTGCCCGAGGCCTCTGCCTTCCCTTTTATTAATACATAAGGAGTTGGGGGGGAGACTGAGGTTTTTATTTTCTTTTTACAGTCAACAACTAAAGAAATGAATAGTGCAAAAACTAAATACAAATAAAGTATGGACAGTGGCAAATAGTAAACACTATATAAGTATTAGACATTATCATTATATTATTATTTTAATTATTATTTGTTATTGTCCCCATTCCCTACCATCACCAGTGGTAACCATCCTCTTGGATTTGTTTTAATTTTTCCATTGCTTTTTTAAAAAATAAAATTTCCAAGTACATATCCATAAGACATCTGCCTGATCTCTTGCAGCTCACTGATTCACTCAGCATCATGTCTGTAAAACTCATCTATCTTGATACATGTGGTTGAAGGTTAATTTTTATTGTTCTTTAGTACACATGCGACTGCACCACAATTTGTCTACCCGTCATTCTGCCAGTGGTCATTGTGTGTTGTTTCCACATGGTGTCATTATTGTGCACATGACGGGAGACTTTTCAGGGGGTCTATGCAGAAGTGGAACTGCATGCAGGCTTAGGGTGCATGCATCTTCAGCCTGATGATATAATGCCAAACTGTGAAGTGATTAAACCAATTTGTAGTGACAATGTTTTATGAGGCTTCCTCACAATTTGATTAGAGATTTAAATTTTTGCCAATCAAGTGGGATAATAAAATTAAGTCTTAACTCATGGATGTTTTAATTTTCATTTTATTGATTGTTAAGGGAGTTAAGCATCTGATGTGTTTACTGTCCATTTGAGTTTCTTCTTTTTTTTTTTTTGAGACAGAGTCTTGCTCTGTCACCCAGGCTAAAGTGCCGTGGCATCAGCCTAGCTCACAGCAACCTCAAACTCCTGGGTTCAAGTGATCCTTCTGCCTCAGCCTCTTGAGTAGCTGGGACTACAGGCATGCGCCACTGTGCCCAGCTAATTTTTTCTATATATTTTTATTGTCCAGCTAATTTCTGTCTATTTTCAGCAGAGACAGAGTCTTGCTCTTGCTCAGGCTGGTCTTGAACTCCTGACTTCAAGCCATCCTTCCACCTCGGCCTCCCAAAGTGCTAGGATTACAGGTGTGAGCCACCGTGCCTGGCCCATTTGAGTTTCTTCTTTTGTGAAATGCTCTTCAAGTCTTCTGCCAATGTTTCTATTGTGTTGTCTCTTTCTTATTGATTTGTATCTATAACTATTGTGTACACTGATTCTTTATCAGTTACCTACATTGTAAATATCTCTATTGCCACAGTTTATGGCAACAATTTTCACTCCTTTTATGGTATATTTTGGTCAACAAAGGTTTGTAGTTTTATAAACAATTTAATAATTCTTTTTCTTTTGTGCTAGGGCTTTTGGCATTTGTTTTGTTTTGTTTCTTTCTCTTTTTTTTCCTTTTATTTCATCATATAATGGGGGTACAAATATTGTTA
>VBSM01000259.1:1440195-1460821 GCA_008086735.1 Cheirogaleus medius
CCCGCCCCTGCCGCCCCCCCTCCCGGACACTGCCTCCTACTCCCGGTGTTCTCAGGCCTCTGCCACAGCTCGCTCCTTCAGCTCGCCCCTGTCCCCACCAGTGCCATAATCTCTGCTGTAATTGCTCCTAACGCACACACGGAAACCCAGTTCCCAGCAAGCTCTTCTGTTAGGCCAGACACAGCCTTAAATCAAACACCGGCTCCAGCTGCCGGGTCTGCTCTGATACTCCCAGGGCCGCACCCCTCCACCAGCCACCGCTTCGTGTGAGTTAGGACAGTGTGCTTTCCTCTGGGCTGACAAGGACGCCCTTTTCCAGCCAGATGCACCTGGACTGGCTACAAGCCCTTTGCTGGGTGCCCTTGCTCAGGACACAGCTTGCACAACTACAAATGGTGGTCCCGCCCTCTCCCCTCTCCCACTCACAAAATTCCCAGGCTCACTCACTCTCCGCCCTTCCTGTAGCTGCCCCGGCTGGTGCCCAGGTCCCCACCCGAACCTTTCATGCCGATCTCCGTCCGGGGTCTGGTCCCCAGCTCCCTACCCCAAACCTTCTCTGTCCCATCCATGTCCTGGGGCCCCACTGCCCTCTCTCCCTGGAGTACCTGACTCTCTGTCCACAACCCAGGTGTCCTTCCTGCCTGCAGATACCCCAGATCAGCTACGCCTCCACCGCTCCAGAGCTCAGCGACTCCACACGCTATGACTTCTTCTCTCGGGTGGTGCCGCCGGACTCCTACCAGGCCCAGGCCATGGTGGACATCGTGCGGGCACTGGGATGGAACTACGTGTCCACGCTGGCCTCAGAGGGCAACTATGGCGAGAGTGGGGTTGAGGCCTTTGTGCAAATCTCCCGAGAGGCTGGTGAGCTGGGGACTGGGGTCTCCAAGACATCAAGAAGCCTACAGAGGTGGGAGCCAGAGGCTGTCGATGGGGTGGAAGCCAAGAGATGGGGTGTGGGTCCATGGTGGGCCTTGGGGCCGTGGTGGGCCTGGATGCTGTTCCATGTGGGTGGACGCTCCTCTCCTTTGGAGGACTCAGTGCTTGCCTTGTGGCCTGGCAGGGGGACCCAGGTTAGGTTTCACCACACCAGACCCCTCAGCTGTGCTACACAGTCTTACGCAGTGGTGGCCAGGTGGGTGTGTGGGCAGGTGGGACAAGAGCTGACCTTGGCATCCTCGCACCCAGGGGGTGTGTGTATTGCCCAGTCCATCAAGATTCCCAGGGAACCGAAGCCGGGAGAATTCAACAAGGTCATCAGGAGACTCATGGAGACACCCAACGCCCGGGGCATCATCATCTTTGCCAACGAGGATGACATCAGGTGGGACGGTGGCACATTCAATCACGTTCTTTGGAGGCTCTCCCTGAGGGTCCTGCCCCAGCCAGGCACACCCTCCCTTTCCCCTTTCCGCCTCCCCACCGTTTTCCTGCTGCCCTGGGTCTGGTGCCCAGCGATGAGTCAGGCCTGGTCTGGGTAGGGATGCTCCAAGCCTAGTCCTGGAAATACCCAGAATGCTTGTTGGTCTTTGCAGTTCACAGTGGGGGAGTGAGCTGGGGGAGGGTGCCCCAGGGACAGTGTAGAGGCCACAGGCCTGAGACCTCCTGGCCTGGAGCTGGGGGCCTCTCCCGCCAGCCGCGGGTCGGGTGTGACACTGGGGAGGAGTGTGGGGTGGGGCGGCCTTCTGCCCGGCCCGGGTTTTGCCCTAAGTAGCCCCTGCAAGGGCCTACTTAGTGTGGAGCAGTGGGCAGGCCTGGGGCGGAGGGAAGCCCAGGGAGAGTGCCTTAAATCCCTGCTGTCCTTGTCATTGAGGAATGAGGATCAGGTGAGTGATGCGGAGAGGGGCGGGGTGGGCAGGTAACCAACGGGTGCCCAGGGCTGAGCTGGAGGGGGACCCCAGGCCTTCACTCAACCCAGCCCGGCCCCTGCCAGGCGCGTCCTGGAGGCAGCACGCCAGGCCAACCTGACAGGACACTTTCTGTGGGTCGGCTCAGACAGCTGGGGAGCCAAGACCTCGCCCATCCTGAGCCTGGAGGACGTGGCCGTGGGGGCCATCACCATCCTGCCCAAGAGGGCCTCCATCGATGGTGCGTGCTCATTTTTTGCATCCATGTCTTTGGTACCATGATCCAGGCCCCTTGTAGGGTTCTGAGATCTGTGGAGACAGCCTTCCAGATGGCATTTGAATGAGACAGTGGATGAGGAGAGGCACACTCACTGTACAGGATGAAGGATTGTTAGTTTTTGATTTTTAATTTAGTGCTGGTATTTCTGGTCCTACCAAAGGCACTCTAATGTGAGGGTGGGGGTGGGGGAAGAGAAAGGAAGGATGTGGAATACACTGTCCTGCCGATCAGTGGGGTCTCCCCCTCCCAATTCCATCCGTGAAGGTCTAGACGACCCCCGCGGGGATAGTTCACTCTGCAATAGCATTGATCATTTCCCCTAAGGCTGCGCTGAAGACGCCTTGATGACGTGTTTCAGGGTTATTTTATGAAGCACAGACCCTTGTAAAGGCTGACCCCCAATTCCCAGGGACTTCCAGGCTTTTAGAGTATATACTGTCACACCCTTTCTTTCCATTAGAATGCATTTAGTTGCAAGTGACAAACTGGACTGAAAGTGGTTTTAGCAATAATGGCATTTCATCACAAGACAAGAGGTCTGAAAGGAGGTAACTTCAGGTGTGAGACAGTCAGTCACGGATGTTCTCAAAGCCCTGGGCTCTGTCCATTTTTCTGTTCTACATTCTCTGTGGTTGCTTCATGTCTACGTGTTGTGGCCTCTTATTCACAAGATGGCTGCTGAAGCTCCACATGTTACATCTTCACAGCAACATCCTAACCAGCAAAGAAGAAGCAGGGTTAAAAGTCTTTCAAGTAGTGAGGCTCTGAGTTTGCACTGGGATGCAAATTCTATCCTGGAGCCCCTAGCTGGCTTTGAATTCACTAGCCAGAACTTGGTCACATGGCCACTCCAGAACTTTGGTCACATGGCCACTTCTAGCTGCAAAGTGGGCATGTGGCAAAGGGTTACAGGAGAACCATGGCTGGCTCAGATGGTCACCACCCTCTCTCCTTCCCTCCCTCTTAGGATTTGACCAGTACTTCATGACTCGCTCCCTGGAGAACAACCGCAGGAACATTTGGTTTGCCGAGTTCTGGGAAGAGAATTTTAACTGCAAGCTGACCAGTTCAGGTACCCAGTCGGACGATTCCACCCGCAAATGCACAGGTGAGAGCTGCCCAGGGTGGTGAGGGAGAAGGCGGGAGCCCAGGCTGGGCGCATAGGGGCCAGGCACACTTCCTCTGGGCATCCCTAGGGCAGGTGAGGAACGCATCGGCCGGGACTCTACCTACGAGCAGGAGGGCAAGGTGCAGTTTGTGATCGATGCTGTGTACGCCATTGCCCACGCCCTCCACAGCATGCACCAGGCGCTCTGCCCCGGCCACACAGGCCTGTGCCCGGCGATGGAGCCCACTGATGGGCGGACGCTGCTGCAGTATATTCGAGCCGTGCGCTTCAATGGTGAGTGGATGTCTGTGCACCTACAGCAGCGAAGGGAAGTCAGTGGGGTGGGTTTCTCTGTGGGGTCTGGGATGACTCAGGATGGAAGGGGTAGGAGAGGCAGAATGGTCTAGCGGGGGCACCTGAGGCCGACTGCTGGAGACTCGAGCCAACTTCTGGCCTTCACTTTTTAACACTCCTCCCTCCCTGGGCTTCAGCATCCTGCCCCGATTTGCAGATTTCAGATGTTGGGAACTTCTCTGTGATCCCTTCTGCCAGGAACCCTGTGTGGATCCCACACAGATCTCCTCTCCCCTGCACAGCGCTGAGAGGCATCGGGACTCTGGGTGGGGGTGGGGTACAGCTAAGACTGCACCGGGAGCCTACCTGGGGACACACTGCCCACTCTGTCACGCACTAGGCACAGGCATGAGTCTGATGTGTCCCCAGGTCCCAGCGCAGGGCCTGGCACCTGGTCTTGGCTCAAAATCATGACCTCTGAAGAGACCCAAAGAGACTCAAGCTATGCCCATGATTTGTGAGAGAGATACGCTTTTGTTCAACTAAGATCCTTCATAAAATTGAAATCTCTGTTCTTCCACCAAATATTTATTGACCATTTTCTCTCTGCCATGCTCTCTGCTAATTAATTCAGCTTGGTATTACTCCAGACCAGCTCCACAGCTGGCAGAACAAGCTTCTGAAAGAAATGGAGCCGATCGTTCGGATCGGTCCCACTTCATGCCATCACACAGACCTCTGTCCAAGTCTGAGCCCATCCCCTGGCCTGGACGGTGAAACTTTCTTTTTTCTTTTTTAATTGTGGTAAAATACACATGAGCATACAGTTCACCATCATGACCACTTTGGAATGTGCAGTTCAGTGGGATTAAATACATCGATAATGCTGTGCGGCCGTCACCACCGTCTGTCTCTGGGCCTCTTTTCATCCTGTGAAACCAAAACTCCATGCCCGTTAAACACCTCCCCCTCCCCCCGGCCCTGCAACCGCCACCTCCTTTCTGTCTCTGAGCGTGACCACCCTCGGTTCCTCCTGTGAGTGGGGTCGTACAGTGTTTGTTCTTTTGTGACTGGTTTATTTCACTCAGCGTGATGTCCTCAGGTTCATCCGTGTTGTAGCGCGTGACAGGATTTCCTTCTTCTACGGGTGAGCGATGCTCCACTGCACGGATGTGTCACACTGTGTCTCTGTCCGTCCACCAGTGGGCACTGGGGCTGCTCTCACTTGTGGCTGACGCGCACAGTGCTGCCGTGAACACGGTGCACAGATCTCTCTTTGAGACCCTGCTTCCGGTTCTTTTGAGTGTACACCCAGGAGGGGATTGCTGAGCCACACGGTGATTGTGCATTTAATTTTCTGAGGAACTGCCACCACCTTGTTCCATAGCAGCTGCACCTTTTTGCATTCCCACCAACAGTGCACGAGGGTTCTGGTCTCTGCACCGGCCGCCAGCACTTGTTATTTGGCCTTTGGTGGTAGCCGGCCCAGAGCGTGCGGGCGGTGACCCGCTGTGGCCAGGGTCTGCGCCTCCCTGGAGCGCAGCATCTACTCCCAGCCTGTTAGGCTTTTCCTGTCTCCTGGCTGGTCTGTGGGGCCTCCACAGGAGGCTGGCTCTGAGGGGCCAGAGAACGAGCTGGGGATGACAGGCTCTCCCTCCAGGCAGCGCGGGAACCCCTGTGATGTTCAATGAGAATGGAGATGCACCTGGGCGGTACGACATCTTCCAGTACCAGGCCACCAACGGCAGTGCCAGCAGTGGCGGGTACCAGGCGGTTGGCCAGTGGGCAGAGGCCCTCAGACTAGACGTGAGTGCACAGACACCCCAGGTGTGGGGGGCAGGCCACGATCCCTGGAGGCGAAGGTCACCAGCCTGCATTTCGTGTGTCCCAGGTGGAAGCCCTGCAGTGGTCGGGCGACTCCCATGAGATGCCCTCGTCTCAGTGCAGCCTCCCCTGTGGGCCGGGTGAGCGGAAGAAGATGGTGAAGGGCGTCCCCTGTTGTTGGCACTGCGAGGCCTGTGACGGGTACCGCTTCCAGGTGGACGAGTTCACCTGCGAGGCCTGTCCTGGGGACATGAGGCCCACGCCCAACCACACGGGCTGCCGCCCCACGCCTGTGGTCCGCCTGACCTGGTCCTCCCCCTGGGCAGCCCCGCCCCTCCTCCTGGCTGTGCTGGGCATCATGGCCACCACCACAGTGGTGGTCACCTTCGTGAGGCACAACGACACACCCATCGTCCGGGCCTCTGGCCGTGAGCTCAGCTACGTGCTCCTCACTGGCATCTTTCTCATCTACGCCATCACCTTCCTCATGGTGGCGGAGCCCGGGGACGCGGTCTGCGCTGCCCGCCGGCTCTTCCTGGGCCTGGGCACCACCCTCAGCTACTCTGCCCTGCTGACCAAGACCAACCGAATCTATCGCATCTTCGAGCAGGGCAAGCGCTCCGTCACGCCCCCGCCCTTCATCAGCCCCACGTCGCAGCTGGCCATCACCTTCAGCCTCACCTCCCTGCAGGTGGGTCCTTAGGTGCCGCGGGGCCAAGGTGGCCACATGGGGCTGGGGCAGCCAGGGGCACTGTCCTCCACTTCAAATCAGAAAAGTGCTATTTCTAGAGCTGCGCTTTTCTGCTTTGGCTCCTGTGTTAAAGTAAAACAAACAGCCACAGGAGACAGAGCCCGCTCTGTGCCGTGATGAGAAGAGCGGTTCAGGAGCGGCAGTCCCCAGTTCAGACCGGGAAGAGAGTGGGACAGTGAGGTGGGAGCGTGCGCACCCCGCAGCCTTTCTGTACCACGAGGAAGCTGCTCCCAGAAGCCAGACGCGCTTGTGCACAAGCCGGCCACACGTGGGAGGGCAGAGAGCTCTGACTGGCTCTCCTCAGCTTCTGCAAGGGAGCGACTGCTGCCCACTTCGCTGGGTGACGTGGGTGAGAGGCACAGGCCCAGTGTTTTGCTGGGCACAGAGCATCTACTTGCACTACATAACAGTGTCGCCTGGCGAGATGTGCATCGGAAACGGAGCTGCCTGGGGTTTTCCCTAAGACAGTAGCATTTCCGCATTGGAGCCGACTCCCAGAGAGCGGGAAGCCTGGAGGTTTTCTGTGCAAAGGGCACTAAGACACAGATGGCACAGGAGGGTAACTTGTCATGACATCGCAGACCAGCTGGATTCTGAGGGCCAGGTGGAGGGTGTCCCACTGCAGGAGAGCCTCCTCTCTACTTGGCCCTGCACACGCCACGCCCAGGCCCTCCCACAGCCTGGGCTCTCGCGGCTGCCGGGACTGAACGGCACTGCCTCCTCCTCCAGACAACAGGGCCTGAGCATCCCCTGGTCAGGCCCAGAATCTCGTGTGCATGGTGTGTCCTAAGAAGGTGCCCGCCACTTCCCTCCCTAAAGCACTCTGTGGCTCCCCACACACTTGGGGAGTTGCTCAGACCACATTCAACACGCCCTCACCGGGGCTTGCCTGCGTGCACTCCCACGCCACACACACCCTCCTTTCCAGATACAACGGGTCTTACGAAAAGGCAAACCTCCACCTTCACCAGGCATTCTTCTGTGATTACCATGTCATGGCGGATGTGAAATGGCATCTCACTGTTGCTTTAATTTGCCTACAGTTAATACCTGTGCACCTGGCCATGGGGATTGCCTCTTCTGTGATCCACCTGTCCCTGTCCTTTGCTCATTCTCTGTGGTTTGGTTGGAGTCAGTCACGTGTACCGCACATGCGGTCCTTGTCAGCCACACGAGTTGCAAACCCGGTGGGGCCGTGTCGGGTGCTGCTTCTGTGCATCATAGGCCTGGGCGTTAGTTCTCATTGGTGACTTTCTCTCCCCAACTAGAGCCTGGTTCCAGCAGGAATTTCCATACTGCCTTCCTGGACAGTGGGTGGGGTTTTATTTTGTTAGTCCCTAGTTCATGGATCTGCTGCCTGTGGCAGAATCACAAAGGTGCTCCTTCTGGGTGGACAGATATTACTAAGCCTCCCTTCCTGCGGGACCACACAGCCCTGCTCCCGGCGCACAGTGCTGGCCAGATTCAGCCCCATCTGCTCCTCTGATCAGGCGCTCTTACGCAGTGAACAACCTGCATGCGTGTATGGGGCAGCCCTTCCAGGGTCTACCTTTATACAAGTGTTTTACTTCCTTCTCCCAAGCTTCCCTTGGCTCAAGGTCTTGTCTTCTGTCACTGTGAGGGAACTGAAACTCCAGCCCCTGCCTGTCGAGGCCTGTTTTGACTCTGGTACTCCTTAGGTCACCCAGCATCAGCTCACATTCTTCCTACTCTCCACTGAGTACCTCCTTTGTTTCTCTTGCCTGTCATCTGTGATATAGTCACACATATTTCATTTTATTTAATTCAACAATTCTCTGGATTTGGAGAAGAAGGGGGTCCTCAGGAACTAGGTTTGCTGTGTCACTAGACGTGATCAAACTCGTGTTTTCACACCTACAGGAGGGAGATGATAGTGCCTACCTGGGGGTTGTGAGGAGCATACATCTCTCTGGGCCTGGCCCTATTTAGTGGCACTTGTACCAGCTACTCCCCCAGGACAGCATTGTGTCCTCACAACAGAATATGAAGGTTTCCATTCTGTAGATGGAGAAACGGAGGCCAGAAGGATGATGTGTTTAGGGCCACGATTTCAGAGCTTCCACCTGCAGCCACCATACCTTGAAGGAGCTCAGTAAATGGCGTTGGTGATGGTTAGAATACAGGAAGAGGACACAGAGTTGCCCCTTACCCAACCTGCCCTGATGCTGCCAACAACCCCCCACCCCGTGGCAGGCCTTCTCCCCACCTGCCCGATTACAAGCCTTTGCCCCTGGTGGCCCCTCCTGCTCTGCTCTCCTCTCTTCATAGTCTCTCAGGCCGGAGCATCCCTCTCAGCAGGTTGGGAGGCCCCAAGGGACCCTAACTTGCCAGAGACCTTGGTGGGGGGCCAGGATGGGCTCGTCCCTGGAAAGGCCCATGTCTCTGACACAGCATTGGCTCCTGCAGGTGGTGGGGGTGATAGCATGGCTGGGGGCCAAGCCCCCGCACAGTGTCATTGACTACGAAGAGCAGCGGACAGTGGACCCGGAGCAGGCCAGAGGGGTGCTCAAGTGTGACATGTCGGATCTGTCCCTGATTGGCTGCCTGGGTTACAGCCTCCTGCTTATGGTCACGTGCACCGTGTATGCCATCAAGGCCCGTGGCGTGCCCGAGACCTTCAACGAGGCCAAGCCCATTGGCTTCACCATGTACACCACCTGCATCATCTGGCTGGCTTTTGTGCCCATCTTCTTTGGCACTGCCCAGTCAGCTGAAAAGGTAACTGAACCTGAAAGTCTCCAGTAGGTCTTGCTACTCGGGTCGCTTCCTGCCTATCCATTGATTGTTCCAAGAGCCGGGGCCACCCATTTGCATGCTTGATTACTTGGATGGTTGCTTGGTTGGTTGATTCATTTGTGCACTTAAATACTCGTTCACACTTTTGTTCATCCGCTGTGCCCCTGCTTGTTCATTCAGTCATTCTCTTCTTGCTTTGTTCATTCATTCATTTGTTCATCCACTCTTCTAACCACTCTTCCTAACGTCCACTCTTCTTGTTGTTTTAAATTTGACTTCTTCATGTACTTTGTATCTGCTAACCCATGAATCCGTCAGTCCACATGCAGGATCATGTGTTCATGTACACAGCAGGACATTTGTTTAGTCACCTGTGCCTTCACTTGTTTGCCCATTCGCTCCTTTATTCAATCTCTGTTCATTCATCATTTGCATGTTTAAAAACATGCTCATTCACCCATTAACATGCTGTAGCCCCTTTCAGACACAGGGACCATTTCCCCAGTTGTATCCATGGTGAGGATTAGCCCCCCTTTCCTTGGTTACTTGTCACTCACTTTCCTTCCTGCCCACACCAGAGCCACATCCCGCCTGCCAGCTCCTCGTGCCTCCTGGCCTTTGCTCAGGCTGGTGTCCTTTTCTGCGTGCTTGTTCCCAGTCACCTCCAGTCTGTGTGGCAAGGAACACGTGGGGTCGGGGAGGGAGAGAACAGGGTTGAGTCCCACCCCTGCCCTTCTCCACGGCTTAGATCTACATCCAAACAACCACACTGACTGTGTCCTTGAGCCTGAGCGCATCGGTGTCCCTTGGCATGCTCTACGTACCCAAAACCTACGTCATCCTGTTCCATCCGGAGCAGAACGTGCAGAAGCGGAAGCGGAGCCTCAAGACAACCTCCACGGTGGCGGCCCCTGTGAAGGGCGAGGGCACAGAGGACCCCAAGTAGCAGGTGGGGCAGGAATGGGACTGGCTGCTCACTCTCCTCCTTTCTGTTCTGCCCTCGCTTCACGGTGGAAGCTGTAAGGAGTCCAGGTCCACCGGCAGCATTCGGGGCAGGGAGTCCATGAAGACCACGGGCGGCGTGGACGGGGCTGGCCTTCACAGGGCATGGGGCTGCGTCCACATCAGTCTCCCTTCCCTACATGTTGGCATCACACCCCTGCAGACCAGACTTGCTGCCCGCGGTGGGACACAGGCGCTGAGAGGGTTCTTCCGCCTCTGGAGAGGGACTACTGATTCTCTCTGGTCTGAGGTTTAACGGCCGTGATGAAGCCCCGGCTCAGCCCAGCGTGAGTGAGAGTCCCGCCCTTGATCGACCACCACAGCCTGGGGAGCGGGCAGCGTGCAGGACCCCGGAGACCCCAGAATGAAACACAGGGTTGGAGTCGAGGAGGAGACTCCTCTTTGTCTCAACAAGAGGAGACCTGTGGGTTTACATTCCGGACTAACGTGGCTCAGGTGGGTGTTGTGCTGGCACAGAGGGACAGGCCTGGGTGAGGTCCCCTAGCAGCGGCTGGAGAGTGAGCCCAGATCTGGGCTGTGCCCCGTGAGGTCCTCACATCGCCGTCTTCCCCCGGGATTGGGGAACGCTGAGCTGTGTAGAGCACAGCTGCTTTCCTTCCCCATGTGTGCTCCCTCGAGACGCTCTCGAACCTTTAGACGCTCAGACGCACTTGTGTGGTGTCAGCGGTGTGAGCATAAAGGCACAGGGAGGCATTTGCCACCCCGTGATGCCTGTGGGAAGTTGTTCAGGAGCCCTATGTTGGGAGCAGTGACAGAGAGTTGTATCCATGGTGAGGATTAGTTCCAAGCAGATAACTTAGGGTGACTATAACAACTTCTGTTCCCCATATTTACTGGGAAGCCCCCTTTGAAAGGAGAGCGTGAGGCAGAGGAGGAAGACACTTGGGCTACAGATGCACAGACATTCTTTGTCACTAATCTTTTTTACAAAAAGTGTGGTTTTACTTTTGGAATTTTGTTTCCCTGGGGTAGAAATTAAATTTGTTAAATTGATTGTTTCTTAAAATCAGCATAAATTCCCTGTTATGTAATGTCTGGAAGTAATTTTGAGGGTGTACTACACTTTATACAACACAGAGACCCTCTGCTAGATAGATTCTTTGGTGCACAGTAAGTTTTGACCTTCACACTAGGTGTTTCCACATTTTTTAAATTAACAGGGCTTCTCAGGACATTTTTGTTGTATTATAGCTTCTCCTTTCCACATTTGTTGCATTCCTAGGGTTTCCTCAAAGTGTGAATTATGAAGTTTCATTTACTGCTGAATGCACTCCAAAATTCCTTATTTCCTAGGGCTTCTCTCCTCTATGGGTTCTTTGATGTGTGATGAGGTGTGTTTTCTTGCTGAAGGCTTTTCCACGTTAGTGCTTTTATAGGGTTCTTCTCCTGTAGGAACTGTTTGAGAGTCAGTGAACTCTGACCTCCAAAATGAAGGTTTCTCTGCATTTACTGCTTTCTTAGTGTTTCTCCCAGTATGAATTCTCTGATGTGCAATGAGTTTTGACTTCTAGTTGAAAACTTTTCCACATTTTTTAAAACGTAGTGTGATTTTCCCCACTCTGAACTCTGACTTAGAGTTAGAATGATTTCCTAGTAAAGGCATTTCCACATGGATTGCATTTAGAGGATTTCTCCCAAGCATGAGGTTTCTGACTTCGTGGAAGACTTCTACACACTTCCCACATTCATTCCTGTCTGTCTGATGGGAATTAACTGATGCACAGTGAGTTCTATCTTCCTCTTATGCAATTTCTCACATTCAGTTCACTTGTAGGTTTTCTCCACAACATGAACCATCTTGTGCATGGTGGGGCATCCTCTGTTACTAACGGTGTTATCATATTTAGTACATTCAGGAGGATTCTCCCCTTTCTGAATTCTCTGATGAGTACAAAGTTCTGACTTCTACAAAAGGGATTTTCCGCATTCAGTGTCTACATGTGATTTCTTCCTTTGATCATTTCCTTGGTGTTCAGTGGAGATTGACATCTCCCTAAAGGTTTTCCCATTTTTTTGCATGCATAGTTTTGAATTCTTTGATGTTCCATCAATTTGTTTCAACCCTTGAATAAAATTTTTGTTTCTTTTCAAATTTGTGGAATTTATAAGACACTTTGCCAGCCTGGTTGAGTAAGAGCTGAGCTATACCTAGGCTTTCTCACATTCATTGCCCTTGAATTATTTCTCTTTAGTATGAATTATATGTTCTAGCAAAAATGGAGTTCTAGGTTGAAGGCTTATTTCAAATTTATCACAATTACAGTTTTTCTCTCCAGTTTTAGTTCTCTAAAAAAACAGTAAGATTACATTTTGATATAAGCTTTACCCAACTATTCCCAAGGTGGTTTCACCTGTGGTCTGATGTGTTGAGATTTGTATAGGAGGTATTTTGTATATTAATTATATTTTTATGCTTTCTCACCAGTGTGAACTTTCTGACACATTTATTACAGCTTTGTCATGTTTACTATATATTTGCTTTTGGAAATTTCTCCCTAATTTATTAAAATTATTGCCTCTCACTTTAGTTAGTTACTTCTTCTTAAGCAAATGCAACTTCTCTCTAAAGTTTGATATGAGTCTTCTGTTGCTTCTTTATACAGCTAGCGGTTCATAAGACTCCTTCAAAAATGGAATAAAATGCACAATTCCAAGTGTATCCTTCTACTATCATTTTATAGAATGAAACTGCTTCAGAAGTACTATTTGTCATATTTATACCTTTGCTTCTAAATATGAAAAATTCCAAAGTGTAAATACTTTCCACCTCTTGGGGTTTGAGGGGAAACTGCTGTTATGTGGACAGAGAGGAGAATACTGAGAGTTATTGTAAGCAGTTTTGGGAGTTTCGAAGATGACCTTTCATCCTATGAGAAAAGGATAAAGAAATGTAAAGGGCAGGGACCAAGAAGGGACAAGGCTCTGATGGGGAGAGACTGAGGGGGAGAATGGGAGGGAATAGGCAGCCTGGATGTGGAGGGGCAGACTAGTGAAAGGGCTGGATTGGGAATGTTATGCCTCATCACTCCACTTATGGATCACTGCCTCTTTCTGTGTGGGCTGTTGGAAAAGAATACCATAGTCTGGGGGGCTGATCAACAACAGACATTCATTTCTTACAATTCTGGTGGCTGGAAAGGCCAAGATCAAGGCGTTGGCAGATCTGGTGTCTGGTGAGGGCTGCTTCCTGGTTCATAGATGGCACCTCTCTCTGTGTCTTAACATGGCAGAAGGACCAAGGGTGCTCTCTGGGGTCTCGTTGATAAGGGCACTAATCCAACTCATGAGGACTCCACCATCATGACCTGATCACCTCCCAAAGGCCCTACCTCCAAATACCACCACAGTAGGGGTTAAGATTTCAATGTGTGAATTTTGGGGTGACACAAATATTCAGTCCATGGTAATGACTACTGCAGAATACTAACTAGTCTGTCTGTTTCTTGTATCTTTTCCCTCTTGTCCATCCTACACATCAATATAAAAATCATCATTCCATGGCACCAATTGCTGTGGACGCAGCTCTCTCCCAGCAACTCCATCTGGGTGTGGTTCATTCTCACTTTACCTGGTAACAGAAATGGCAGGAAGGGTAATAGTCTTGGGTCATGGTCACAGGCTCTGTTCATTGCTATAATCTGTCAGGCTAAGTACCATCAGGTTATTCTACCAGACCGTTTGAATATTGAATTTACCTGAAGTGGCAATTTCTACATTATCTTTCCCATTCTTATTTGCCAGACCAGTAAATTTTCCAGGGCCCACAGACCTTGTCTTGCTGACCTTAAGTCAGCTTTCATGTCTTGAAGTCACACTGTGTCGTGGTTGAGACTTCTTGAGACCAACTGCAGCTCTGCCACTCACTAGCTGGGTGACCTTGGGCAAGATAATGCATTTCTCCTGCAGCCACTGAAGCCAGAGCCTCCTTAATGACCCCGTACAGAGATGCCCAAATCACTCACCCCATGTACCTACCACTGACCTCCAGTCCTGCCAGTCACTGCCCATGCAGACACTACCCATTAACCCAACCCCACAGCTGACCAATCCTAGGTCCCATCTCCCACCCGTGGGTACCTACTTGCTGACCCCCAGACTGCTCATTCATGACCGGTCCCACAGGTATTCTTGGGCGCTGACTCTGGGATGCATTGGTGGACAAGATAGACAAAGACTGCTTCCTTCATGGGATTTATATCCTAGAGACAAACAATAAACAACATACAAGTCAATAAATGACACCATATGTTAGAAGATGACAAGTGCTGTGGACAAAAGAAAATAGCAGAGCAGGGTAAGAATGGGGGAGCTGGAATTCTGAAGAGTAGTCCAGTGTGGTCTTCATCTGAAGGAGATGGGGAATTAGCCATGGGGTATCTGGGGAAGGGGGTCCAGCAGGAGGAGTGGTGAGTGCAAGGCCATGGGGCAGGGGCCTGCCTGGTGTGTTTGAGCACCCAGCAAACAGGTTGGTGTGGTGGAGCAAGGCAAAGGAAGGAGGCAACATGGGGAAGGTAGAGAGGGCTCTGCAGAGAAACAGAACCAAGAGGGGAAACACACACACACACACACACACACACACACATACACACACACGATTTTTTTCTCCTAAGGCCTTCAACTTACTGGACAAGGCATACCCGTATTATTGGGGTTAATGTCCTTTACTTAAAGTCAACTGATTGTAGAGATTAATCACATCTACAAAACACCTTCATATCTAGATTAGTGCTGGATTGAATAACTCGGTACTAGAGCCTAGCCAGTTGACACATAAAACTAACCATTACATGAGGTAATAGAGTATATCTATCCTGTGGGGGCCTGTAGGCCATTATAATTATGGACTTCATTTTATTCTAGGTGCAATGAGGAGACATTGGAGGGTTACATTGGAGGGTTTTAAGAGGAATGAGATGGCCTGACAAATTAAAAGGACCACTCTGGCTACCATGTTGAAAATATTTTAGAAACATCTTTTATACATTTGTCTTTTCAGAGTATATTACATAATATACTCTGGCTGCTATGGGTTGACAAATGCTACCACCCACAGACTTTGGCAGGGTATCACTCCAGCTACTATGGGCCAAACAAACACTGCTGCTTACAGATCTGAGTGGGGCAGTGCTCAAGCCAGTGTGGGCTAACAATTGCTGCCACCCATGGACACAGATGGGGTAGTGCTCAAGCTGCCAACAAATGCTGCCACCTGTGGACATGGGCAGGACCATGCTCAAGCCACTGCAGGGGACAAGTGCCACCACTGACAGAACTGAGAGGGGTGATCACTCACTCTAAAGCATGCAGATCACCCATGACAACCACAGGGGAAGGGTGAGATGTGAGGTGCAAGAGAGCAGCAGTGTTAAACGATATCAGTGCATCTGCCTCTCTCCTGTTGGGTCAGTCTTCCAGAGTGGGACACAACTGTGCCAGACCTCTCCTCTTCAATGAGTGGGAGAGTTCCCAGCAGAGGGGAAGGGGTACACCACAAACCTGTTATAAGCTTACAGAAGAGATGTCAGCTGAGAAGAAACCAGCATAATAACTCCAGCAACATGAAAAAAAGCTATTTTGACATTCCCAAAGGATCACAATAGTTCTCCAGCAACAGACTGCAACCAAAAGGAAACTGTCAAAATGTCAGATATGGAATTCAGAATATGGATGGCAAGTAAGATAAATGGGATAGATGTGAAAGTTGAAAACCAAGACAAAGAAACAAACAAACAAAATAATTCAGGGCATGAATGAAAAATTCACTAAAGAGACAAATAACATAAGAAAAGATATGGCAGAATGTAAAGAAATGAAAGTCATTTAGGGAATTTCAAAATATAGCAGAAAGTTGTAACAACAGACTAGACCAAGCAGAAGAAAGAGTTTCAGAGCTTGAAGAAAAAGCTTTTGGATTAACCCAGTCAAAAATGTAGAATAAAAAGAATAAAGAAGAATGAACAATAACTTTGAGAAATATGGGAATATGCAAAGAGAGCTAATATAATAATCATAGGTATCCCTGAGGGAGAAGAAGAAAATGTAAAAAGCATGGAAAATGAATTTGAGAGAATAATTGAGGAAAACTTCCCTGGTATCACTAGAGATTTAGATATCCAGATATAAGATGGTCACCAAACACTTGGAAGCTTCACTGCAAATAGGACATCACCAAGGCACATCTGTCTGGCCACAGTCAAAATGAAGGAGAAAATCCTACAAGCTGAGAGATGAAAGTAAGTAACTTACAAAGTAAAACCCATCAGACCTCTCAGCAGAGAACTTACAAGCCAGAAGACATTGGGTCTCATTTTTCATCTTCTTAAACAGAATACCTATCAGCCAAGAATTTTGTATCTTGCAAAACTAAGTTTCATAAATGAAAGAGAAATAATTTTTTTTCCCAGACAAGGAAATACTAAGAGATTTGTCACTTCTACACCAGCCCTACAGGAAATGCTTAAAAGTGCTTGATACATAGAACAGAACAATTGATAACCACAGTGTAAAAACACCCAAAAGTTAAAGATTACAGCTCCTATAAAACAATAACACAAGGGAGAAAACAATGCAACTAGGTATCAGTCAAAATGATGAATAGAATAGTATCTCACATATCATGGGAATATCAGATAAGATATACTTTAAATCAACAATGGTAAAAAAAAAAAAGACAAAGATGGTCATTATATAATGATAAAGGGAACAATTCAGCAAGAAGATAAAACATTCCTAAATATATGCACCTAAGAAAGTAGCTCCCAGATTCATAGAACAATTCTACTAGATCTAAACAAAGAAATAAATAGCAGCATTGAAATTGCCAGGGACTTCAACACTCCACTGACAGAAATGGACAGATCATTGAGGTTGAAAGTCAAAAAAGAAGTACTAGACTTAAGCAGGACACCAGAACAAATGGATATAACATACATCTACAGAATGTTCTACCCCAAAACTGCAGAATATACAGTCTTCTCATCAGCACATGGAATATTTTGCAAGATCGACAGATAGTATGTTAGGCCACAAAACAAGTCTCAGCAATCATCCCATTTATCTTCTCAGAATACAGTGGAATAAAACTAGAAATCAATTCCAAGAGGAACTCTCAAGTATACATAAAGTCATAGAAATTAAACAACCTTCTGAGTCATTGATCCTTGGGTCAATGATGAAATTAAGATAGAAATCAAGATTTTTGAAACTGAATAACAAAGATAACACAAGCTTCCAGAAAAAGCAGTGCTAAGGGGGAAATTCAGACCTTTAAATGCTTACATCAAAAAGACAGAAAGATCACAAATTAACAACCTAATGTCACACCTCAAGTAATGAAAAAGAACAAACCAAACCAAATGCTAGCAGAAGAAAAGAAATAACAAAGCTCAGAGAAGAACTAAATAAAATGGAACTCCCCCCCAAAATACAAAGAATCAAGGAAATGAAAAGTTGGTTATTTGAAAAGGTAAACAAAATTTATAGACCACTAGCTAGATTAACCAGGAATAGAAGAAAAAAGATTCAGATAAACAAATCAGAAATGAAAAAGGAGACATTACAACTGATACCACAGAAATAAAAAATATCATCCGGAACTACTATGAAAAACTTTATGCACACAAACTAGAAAATCTAGAGGAAATGGATCATTTTTTGGAAACATACAACCTCCCAAGCATAAATCAGGAAGAAATAGAAATCTCAAATAGATCAATAATGAGCAGTGAGATTGAAACAGTAATAGAAAAATCTCCCAATAAAAGAAGCCCAGGACCAGAAAGATTCACAGGTGAGTTCTACCAGGCCTACAAAGAAGAACTGGTACTTATCCTAATGAAAATATTCCATAACAACAAGGAGGGAGTCCTCCCTAACTCATACTACAAAACCAGTATCACCATGATACCAAAGCCAGGAAAGGACACAACAAAAAAAGAAACTATAGAACATTATCCCTCATAAACATAGATACAAAGATCCTCAACAAAATACTAGCAAACTGATTTCAACAGCATCTCAAAAAGATAATTCACCATGGTCAAGTGGGTTTCATCTCAGGGATGCAAGGGTGGTTCAATATATGCAAATCAATAAATGTGATCAATCACACAAACAGAATTAAAAACAAAGACCATATGATCATCTCAACAGATGCAGAAAAATCATTCAATAAAATCCAGCACACCTTCATGATAAAAAACCTCAATAAACTAGGCATAGAATGAACATACTTCAAAATAATAAAAGCCATATTTGAAAAACCCACAGCCAACACCATACTGAATGAAGAAAAGTTGAAAGCATTCCAACCAAGAACTGGAACAAGATAAGGATGCCCACTGCCACTATTTCTATTCAGCATACTACTGGAAGTCCTAGCCAGAGCAATCAGGCAAGAGAAATAAATAAAGGGCATCCAAATTGAAAAAGAGGAGGTCAAACTATCTGTATTTGCCAATGATATCATCTTATATCTAGAAAACCCTAAAGCTTCCACCAAAAACTGCTAGAATTGATAAATAAATTCAGTAAAGTCTCAGGTTACAAAATTAATGTACATAAGTCAGTAGCATTTCCATATACTAATAACAGCCACACTGAGAGTCACAGCAAGAATTCAATACCATTTACAGTAGTTGCAAAGAAAATAAAATACCTAGGAATATACTTAACCAAGGAGGTGAAAGATCTCTATAAGGAGAACTACAAAACACTGATGAAAGAAATCGTCGATGACATAAACAAATGGAAAAACATCCCATGCTCATGGATTGGAGGAATCAACATTGTTAAAATGTTCATACTGCCTAAAGTGATTTACATATTCAAAGCAATTCCCTTCAAAATACCAACATCATTTTTCACAGACCTAGAAAAAAATAATCCTAAATTTTATATGGAACCAAAAAAGACCTCAAATAGCCAAAGCAATTCTAAGCAAAAAGAACAAATCTGGGCTGGGTGTGGTGGCTCATGCCTGTAATCCCAGCACTTTGGGAGGCCAAAGTGGGAGGATTGCTTGGTTCAAGACCAGCCTGAGCAACTTAGTGAGACCCTGTCTCTATACAAAATAGAAAAACTTGCTGGGCATGGTGATGTGTGCCTGTATCCTTAGCTACTTAGGAAGCTGAGGCAGGAGGATCACGTGAGCCCAGGAATTTGAGGTTGCAGTGAGCTGTGATGATGCCACTGCCCTCATGCCTGGGCAACAGAGCAAGACCCTGTCTCCAAAAACTAAAAAATGACAAATCTGGAGGCATCACATTACCTGACTTCAAATTATATTACAAGGCTATGGTACCCCAAACAGCATGGTATTAGTAGACACATAGACCAATGGAATAGAATAGAGACTCCAGAAATAAAATCAGATAGCTATGACCAACTGATTTTCAACAAAGCAGACAAAAACATACACTGGGGAAAGGAAGCCCCATTCAATAAATGGTGCTGGGGAAAACTGGATAGTCACATGCAGAAGAATGAACCTGGACCCTTATCTCTTACCACATATAAAAATTAACTCAAGATGGATTAAAGATTTAAATGTAAAACCTAAAACCATAAAAATGCTAGAAGAAAACATAGGAAAAACTCTTCTAGACATTGGACTAGTAGGCAAAGAATTTAGGAGTAAGATCCCAAAAGCAAATACAGCAAAAACAAAAATAAATAAATGAGATTTAATTAGACTAAAAAGTTTCTGCACAGCAAAGGAAATAATCAACAGAGTAAACAGACAACCTACAGAATGGGAGAAAATATTTGCACACTATACACTCAAAAAAGGGCTAATATCCAGAATCTACAAAGAACTCAAAGAAATCATCAAGAAAAAACAATAACCCTATCAGTAAGTGGGCAAAAGATACTTGTCTCACAAGAAGATACACAAATGACCAACAAACATATTAAAAAATGCTCAACATCACTAATCATCAGAGAAATGAAAATTAAAACCACAAGATATGACCTTACCCCTGTCAGAATCACCGTTACTAAAAAGTCAAAGAACAATGAATGTTGGTGTGGATGTGGTGAAAAGGGAATACTTATACATTCTTGGTGGTAAGGTAAACTAGTATAACTGCTATGGAAGGCAATATGGAGATTTCTCATAGAACTAAAAGTAGACCTACCATTTGATTCAGCAATCTCACTACTGGGTATCTGCCCAAAAGAAAAGAAGTCATTATATAAAAAGGCCCCACACACTCATATGTTTATTCCAGCACAATTTACAATTGCAAAGATATGGAACCAACCTAAGTGCCCATCAACTGATGAGTGGATAAAGAAAATGTGGTGTATATATACCATGGAATACTACTCAGCCATCATAACAAATGAAATAATGTCTTGTGCAGCAAGTTGGATGGAACTGGAGACTATTGTCCTAAGTAAAGTATCTCAGGAATGGAAAAACAAATACTACATGTTCTTACCTATAAGTTGGAGCTAAATAAGGGATATATATGGTCATAAAATGGTATAAATTGACATTAAAAACTAAGAAGGGGGGAGGTGGGAAGGCGAAAGATAAAAGTCTATCTCTTGGGTATAATGTACACTATTCTGGTGATGGGTACACTGAAAGCCCTGACATCAGCATGATACAATTCATCCATGTAACAAAAAACACTTGTACCACCTAAATTTTTTTTTTATCACATTGACTGCCACACAGGCCCTATCAGCTCGTGCAATGTGCTTTGGGGGCACTCTAAACATAGAGGAAGATA
>VBSM01000259.1:1460921-1485659 GCA_008086735.1 Cheirogaleus medius
AAAACAATGAATGAATGAATGAATGAAGTCAGCCCCAGGTCTGCTGTCCAACCAACAGTTTCAGAAAGGGCCTCTGGGTTTTACTCTCTAACAGGTGATCTCAGCCCTGAGGTCAGAGCTCCATCTGCCTTTCCCCTGTATTCTCCCCAGAAGCTCCCAGCTCCCTCCCCCGACCAGGCTCAGATTCAGGCCTGGCCCAGGAAGTGTGGATTCGAGGAGGGGCACCAGCCACAGCTGGCTGTGTCCTCCGCTGTGAAAGACCCTTGCTTTTCTCTGTGGGCCCCTTGCTCTGTCCCTTGGACCACGTGTTTTGGGCAAACTCACCTCCTTAGGTTCCAGGCTTAGGGCCCACAATACTCTGACGGGATCATGAAAATGTTTTAGATTCTCTTAAAATTGAAAGAAAAAAAATGATCTTTTAGGGTCAAAGATTATATATTCGTCTTTACAATGCAGTTGTATAAGAGATCTTTTATTATGCCGTGTCATATATGTATTTTAAAAATTTCTGTATATTACCATGTTTTGACATCGTAAAAAAGTCTTTCCAGCTGGGGAGAGACTGCCCTTCCTGAGGCTAGCCAATTCTTTGACATAACAAAGGCTTAGCCAGAGCATGCCTTTGATATACAAACTAACCAATCTAGAGCTAGACTTCCTTTATCTGGGCCTTACACCTAAGGAGGCAACATTCTTCCACCTGAATCATCCCAGGGCCATGTACCAGGCACCTATAGATAGCCTCTACACCCAGAACCCACTGAAATTATTTGGACTTGCCACTCCTAAACCTTTCACCCTGCCTGCCTTGCCTTTCCCTAGGAAATCCCAATGAAGGCGCTGGCCTGATGATTCCCCTCACTCTTGTCTTCTGCCTTTGAACCATCCTGGGGTCTTTCCCACATGGCCCTGTGTGGAGTGTCCTGCTCCCATCTCTAGGACCTGAGTGTACTAAATTTTGTTTTCCTGAGCCTCTCCCTTGTCACCTCTTGTGGCTGCACTGGTTGACCATGTCAGAATACAAAACAGTATGGTATTAACATTCTCATGTAATTGTCAGGATTAAGTGAATTAATATATGTAAAGAACTTATAATAGTATTTGGTACAAGGTATGGCCTCAAATGTTAACTCTGTTATCTCCAGTGATGGGAGATATAGCTCTTTATATCCTTCTATGCCACAAGCCTGAACATTGGTTTCTGGGATCAAGTAGGCTTTAGATGGTCACTGTGGGGAGCTAGGATCAGAGATAAACACACTTAGAAGTATGGCTTCTGGCCATGTCTTAGTGATGTCTACTAGATAACCAGGCAAAAAAAATGCAATTTGTACATCTTAGAACCCTGGGTACTTTTTTCATTTTGTTAGAGCCGAAATCCGCAGGACCGCAGGACAGAGAGACAGAGTCACCGAGGCTGTAATCACCAAAAGGAGATTTATTATCTAGCTAGCTAGGGTCCAAGCCTCAGAGCACCAACGCAGTGGCCTCTATTCGGGCAGGGACCCCGAATGGGGTGGGTGTAAGCTTTTTATACTCAGTGCACATAAGCTGTTCACGCGCTGATCATGCATCTGCCCTTTACAGTGATTTGTTCTACATTCTGATCACGCAGCTGCCCGTCACAGTGATTGGTAAGCTCCTTATCTGCCGTTTTTTTCAGCCTTTTACTTCACCCTGTCCTTGACTGGTCCTAATCTGTTCCAGGTGGGCTCCGGAATCAGCACTTTCTCCTGCATTTTGTTTCAGCCCATAATGCCCTGCAGTAACCTGCGGTCAGCAAGCAAGCAGTAAACAGAAGCTAGAAGACAGCCGTTAGCCTAATAGCCCAGTATTCTACAATTTTAATTTTAGAAAGACACATAGATGAATTCCTATGCTGACAATTTTCTTTTCAGGATAGTGATGTGTGATATATAGAGTGACAGATGGAACATGGAGGGAATATATCACTACTACCAAATCCTGGCACTTGCAGAGAATGATCATTAGCACAGCTAAGAAATCCTTGAGTGATAAGAAACAATCAAGCCTTGTATTTTTTCCCCTTCACAAACTGATATAAAATATTAAAAGTAAAAATATTACCAAAATATATATATAGCAGGGGTTTAGGAAGACCAACAAGCCCACTAACTGCAAGACAGAGCAGGTGGAAAAACTTCCTGTCTCCACATTATTCTGCCAACTAAGCCAGAAGTGTATGCGAAGGCAGGGAAAAGTGCCAGGGAACAAGGAAAGCAGAGGAACCAGAAAGATGGAGGTCACGGTGTTCTCAGATGAACGTTTGGGGCAAATTGTTTTCTCTAACAAAGGCATTCAGTTGAGGGCTATTTTGTTCCAAGACTCTGAGGCTCAGGCACAGTAACCTGGAAGCCTGAGTCTGCTGCAGGGTCAAGGTGCTGCTTCAAAGCAGTCACTGGATATGGAGGAAGGCAGCACCTTAGAGAGAAGCTGCTGTCAAAGCTAGGCAGATGTGGGAGGACAGGGAGAAAGAACCCAGATGCAACAATCAGTCAGCTGGAGATGAGGAACACGTCACATAAGAGGATTAGAAGAATTTGAAAGGGGAAATTTGAAGCAACTTTTTTCTCTACAGATGGGCAGTTTCTGTGGCTGTTCACAGGAGCCCATAGACATGAAGAATATGTTAATATCAAAGTCTAGATGCTAATCCCCTACTCAAATCTTTCCTCTGGGCACAGTGGAACTAGCACTTCCAATGGGTGTGCCCACTGGGTAGTTCTGAAGTATGCAAAGAAAGCCCCAATGGGGGAGGCGAGTCCTGGATCAGCTTTTCTGGCTCTTACCTTTTTCTGTAGACCTGGTGAGGGGCGGGGACACTGGTGTCACTTGTAAGTTCAGCACTCCTCTGCATGGCATGGTTGCTGTGTGCTGGGAGCAGTCTTTGTGCACTACCTGGAACAGGGATGGGCTGGACGTGTGAGGAGGAGGCTGCTGAAGACAGCACATTGCAAGCTGGCAGTCTGCAACCCCAAAGGGTCCCAAACAGTGGCCCTTCACCTTCTGTCACAGTCGGAGTGTCTATGTGGCCAATTAACAGGACAGAAAAGCAAGGTATGGAATGAACTGCTTGTCCTAGGAATTACTGGATGTTTCAGAATTAACACAACTGAGGATGGGGTGGTGAAAAACCCCTCTCAATAACCGAAATGTCTAATGCTGTGTGGGTCAGCTGGCAGAAACGATTTCAGTGTTCTCAAAAATTCTCTTTCAGGGGTTGAGCCAAAGGTGATGGTAGGGCAAGTTAGAATGCCCACGCAGAGCCACACTACTTCAGATGAGAAAAGTACAACTAGCACCCAGGCAATGTGGACTTCCCTAGTAGAGAAGGCCATATAATATGCTGTTAATCATATAGTAGGATAAAATAAAGCCACTGTCTGGCCAAACACTGTTACCATAAATATATTTGAGTCGGCCTAGACATATATATTAGCCCAGTGACTTACTTTTTGCCTTCCAGACAGGGATGAGTGAATAGGCATCCCAGAGGACTAATTTCACGAAGACCCAAACCTGACAAGAAACGAGCTCATGGAAAGTGGGCTGTAGCCTCAGACAGAAGGCCTTCACACAGCAGTCACCCTGCCTGAGGAACAGCTCCTGGAGCTGCCACTGAGATGAATGAGACTCTTAAACTGGCTGCAGGTCTTGGCCCCGGTTCAACTGCATTCATTAAAAATAAACAAAACAACCAACTCAGCTTAGAAACGTGTTTCTCAGGTATTCGTGGTAAGGGGATAGTTATTAGGACTTCAAGGTTATATGGATAGTAGTGAAGGCAAACATCTACAGGAGTGAGCATGGTTTTTCAGGTTTATTGTGGAATCTGGGGTTGCCATCCATGTGAGCCTGCGCGTGGACACAGGGCACAGACAATCCCAAGTAACTTCCAAGTCTACGTTACAACTGAATGTCCACTGAGTTCTACCATGATATAGAATATCCTCTTCTGTTATTTGGAGCTCAGGTACAGCACCTTGAAGGGCCAACAGGTTTCCCAACTTGATGTACAGCACTCCCACAAGCCAGGGACCTGCTACTTTGTTTTCAAGAATGACAGTTTACTTATTCTGCCACCTTCATCCTGTGGCATGTTCCAGCTTGCAGTAGTGCAGATTCTATCCCTTGTGGGAAAGGGGAGAGTGCCTCCACAGGCTGTGTGTGTGAAGGTGCACAGATGTTATTTTATCTCTGTGATTTCAGCCGAAAGCACTGAAGGCCTGAAGATGTGACTAAACTGTACCTGCAGGACTAGTGTATTGCCCAAACTTTTGGGCATGCACATGGTCTGTGCCAGATAATGTCAATGGTGCTACTGACCACTTTTTGACCCATGAGATTACTCAACATGTTGCTTACCACTGTCAGAATGAGTCTTTAAGTAGTGGAATGCCCAGATGGAGGAGAGGAAATGACCACTTTCAAATGCAAAGCAGAAATTCTGCTTTCCTATGAACACAGAATCAATACCTTAAGAAACCTAGACAAAAGCAGGGCAAGGGCCAGGATTCCACAGTTCAATGATCTGGGAGTAGCAAATATACTAACTATACTCTAATGTAATGGACACAGAGCACTGTCCAGACAAGGGAAAGAGAGTCAGTCAGAGCATTTTGAGAACTGGCCTTGGGGCTCTCATCTCATGCCAACCTCACATAGGGAAATGGCAAGTCAAAGAAGGGGAGGTGGCCTGGAATGCAACGAGGCAGGTGGGAGCATCACACAGCTGAGCAAGCCCTGAATGGTGTGTGTAGAGTAACTACAGTGCAGAACTACTGAGGGTAATGGCCACATAAGCCAGGCCCCTACTTTAGGGGTCACCCCATGGTCAGAACCAAGCAGAGCCCAGAGAAGCTAGGTAACCCAAGAATTCTGATCAAATTTTGCCTCCCAGATAGCGATCCCAATTTCTGAAAGCTAGATTTGGGTGCACTATCCAGAATCGTGGATGATGTCAGAGATCAGATCACCACACTCCCCAAGGACAAATGGGGCATAACAAGTGACCCAGTGCTAACAGTTAGGAGTTGCTAAGTCAGAAGAGCATCACATCAGTCAACCAGACCCTCCCAGATGGACAACACAGGTAGCATGCTAGTGGACAAATCAGAAACCGGACAAAAGATGGTTTGAAGCAAAAGGTGAGAAGCATAATTTAGATAACTCCTGGGCTGTTGCATGGTGACTGCACTTTCTTTACACTGGGTGTCAGGAGTGTGGGTGAGGAGAGAAATAAGGGTTCCATTAGAGATGGCAACTCTCTTATATAAGAGAATCCAGTAGAGTGAAATGCTTGTAGGCCATTTGGCCTTTTTGTTCCTTTCTTTTCAACCTTAATTTTTACAATTTTATAGTTTCTCTTAATAGTCAAAATGTAATTTGATATGCCAATTTTTATGTTGTTAATGAAGCTCCATTTTGGTTCTGATACTTAGTAATTCAGACTAATCAAACAGTACTGCTATTCATTTGAGGCAGTACTAAAGAATGAGAAGTATTTGACATTCTTAAATTCTCAAAACCCACAAGACTGTGAAACTTGACTCTCAGTAAATAAAATGACTATCTTGATGTGAGCTTTCATAGTTACTCTCTACAATGGGTCCTTTTATGTTCAATAATTAATTTAGCCAGTCTCAAAGCTCTTCCATATAAACTGCATTTGTATCACTTTTCTCCAATATGATGCCTCTGGTGCTGAATGAGGTTTGCAGTCTGGTTAAAAGCTTTCCCACATTTATTACATTTATAGGGTTTCTCTCCTGTGTGAATCCTCTGATGCTGAGTGAGGTGTGTGCTTCGGATAAAGGCCTTCCCACAGATTTTACATTTGTAAGGTTTTTCTCTAGTATGAATTCTCTTGTGTTGGGTAAGGGCTGAATGGTCACTGAAGGCTTTTTCACATATATTACACGTATAAGGTTTTTCCCCAGTATGAATTCTCTGATGTTGGGCTAGGGCTGATTGGTCCCTGAAGGCTTTCTCACACAAACCACATCTGTAAGGTTTCTCTCCAGTGTGAATTTTCCGATGTCGTGCAAAGGATGAATTATCCCTGAAAGCTTTCCCACATTCATTACATTTATATGGTTTCTCTCCAGTATGAATTCTCTGATGTTCAGTAAGTGAAGAGTTCACCCTGAAGGCCTTTCCACATTCATTACATTCAAAGGGTTTCTCTCCAGTGTGAATTCTCTGATGCTGAAGAAAACTTGTACTCTGATTAAAGGCTTTCCCGCATTCATTACATTTATAGGGTTTCTCTCCACTATGAATATTCTGGTGTTTGGTAAGATGTGCCCTGCACACAAAGGCTTTTTCACAAATGTTACATTTAAAAGGTTTTTCTCCAGTATGTATTCTATGATGATGGGCCAGGTGTATGTTTCGGATAAAAGCTTTTCCACATAAGTTGCACTCAAAAGGCTTCTCTCCCGTATGAATTTTCTGATGATAAGTAAGTGAGGAGCTCACTGAGAAGGCCTTGCCACATTCCTTGCATTCATAGGGTTTCTCACCAGTGTGAATTCTTTGGTGATGGATGAGGTGTGTACTCTGGTGAAAGGCTTTTCCACATTCTCGACATTCATATCGTTTCTCTTTAATATGAGTTTTCTGATTTGTGTTTTGTTCAGTATGAATTTTCTGATGTTTATTAAGAGTTGAACTCTTAGAGAAGACTTTTCCACACTCACTGCACTCAAAGGATTTTTTGCTAGGTTGAAATCCCTGACTTTGAATGAGAGAGGAGCTCATGATACAGCCCTTCCCAGATCCATCACATTCCTGTTCACTAACCCCAGCTGGGGTGTTCTGGTGAGTAAGTACCACTTGCTGCAAACTGGTCTCCTGGTCTCCACACTGCCAGTCCAACAAGCCAGCACATGTCCAGTCACTATCTCTACTGAATCTTTCCTTTATTATCCACTGATCCAATTCTTCTTCAGGGATACCTGCCTTGAGAGTAGATTTCTTACTCATAGGTACAATCATCCAGTCTGAAAGACATTACAAATAAAAATGTCTGTTTTATCCTAATAAAATATCTAGATGGGATTTGACGATAAGCATGTTAATAACACTAAAAAAGAGGTAGCAGTTTTGAAGATTTCTTGAAGTGAAGACAAGAAAGGAAAGGGGAAGAGAAGTGACTGTAGCAGTGGTTGATCTAATGTACAATGCATGAAGCAGGAGCACTTGGAAGCATGATCTCAGAAGTCACAGACTTGAGCTAGAATCCTGAGTACAATACTTATTTTCTTTGTGATCATAGAGAAGTTACTTGTCTAAGGCTCAAAAAAAAAAAAAAAAAAAAAAAAAAAAGAAAGAAAAAGAAAAAAACAAAAACAAAAACCTGATACATACCACACTATGCTAACAGATAAGAAAAAACATGCATCCTGTCTATTCTAGTGATATGGTCTTTAAGACAACCCAGATGTGGCCTTAGGAAACCACTGAAACTAGAGATTAACACTTAGTAGGGAGAAAACCCTCAACTCAAAAGTAACTACTAAAACCAACATTTTTATGTTTTATAGACTAAGTTGAGCATTCAGATGGACAATAAAAAGCTAGGCTCCTGCAAAGGCTGTGTGATATGCTCGTATCTACTAATAAAATAAGGACCTCCTATTGCTATAAGGAAGCAATGTCTCCAAACCCATATGAATAATGTGAAACCTATATGAGGAAAATGTATCATGAGGACATAAATGGGAATAGAAAACTAAGAACAAAGCAGCTTATCTGCCAGGATATATCCAGTATGTCTAGCAAGGAGAGGTTGTAAATCTGAGGAAAGGAGTATACTGGTCTCAAGAAAGGGGACTCTGCTGCTGGGACAGGAGCCATGGTCTAATGAATTATCTGATAAAATGATTCCTCTCCCCAAACAAAAGTTCCACACTTACTTGACAAATTTCTGACTTGATTTCATGGGTACCTGATATTACCAAGCAGAATTCTAGATTGCATATTAGTGTTCCATACATAATATCTTCCTTTTAACTAAAGTCATTAAAGTCTATTTAAGACTTTGTACTAATAAACATAATACTATGGACTAGATTCTAAACAAAGACGATAGAAAAGTTTCTCAGAAATCCTAACAAGAACAAGCCTTCCTCATCAGTTTCCTTTCCCACTCACTCCAGAAAATCTTCTACAAAGAGCTACAAAAAAAAAAAAAAAAAAAAAAAAAAAAAAAAAAAAAAAAAAAAAAAAAAAAGCCAAAAACCTTTTTACTTATCTGGAAAGGTAAACAAGTACATTTTACAGCTAAAATCTTGTTGAACTCAGAATAATATATCCTTGCTCTAAACAAAGGATGATCAAAGTTAAACATCAGTATTGTCAAATCTCAAAATATTAAGGACTAACTTTCACTTCTGGCCAAGATAGAGTAGCTAGTTCTACAGAACAACTAGAAAATTTGAATTGAAAAAAGATATCTATCTGAAGACATGAGATGTTACCCGAGGCAGACTTGATAGTCTGACATTTGGGAGCAAAGTTAAGTGGAAATACGAATTTTCTATAGTTTTTTGTTACTATGGAGCTAAAAATTGAAGTTCAGGACCTTCCAAGGAGGAGGGGTCACAGTAAACATGTGAAGCTATCCATCAGGACCTCCACAGGGCCACAACCTTGCAGTAAGGGCAAACAAGAGGTTGTCAAAGCTTTATTAACACTGTGACCCAACCTCCAGCTATTACAGTGCCTAGTTGGATTAAGATGGTTTTCTCACACTCTACCTACCTACCTACTCTAACTACCTACCAGAGGAAAAGGCAAATATTCTCTGGAGGAAAATAACATCTAGAGCCTCTGTACTCCTCCACAAATAATATCAGGGAATCAATCAAAATATACGAGGAGTGCTAAGATACTGTATGAAGAGGAAAAAGAGATAATAGAAAAAGAACTATAGAATCCAGATATCAGAGTTATTAATAGCATATGTGGACTTCAAAATAACTGTGATCAATGTTTGAGAAAACAGAAAAGAATAAGAATTACAACAGATAATTAGAACAAAAGAATGAAATAAAAATTCTAGAACTAAAAAAACATGATAATTGAAGTTAAGAACTAAATAGGTTTTTAACAGTATACTAAACATAGAAGAGAGAAACAGTGAACTAGAAAAATATATAATCAGAAAATATCCATAGTAAAACACAGAGAAAAAAATTAAAAAGAGACATATGGGACATGGTGAAAAAGTCAAATATATGTGTGACTGGAGTTACAGAATGGGAGGAGTAAAAGAATGTGACAAAAACATTGTTTGAAAAGAGAAATGCTGAAAAATGAAATTTGAGCAGCATTATAAACTCCAAGTAGGATAAATACAAAGAAAAATCACCTAGGCACATCATAGTATAACTACTGAAACCATAGTATAACTACTGAATTGTATTGAAAGTTGCTTGAAAAAAATACATTACCTTTAAAATAGCAAAAATAAAACTAATGGTGTCTTTTCAAGGAAACAGTAGAATCCAGAAAATGAAATAATTTCTAAGGTGATGAAATAATTTCTAAGGTATTGAAATAACCTAATTGCCAAACTAGAATTCAACTGAAACAGAAAATATCTCTAAAAAGGTAAATAGGAAATAGTTATTTCCATACAAATAAAAACAGAGATTATATTACCCAGCAGACCAATATTTAAAAAAACAACAACCAGGAATGTTCTGGGCAGAATAAAAATAATTCCAGGTGGAAATACAGCAATGTTACAAGGAATGAAAAGCAATGGAAAAAGTACATACATGGATAAATAAAAATATTCTTGATTGTACAAAACAGTAATTTTAATGTCTTGAGGGACTGAACATATAAGTAGAATTAAAATACATTGCAAAAATACATAGCAAAAAGAAAACAAAAGGTGAAAGGAAGAAAATGCTGTTAATGTTTTTAGATACTAATATTGTCTGGGAATAAATAAAGGTAGAAATTTATTTTGGACAGTAATTCTTATTTTATATATACTTATTATATTATAAACTTATACTTGTTTTACTTATTAGACTTACCACTAAAAGACCTAAGAAGGTAAATTACAAGTGTGAAAATGGCACAATAAAAATAATTAATCCAAGAGAAGGCAAGAAAAAAGAAAAAAAGATTTAAAATAGATGAGTAAAATAGAAGATAAATAACAAGATAGACATCAGATCCCACATATATTAGTAACCGACCTAAATCAAATTTAAAAACTAAGCTTTTGAGGCTGGAAAAAAAAAGTGACTAAATACCACCTAGAAAAGAAATACCAAAAATATAGACACTGAAATATTCAAAATGAATGAAAAATAATATATCATATAAAAGAAAGCTGGTATACCCATACTAACGTCAAACAAATAATACAATACTAGAGAAAATAGACTTCAAGGTATTTCATATTGACAAAAGGGTCAATTCCCAGAAACATATAATACATTTCCATTTGTATGCACATAACTTCAAAATGTATAAAAGTAAAAAGTGAGAGAATGAAAAGGAAAAATAGGCAAATCAACATGTCACTCTCAATGACTCAGAAATCAAAATATTAAGAAAAGGGACAATCTCAACAACCCAATAAACAAATTTGTCCTGACTTATATATTTAGAACTTTATACTCAACAAGGACAGAATATACATTATTTTTAAGTGCACAAAGACCATTTACCAAAACTGACTGTATACTGGGCATTAGAAAATATTTTGAAATAATTACTACAAACATGAATTAGAACTTACAGGTTGCAACTAAACCACATTTATAAGGAAATATACATATATGGATCAATTATCAATCTCAGGAAATTAGAAAAATACCAAATTAAACCCAATGGAGACAGAAAGAAATAATAAAGAAAACAATTTAATAAAAAAAATGGATGGTCCTCTAGCAAGATAAATCAAGATAAGAGAGAAGAACATATTATCAACATCAAGAATAGTAAAGGTGCCATCAGGACAGACTCCACAGAGATTTATAAGATATTAAAAATACAATGAAGAAACTTTATACCAATAAATCTGACAGTTTAGATAAAAGACTCAAATTTCCAGAAAGGTACAATGTACCAAACTGACAGAAGAAGAAACAGAAAATCTAAATGATCCTGTATCTAATAAATACATGGAATCTTTAATTTAAAACTTTCTCACAAAGAAATTTCCAGGCAGCTATTGCCTCACTGTGAATTCTTCCAAACATTTAAGAAAGAATCTAAAGCACCAATCTTACACAATCTCTTCCAGAGAACTAACAATAAGGAACATTTTCAACTGGTTTTATAAAGCTGGCATATCCTATCAGAATCTGATGAGGACATTCAAAATATTAAAATTGTAGGCCATTTTCTCTCATGAACAGATGCAAAATTCCTAAACAAAATATTAGCAAAAGGAATATAGTGACATAAAAAAGAATAATACATCACAAATTAAGTTGAAATTCAAAGTTGTTCTCACATTTCAATTACTCAATGTCATTCACATTAACAAAATTAGGGAGAAAAATATCACATTATAATTTCAACAGATGCTGAAAAGACATCAGACTTCAACATCCAGTCATGACAAAAACTCATAGTAAAGTAGAAGTAGAACAGAGATTTCTTAATCCAAGAAAGTATTAGCTGGGTGTGGTGAGCCTTGCCTGTACTCCTTGCACTTTGGGAGGCCAAGGCCAGAGGATCGCTTGAGGTCAGGAGTTCAAGACCAGCCTGAGAAACATAGTGAGACCCTGTCTCTACAAAAAATTAAAAAAAAAAATTAGCTGGGTATGGTGGCACGCGCCTATAGGCTACCACTTGGGAGGCTGAGGGAGGAGGATTGCTTGAGCTCAGGAGTTTGAGGTTGTAGTGAACTATAATGATGCCACTGCACTCTAGCCTGGGCAACAGAGCAAGACCCAGTCTCAAAAACAGTATCAATAAAAAACAACACCAAACACCATAGTAATCATAAAATATTGAAAACATTCCCTTCAAACTGGGATAAAAGAAGCATGTCTGCTATTGTTATTATCTATTCAACACTGTAATATGATGGGATTAAGACCACTGGGACTTAGGGATGCAGTGTCTGAGGCTGTGAGAGGAGAGGAGGTGAAGGAATTGCTTGAGCAGAAGCCTGAAATAAGGGTAGACATTAATTGCCTAGTTGGGGGACATATATCAGCTATCTGGGAGTACAGCAAAGCATGCTCCAACCTCAGAGCCTGAGGGGTCTCATGCATGAAAAGCCGCGGGTGGCCTGACATGGTGATCTAGCACCTCTTATATTTTCCTGGACAGAGCTTGAGCCCATCGTCCGAAGTGAGGTATCACAAGAATGGAAGAATAAGCACCATATGTACTCGCCATCAAATTGGCAGTAACTGATCAACACTAAGGTGCTCACACGGTAGTAATATTCATTGGGGACTTGGGGGATGGAGATGGGTAAACTCTTAACTAATGAACACGGTGAGCATTGTATGGGGGAAAGGGCACACCTCCAATCCTGGCTGGAGTGAGGCAAAGTCATAACATGTAACCAAAATGTTTGTACCCCCATAATATCCTGAAATTAAAACAAAAAAAGAAAGAAATGGAATACTCTCAATTTCTTCCAATTAATCTACAGATTCATGCCAATTCTAATCAAAATCCTGGCAGGAATTTTACAGAAATTGAATAGCCAATTCTAAAAGTCTAAAGGCAAAGAAAAGAACAAAGCTGGAGGACTTACATCAGCTAGTGTAAGGCTCATTATAATGCTAGAGTAATTAAAACAATGTTGTATTCGCACAAGATTAGACAAAAAGAAACAGAATAGAGAGTCCAGAAACAGACTCATACACAAATAGGCCAACATAACAGATTACAGAATCCAGAATCAGATCCATGCACATGCAGTGATCTTATGTATGACAAAAGTAACAGTGTGGCACAATGGAGCAAAGATGGTCTTTTCAGGAAATGATCCTGGATCAACTGAATACCTACATGGAAAATAATGAGTAATAAATCTTCCATGTGGATTGTAGACCTAAACATGAAAGACAAAATAATTCAGCCACTAGAGGAAAACACAGAAGATCTTCATGGCCTTGAGATGTCTTAAGTAGGACACAATAAGCATTTACTATAGGAGGCAAAAAAATTCTGATGAATTGAATTATCTTCAACTATGCTTATCCAGATGACACCATTGTCCAGAGTGGGAAACAGTATTTTCAACACATATATATGACAAAAGACTCAAATTCCAAATATACAACCCTATAAATCAATAAGAAAAGATCTGACAACTAAACAGAAAATGAGAGAAAGATATAATTATAGATACTTTATAAAAGAGGATATTGAAATGATTAATAAAAATAAAAAGATGAGCAACTTTATCAATCACAACCACACATCCTCTAGAATGGTGAAAAAACTTTTAAAAATGACAATACTAAATGTATAAGAGGATATGGAACCTCATTTCCTGCTGGGTGGAGTATAAATTTGTATAACCACTTTGGAAAACTACTTGGCTATGCCTACTAAAGCTTTCATATGCATAAACATAGTACTCCTAACTATTTACTCAAGAAAAATGTATATATCTATTTTCTCTAAAACTTGTACAAGAAATGTTCATAGAGTACTATTCATAATAGCTCCAAGCTAGAAATAAACCAAATGTCTAACAGTAGAATGTACAAATATTAATAGATTTACATGGCAAAATATTATACAGCAATGAGAATGAACCAACTTCTTGTGACATCATGGATGAATCTCAAACATACTGTTGAAACAGAAGCCAGACGCAGAAGAGTACATTCTATATGATTCTATTTATATAAAGCTTAAAAACAGGCACAACAAATCAGGTCAGGGTGGTTGTTACCTTTGGGACAAAAGAAATAGAGAGGATTAGGGGGTTAATGGGGTGCTGGTAATGTTCTATTTCTTGATATAGGCACTGATTATACAGATGAGAATTCATTGAGTGGTATACTTATGATTTGTATACTTTTCTGTATCATGTATTACTTCAAAAAAAGTTTACTTTAAAAAATCTGGAAGATGGCTTTCAAAAATAAATAATAAATACACCAATTTCTAGCTTTCTTTTCTATTTGCTATTGGATACTTACATCTATTAAAGCCTTTTCTTGACTGCAATAATAAAAACACATCATCTATATGTAAGAGAATATTTGGCTTTTTACATGTTTTATATTACACAGTAACACTTATCTATCAAGACAAGTTTACCAAGAAGGGAGTCAAATGCATCCTGGTTTCACCACACTGAAAATAACTGAGGTGTGGGAAGACTGGATTTACTGAAACTGCTTTAGACTTCAGTATGACAGAGCAGGCTCTGTGTGAGCACTCAAGTCAGCACTCACTGGGGCCCAAGTCACTTCGGGGTGGGCTGAATTAAGGAGCCATATCCCTGGCTGCATTGGTCCATATTTTTTTAAATATGATTTTTAAATATATAATTCTAGGGTGTTAATCAAGGCTATGCGAGGAGTATGCGCCAAGTCCCCCCCACCTCCCCACAATGTAGTCCAGAGGTCACACCCAGGGAGGGACCAAACACTAACCTAATTCATCCCCAAACCACCAAAAATTTTGAGGATTGGTCACATCAAGCACATCTGGAAGTGGGTAGATGAGGGTAGATAACATAAAGAAAACAGTTTTAAGGACCTGCCTTTAGGTCCCCAGATCTTCCCAACTCAAGAGGAGCTGGGGGATTTCTCTCTTTCAACCTGGAAAAAGACTGGAGGCTTTTTCTCCTGGAGAGAGCAAAACAAAGCTGCTCTGGACTGAAGACACCAGGGCAGCTGGTGGCAGGAGAACTGTGTTGAAGACTGAAGCCCCAACTCACCCACTCAGAACTTCCAAAAGGGACGTTAGTCCTCCCACTGGTTAACTGGGCAGGAAATCAAGGATTACTATAATAGACAGCTGAGGAAAGCCTCGAATAAGAGAGAACAAAATCATCAAACAGAAAATTAGAGAAAACAGAGCCTATGATGGAAGAAGAAAATGTTTTTGAAAGTCAGTATCTTTAGAGGTAAGATATTTTAACAGTAAAATAAGAATAAAGGCTTATTTAAAAAGCTTGGAAATTAAAAATGATTGCAGAATTTAAAAACCCAATAGAGAATTCCTGCCATAAACAATTAGAAAATCAGAAAAAATATGAAACAACTGTTTTCAGGCAATGGACAAATGGCAACGAAGGATGGTGATCCCTGACAAAAAAGAAACAGAGATGAAAAGACCAATGGATGCCCCAGTTTAGCCCCTGGAGGCAGATTCTAGGTCATAGGACCAAAACAGAGCCTAGGGGTCCCAGTGAATCAAGGGGATAGAGAGCAACATTTGGGAAAGCTGAGGTAGCTACAATCTATGAGCCACGAAAGATAAGAAAGCTAAAGAAACTGAACCTGCAGTTTAAAACTGTCTTACTTTCTGCAGAAGAATGGGCTCAGGAAAAAACAAAACAAAACAAACTGTCACACAGTCTTCTGCTTTTGGCCCAGAAGATTTCATTAGTTTTCCAAACTAAATGAAGAAATAACACCATTACCACTCAAATTTTCCCAGAAAATAGAAGGGGAAACTTCCCAATTCATTTTTTGAGGCTAATGTTACTGTGATACCAGAATCAAAGATATTACAAGGAAAGGAAAGGAAACTGCAAACTAATATCCTTCATCAAAATCAATGCAAAAATTCTTAACAAAATATTAGCAAATTAAATCCAGCAATATTTAAAAAGGATAATAAATCAAGACTAAGTTGGATTTACCACAGAAATACAAATTTGATTTGATATTTCAAAACCAAAAAGCTAGGCATGGTAGTGCATTCCTATAAGCCCCAGCTACTCAAGAGGCTGAGGTGGGAGGATGGTTTGAGCCCAGGAGTTCAAGACCAGCCTGGGCAACATAGATCCTGTCTCAAAAAAAAAAAACCCAATCAATGTAAATCACTATTACCAATCACAGCATCATCTCAAGGATTCAGAAAAACATTTGACAAAATTTAGTATCCATTTATGATAAAACTCTCCTTAAACCAGGGATGGATATAAACGTCCTCAACCTGACAAAGGGCATCTATAGCTAACATACTCAAAGGCAAAAGACTGAACGCTTTCCCTCCAAGACAGGGAACAAGACAAGGATGCTGCTCACAACTGCTACTCAACACTGTGCTGGAGGTCCTAACCAGTGCAGTAAGAAACAACTGGACCCTGTGTACATTGCTGTGGGAATACAAAATGGAATGGTCACTTTGAAAATAATTTCTCTGTTTGTAATAAACACACACTTAGCATACAACCAGCAATCCTACTCCTAATGAAAACATATATCCACAAAAAACATACGAACTGAAAATACATAAAAACTTGCACCAGAATGTTCACGGTGGTGTTAGTCCCAAACTGAAATAACTCAAATGCTCATTAATGATGAATGGATGAAGAAATTGTGGTATATTCACATAAAGGGATGCTAATCAGCAATAGTAAGGAGCCACTGATGCAACAAGGATGAATCTCACAAATATGCTACATGAAAGAAGTCAGATACAAAAGAGCACCTACTGTATAATTCCATTCACATGAAATCCTGGAAAGGGTAGACTCATGGTGACAGAATGCAGATCAACAGTGGCTGGGGTTGGAAGGGAATTAATTGCAAAGGGGTAAGAGAAGATTTTTTGGGATAGCAAAAATTTATTTTTCTTGATTTGGTGATGGGTATATAATTGTATAAATTTGTCAAAACTGATCAAATTTTAAACTTAAAATTGGTGAATTTTATTGTGTGTAAATTATACTCTAATGAATCTGATTAAAAATTACTTTTAAAACTTCAATAGAAGCTTGGAAGATAAAATTGAGGGAGTCTGTCAAAAAGTAGAACCAAATAAAAGGATAAAAGGTAGGAATTTTAATAAAAAGAAAATTAGAAGAACAGTCAAGGATGTCCAATATTATTATCAACTATTCCACAAAGAGAAAAAGAGAAAACTGAAGGTGGAAATCAAACAATAATAGAAGAAAATGTTATAGAGTCAAAGGGCAGGGATTTTGGATGGAAAGGCTCATTAAATGCTTAACCAAAGTCTCACCAATGCTCAGTGGATAAAAATGGAACCACACTAAGGTACGTCACTGAGAAACTTAAGATCATCACAGTAAATGAGAAGAGCCAGCAAGTTTTCAGGGAGGAAAAGCAGGTCACGAATGATTAAGAATTAGAATGATTCTGGATTTCTCAACAGTAGCCTGAGGTCCAGAAAATAATGGAGTAATGTCAAAATTCTGAAGGAAAATGATTTCCAATGCTGAGTTCTACTCAGTCAAATGATTCATAAAGTGTCAGGGAGAAAAAAGATATTTACTGATAAGCTTGGTTACAAACCATTTATCCTCCTGAATCCTTTCTTAGGGAACTATTGGAAGATGTGTGCCACCACAAGAAGAGAGCAAACCAAGAAGGACGACACAGGACACAGCTAACAACTTTGGAAAGATCCAGCCCAGGACAGAAGGGGATTTGCAGGGTGCCCGCTGGGCACCAGCTGCAGAAGGCTGGCCCTCTACGATGGAGCAGGTCAGAAGGCTCCAGAAGAAACGAAGACAACCAGAGAAGAGCTAAGATCAAATTCGTGATCAATGTAAACTAAGAACCAGTGAACTCTGGGAACAGATTGCTTAGGAAAGCAAAAGTTGTTGTGGTTTATTACTACATGGCTCGGTTATGACTAATATTTAAGAATGTAAATGCTGATTATAGATCTAATCAAAATCACACTACAACTGTACTAAGCAGACAAGGAATGGAAAAGGCAATAGGCAAGAGCAGTTGGGTGGTGGGGGTTGGGTATAATCCTCACTTTTTATAGAAAGAATTCGATGAATAATGTCTAAAACTGAAAAGTTGAGAGGTAGCAACAAACATGTTACTTAGAGACACGGAAGCAAATATACCAAGTAATCAGCTAAAAGAAGAGAAAGTGGTTACTTCTGGAAAGGTGGGAAGAAGCCACTGTTGTTCATAATAAACCCTGGAGTTTCATTAAACTAAATGTATATGTTACTTTGATAAAAAATAAATACTGAAAATAAAAGACAAAAACAGAATAAACTCCAAAAAAGCTTAAGGAAAGAAACAGTGAAGAACAAAAATTAATTAAATAAAGAAAAAATAGAAAGGATCAGCAAAGTCAAATGTTTATTCATTTAAAAGTCTAATAAAAAAGACAAACCTCTGACAAGACTTACACAGAAAAAAGAGAAAAAGTAAATATTATTAGAATATTATTAGAATAATATCAGAATAAATATTATTAGAAATTCATTCTTTCACTCAATGAATACATACTGAGATCTGGTATGCTAAGGATGTAACAGCAAACAAGACAAAGTTCTTCCCTTATGGATATAAGGGGAGAAAAGATTATTTAATCAGAACACAGAAAACACTAAGAATAAAGATCATAAAGACCAATATATTTTACTTCATTAAGAACTTCTGTTCATGAAGAAAAAGGCAAGATAAGCTGACATACATATTAACTGATAAAGTATAGATTCCTGAATATATTAGTATATAGAACTCCTATGAATGAATAGAAAAAGATAAACTATGATAGAAAAATGAGCAAAGAATAGAAATATGTAAGTCACAGAGCACAAATAATCAATAAATACATGAAAAGATGTTCAACTTCACTAATAATGAAGGAAAGGCAAATTAAAACCGTAAGATACCATTTCTCAGGAATGGGACTAACAGAATTTTTTAAAAGTCTGACAGTTCTAAGTTTTGGCCAGGATGTTAAGTAATAGGAATTTGCATCAACTATTAGTGTATTTTGGAATAGCTAATTTGACCAGCAATCTGGGTAAACCTGGAGAAGTTGAAGGAGCAGATGCCCTTAAACCCAGTATCTCCAAATCTATGAATACACCCAAATAAACTCTCAAACAAGGCCTAAGTAAATAAGGAAATATGTATAAGAATATTCAGGTCAGCATTATTCATAACAGCAAAGAGTCTGGAAACAACTTACACATCCAGCAGCAGAAGAGTGGATAAATTATAGTCATTGATGGAACATCAAAGTGCAGTTAAAAAAATAGAGCTACTGCCTCAACATGGATTTGAAAAAAGCAAGTTGTGGAAAGTTACCTACAGTATGGTGCATATTTATCAAGTTTTAAAGTATGCAAAGGCAAATAAACATTGCTAGAGCCTCCGATGTATGTGGGAAACCCACAAAGAGAAGCATAGGAGGTGCTGCGGGTGTAAAATTCAAGCTAGTGGCTCTCTCTGGTAGGAGGAGGGAGGTGTGTCGAGGAGGGCACAGTGGCTCTCAAATATGCTGCTATATTCCATTTCCTAAGCTGGATGGTGGGGTATGGGATTGTTTCCTTACCATTCTTTAAACTGTTCAAAAATATTCATATTCTTTTTTGTATATATGAGGTACAGTATTCAAAATAAATTTAAAGTGAAAAAAGGAAATGATAATGGTTATGTGTAGAAATTACATGTAAGAGCAATAAATAAGAAATGTTCTTTAAAAAAAATTCTCAGTAAATTTAAGGGAAAAAAATGCAGATAAAATCAGAAATGAGAAATAGGAAGTAATATATAACGTTAAAATTATAGATGAGTACTATCATAGATGTAAACTAATACATTTTATAGCTTGAAAAAGATAAGTTCAAGTTATAGGGTAAAAGGTATAATTGAAATAAAAAGTAACCTCAACAGTTTAAAAGATAAGAAATTATAAAAGACATTAGCAACTACTCAAATTAAGGGATCAGTAGTCTTCTGTTAAGTTTACTGAGTGAACTATTTCTAAGTAATTAAAGCTATTTTGGAGAAGGGAAGAAATGCAACAGTCTAAGGGTCAGATGCCTCTTGTGCTGGCTTCACACCAATCCTGACTTGTCACTTAATAACAACACTAAATCAGTCCAAATTAGTTAACCATACTGAGGTCAGTTTCCTGTAAAGTGGGGTTAATATGATTAACACCACAAATTAAATGGGGCTACAAACACAAACCCACCCCCAAATCTCCCAGCACAGTGCTGATCCACAGATACTCAAATGACAGCTCTCTCCCCCTCTCCTATCTCGTGGCCCAGAGAACAGAAAAATTAAAAAGAAAGCTATCTATCAGAAGGATAGATAGATATCTTTTTCTAGCACCTAGTAAGTGGCATAGACTTGTTGCCTGGGAATACAGAGAACATGACAGTTTAGTGGCTCTTACTTATTTTGAGGAGCCCATTGTATCTGGCAGCTTAAGGCCAGGGGTGTGTCTTTTCCCTTTAACCCCCAATATTCTGGAGAGTACTTTTCTTACTATGCTTAAAAATAGTGTCTATTCTAAGCCTACAGTAATTAGTGCAACAGTAGAAAAGTTCTAGATCCAATACCTTGAAAATCAGAAATAAAATCTATTATCATTGCTCTACACAGTCTTTGAAACCTTTGCCAGTCATTAAGAAATGAAACAGAAATAAGAAAAAACAAAAATTAAAAATAAATTCAATAAGCATCTTAAGAATGAATACGAATTAGGAAATGACAAGAAGGGAATAAATATTTGGAAATGACTAGCATTTCTTTATAGCAGCAACTTCCAGTTAAAAAACAACAAGAGATAGCTTTATTTAAAAAATATAACTTTAATGGGAAATATGGGCAAAGTATAAAACTTTATTGGGCGATATACAATAGGACTTCTTCCTATGTCTGACTGGCTAACTGCTAATCATCCTTCATGAACCAGCTCAAGTGACAGCATCTCCAAGCAATGGAGGAATAATAAGATGTGCTAGAACAGAGGGTTGGAAAGGGACCTGGGAGGCACTGAAGCTGGCTGTTTTTTCATGTCATCACCCACACCTGACTATAAAATCCCTCTAGGAAGAAAAGTCCTTCTTCATCTTCATATTCCTCCTACACGAGTGCAATGAGGAATTAAAGTAATGGTGAATGAATGGATGATTGAATGGTTTAAATATAAAGAGTTTTTATGCCAGAGTAGTAGGATTGCAGATGAATTTCTTTCAATTTCCCCCCTTTTTGTTTGTTATAACACTACTTGTATAATGCAGAATATTAAAAGTGCCTTAGTTTAGTTGTAATACAACATGCAAGTTCAAAGAATATTCAGAATGCTACTAGAATAAGTTAAAAGATTTTTTTTTTGATAACTGAGTTTTGAGGTTAAGATTTTTTTTTAAGATGGGGTCTTGCTGTATTGCCCAAGCTGGTCTTGAACTACTGGGCTCAAGTGATCCTCCCGCTTCAGCTGCTTCAAGTGGCTGGGACTACAGGCATACATCACTGGGCCTGGTTAATTAAAATAATATTTTTAGAGATGGTGTCTCACTATGTTGCCCAGGCCAGTCTTGAACTCCTGACCTTAAGTGATCTCCTTGCCTCAGCTTCCTGAGTAGCTGGGCTTAAACCTAGTCCCTATGTTATTTAAATTCCATAACCGACTGGGTCCTAGCTATTCTAGGTATATAGTCATTTACTGTAGGATATAAATTCCTGCCTACTTCACTGGGTACTGTGAAAAATCAATAAAAGGTTTGTGAAAATATTTTGCCGCCTGAAAAATGCCTGCTGAAAGTGAAACGGTGTAGTGTCTTAGATAAGGGGTTAAAGGAAAAAGACACACCCCTGGCCTTAAGCTACCAGACGCAATGGGCTCCTCAAAATAAGTAACAGCGACTAAACTGTCATGTTCTCTGTATTCCCAGGTAACAAGTCTATGCCATTTACTAGGTGCCAAGCGTTGTGCTAGGTGTGAACATTACAGCAAAATATGCAATAAACCTGGTCCTCATAGCATGGTGGCTGGCAAAAGGCAGAGGACAGTTAAATGATCACATGGATCAACAAACACGGAGGAAGTTGAAGAAAAGTGCAAAGCTTAGCTAGAAGAGGTGCCTCAGTAGGCACATAACTGGCTCTTAAGATAACTCGCCCTGCTGTGTGTCACCCAGTGTGGTTCCTCCTCAGGAGAGAAGTGCAAGCAGAGGCCACACTACCAGATGCTGAATGGGACACTCATGCATAGGAGAGGAAGAGAACTGCCCAGATGACAATTAAGGTCTTTTCTGAACCAAAGACTATTAATGGATATCAAACAGTAAGAGGAGAAAAATAATGGGGAGGAGGCACAAACCGCTACAAGAAAGGAGTGCTACATTTTGGCAGTGCACCCTGGGACAAATGTGGCCACAAGGTGTTGAGGTGAACAAAAAGTGAAAAGAGGCTCATTTCTCCATCCACAGGCCTGGCACATCTGCTGAGCCTCTGTGCCTACCCTACCCAGCTGGGCTCCTCCCAACACATCCCATATGCCTGATTCTTACCAAGACAGAAGCCTCCCGAGGCATCCTCTGGCATCCAGTCGTCCCCTTTTCCCAGCTGGGAAAACATATCCGGTTTGGGTCCTAAGAGCCCTGTTTTTGAGGGGAAAAAAAATGAAACACATCTGTTCATATCAGAGATAAAAATCACTGCAAGGATACGGCCTGGTCCTCAGACTTTCCTAGAAAAGATGGCTTGATAGGAAGGCCCAGGGTGGAGATGTGTTCCCAGCAGGAGGAAAAGATGGCTCAGGCCTGACACAATCTGTTCCCATGTCCCTCTCCCTGGCAGAAAGGAAGGATCTGGCTCCTAGTCTCTTTTCAGGCATCTGTACTTGGAATCCTAGAGGGCTGGGTCCAGGACACCAAGGATAGGGAAGTCGCAGCCTTGAGACAACATCCTCAACTGGCCCATTTCCAACTCAATCTTCTATATGGTATCAGTTTAAGGGTCCCAAAGAGATCCCCCAAAAGGAAGAGGAAGCTTCCAAGGCTCCCACCTTACCCAGCGAGACCAGGTGGCTGTAGTTCTCCAGCATCACATCCCTGTACAGAGTCCTCTGGGCTGGGCTCAGGTGCCCCCACTCTTCCTGGGTGAAGAGCACGGCCACATCCTTGAAGGTCACCAATCCCTGTAACAGCAATCATTCTCACCGAGCAGGGCCTGCCCTTCATGTGGTTCTGTGGGACAGGCCGAGTCTGGCAGCCCCCGGGAGCTCGTGGAGATTTACGGGACTGTTAGCACACAGGGCGCTGGCATTCTGCGACAAGTTGAGCATTTCCTCAGGGTCTCCTAAGGACCTAGCTTTGTACTAGACTTTGTTCCCCACTTTGGAAGAAACACATACTTTAGTGAAGATCTGCTTCCTCAGCACTGGGACTTCACACCTGCTGTTCATTTGCTCAGAATATTCTCTCCCATCTCCCTCAAACTGCCCAGCCCTGCCTCCACCCTCACCCCACAGGACCAAATCCTACTCGGGTCTCAGCGTAGACATTACTTCCTCAGCATAGCCTTCCCAGACCACTCCTGGAGTCATGTATATGGGTCCATCAAAGCACTGTCCCACTTTATTTGTGGCTTTTGGTTTACTTACAGTCTCCCTCAGTGGACTGTTAACTCCAAGAAGGTATGGACCATTTCTACAGGCCGTGTCTTCCCCACATCTAGAATGTGTCCCATGTACTTAGACCTACTGTCTATTGCTCAGCAACTCCTGCTTTTCTTCAGCTGCTCGCCTGCCCACCCCCAACATACATACATGTGCATGCACATGCACCCCATGGAAATGGTCATTCCATACAATGGGATCTTGTCTCCTCTGGCTATAACTAGTCCTTTCCTTGGAAACTCTGAGAAAGGGACAGAGAAAACAGTCTGAAATCTAACATGTAAAACTCAGTAGCTATTACAGCTCTGGCTTCCAAGCTGGCTGAGAAGCCAAGGGAGCTGGTGTACACTGAGAAAGAAGAGGGAAGCTGAAGCCCAAGAGTCCAAGAGAAGGGACTTTCAGATTATTCTAGACCCCACTTCCACAGCCAACGTCCAGTTGTATTTTTGCCTTTGTATTTGGGGAAATACCTCAGCATATTTCCAATAAATGCCTGCTCTTGCCTAAGATAGTCTGAATCAGGTTTCCATTACCTGCACCCAAAGGCTTGGATGTGGCAGGCAGTCAACAAACACTTACTGGATGGAAGCAATGAATCAGTTTGCTCACCTTTGTATTGCTAGCATAGATCGTAACGCCTGGCCATTTAACAGCCTTAATATATGTCTGTTGAATGGCAAACAAATTAAGGCAGCCTGAAAACATGAGATAAACTGTGTGACACCGACAATGACTTTGAGGAAAAGGTTATGGAAGGGAAATATCACAGTAGACTGGCACCACAGGTGAAGACATGCTTCACAGAATAGGAGTGCCTGAGATGGGTCCTAGAGGACAAGTCAGAAACCTGGGGGAAGAATGCGAGCAGGCGCTGTGGCTGTACTGACATAGCACCTTCACCTGGCTACGCAGCCCTTCCAATGATTCCTGCCACACATTCCTGTCCTGGGAAGGTTTAAATGTGAAGGAATTAGAACAATTTTACCAAATGCATCAGAATTTATACATTCAAATGCTGCCTCTTCAAAGTGGAGTCCATACTTATTCTAAAGAGGCTGGGACTGCTCAAAGCTGTTTAGGAATTTATTGAACTCCTTGGAACCACAGTCTTTTGAATTATTTCACTGGTACCCAACATTCCTCTGAAATAAAAGCCAAACA